>SJYX01018204.1:9018-79084 GCA_006410675.1 Oreotragus oreotragus | reverse complement strand
AAGAAGAAACACGGAGGAGGGAATAGAGACAAGAATGAAACACACAAGAAAGAAATAATCTAGAAATTTTAAAAAAATGAATATAATTAGTGCAAGTTGCAGTCCGCCAGAACACAGATCTGTTTAAGTCTACCCGCCTCACTCCCAGGCTTATTAAAATTAAAGACGAGTACCAGGGGAAGGAGTTGGGCATGTCTGTGAATTTTTGAAACACCCTAGATGATTCCGATTGGTCATCCTAGGTTAAAGCCGCATATCTATTCAAACCACAGCAGTCCACTCACTGGATCACCAGCTCCTTTATTTGGTCAACTAACTTCCTGGAGTGCTTTGTTGAGAGGTATTTCGATAGGCCCACTGGCCCCGAAATGGGTTCAGACTTTGTCCTAAATCTCTCACCATCTACAAACGGGTGTCTCCTTCTTGTTCATAAGCACCTGCCAACCAGCGACCTAATGATAGTGATCTCAACAAGCAGACCCAGTTAACTCTTCATGACTGCTTGCGAGCCACAGGGCGAAGGGACCGCGCTTCCACCGCGAGGGAAGCCATGTGGGACAAATTAGGTGCCGCTCTAAGAGTTAAAAGCTGGGGGGACAGAGCTAACTGGGGGCAGCTGTTAGGATGCGGTTTCTGTGTTTACATTCTCCTCCTTCCCCCCTAAAGCCTCTTACGGGTATTAGGCAGGAAAGCACGTATATGACCCTTTGGGGAGAGCAGGCGCTCCTGACTCTACGTGGGGCCGCAGACCATAACTCAGCCTGTCTGAGACCCAGGTTACCTGCAAGAAGAAGGCAAACTCTGGGAAACCTTCACTTGATAATTAAAAAGAAAACTCTCCTAACTGAATACAGCCATGTAGTAGAAACTGCACTGCTGGAAGACAGCAGTCGTGACAAGGGAGAGACGCTCTGCAGGAACAATGAATGGGAGCTAACTGGAGATTTAAGACCGACCTACCAGCCTGCAAACGGTGCTTCCTGTTGCTGCTGTGACCTCTGCCCTCCTCTCCCCCAGTTCCACCTTCAGACTCTCAACCCAGGATTTCAGCATGGCTCATTGCCAGCATCTTCCTCCTTTCTTGGGTGCAAAAGTGGTCCTGTTGATCCATACATATTTCAAGAGGCTTTGACTTTCAGCTTCAACTGAGGAGTAATGTCACATACTATTTAAAACAACACAGAGAAAGTATTGTCCCTCCAAGCACCTCCCTTTCGCCTGCCTGCCCTGACCTCCCTTCCCTTCAATATTGTCCTCAATAAGAGGCTTTCTTTCCTCCGTGTACGGCCAATATGGGGAACCCAGAGGAAGTGGGGGGAAGGGAAGGATTTCTGTTTCTCTTGGCACTGAATGAAATGGTTTTCCAGGGGAAAGCATATCACTCCTATTTTAATAAAACTCCCGCTTCCTATATAGTATCACTCAGGTCGCTTCAAGGTGGGAAGGCGATCAAACAGAGACACGAGCGGGAGGCTCCACGTGGACAGTAAACAACACAGCCCCCAGGCTTCAGGTCCACACAGAGCGTGCCGGCCCTCCATCCCACACCCCAGCCACTCAACACGGCAACCTAGCGCTGCTATGTGCCAAAAATAGCTGCTGCAACAGCTTAAGGCAATGACGTCACATTTTACTTAAAAAAAAAAATCCTTTTACTTTGCCGAGCTCTAGTCTTATCACCTGTCTCATAATGAACATCCGTCGAAACGGACTCTTGCTGGCTCCCAGGACTGGCTTACACCTGAGCTTTACTGCGCCAAAAGAACAGACTAGAACAGTGTTGGTCTTAACACTTAAAATAGCTTTGACCTTCCCACTGGGGGGCGAATGAGCAAATGAATCTCTTCGATTCACAGAGGAAAACTTTTATTCCTCCCTCCCATCCATCCATCCTCCCGTTTTCTTTTTAACTGCTCTGGATACTTCAGCTCCTGCTACCCCATCCCGATCGGACACACACACACGGGGACGCTCAGCGTGCACACGTGGCCAGCAACGTGAGGTGGCAGAAGTTTCACCTGAGCGGCACGCTGGCTAGGACTTTGGCCAGTTTCATAATATCTTCAAAGCTTCAGTCTTCCCCTTCCCTAAAATCAAGATGGTAATTCTTTGCTCAGAGGACTAGCAAGTCACGGCCCAGCACAGCAAGAACAGGCACTTTATAAATATTAGTTTCTACCTCTTCACCTCTCCCCAAGCACAGGGCACGAATATTCTTTCAATATCGACTTTACAGATCAATGAATAGGAAAAGGTATCTTCTGGGGGTTGCTGACACTTTGGAAAGTCCCCAGCTTTTTATCCAGTGCCACTTTTTCTTATTTAAGCATTTCTTACCTTTTCTTTTGTTGATCTGTACTCTCATATCTTTAATAGATTGATATTTGCTTTGCTTTTCTAATCTTGCATAAAGGTTAAGAGAGCCAATATACTGTAACCACAGTAAAAATAGATGCCAATTTTAAACAAAACTATAAATGTAGTTATCCTGTCATTAGCCTTGACTTTTAAAGCTACGTTTGAAATGTTATAAATGTCCTACAGCGGTGAAAAGCCAATACAAATGTTTATGTCCTAAAAGAGATTGTCCGCAAGTTCGAATAAAAACATCTTTAATAACATATTTCAACACATTAGGAGGAGAAATGGAGGGGGCCTGGATCTTCTCTGCCCCCCATGAGGGAAGTACATTCGCACACACTTAAATAAAACAGTGAGCAGGCTAACTGGCTCGCACACACTTAAATAAAGCAGGGAGCAGGCTAACCGGCTCGCACACTTAAGTAAAGCAGTGAGCAGGCTAACCAGCTCGCACACACTTAAATAAAGCAGTGAGAGGCTAACCGGCTCGCACACACTTAAGTAAAGCAGTGAGAGGCTAACTGGCTCTCTTCTGGGGATGCCGCTACCTCATTTCTTCTCCGTCTCCAAACATTTGCAGTAGAGTTGGAGCCCAGTTAATCGATATCTTAAAAAAACTTTTAAGACAAAACTGTCTATTTTACTTTCTGGTCATTTAATGTACAAACTTTTAAAACTAATGATTCCCCTCACCCCCACCCCGGGCATTTCAGATTTTACTAACCTATAGTACAAAATAACAAAAAAATAATCTATTGTGACATTTAAAATCAATACTCATCATGACAGAGACTGTGATATCTGGAAGCTGAACTTGCATCTTTTCAGCTGAAAATTCAAAAGTTTGCCTTCTTTTTCTTCTTCACCTCTCAACAAAGTTTGTGTGGGGGAGGAGGACAGTCGGGGTGGGAACACAGGAGGGCAGAAAGTAAAATATAAATGAACCTTCGGTGTCAAAAAGGGGCCTGGCCAGGCTTAGCGTGAATGGCCCTTACCTAGGAACAGACCTAGAGCGGACAAGCACACTCATCCCTGGCCCCCCGCCTCCCCAACAACTTGCCTGTCACAGTCTCCCAAAGCTGCCACCTTCACACTCAGATGCAGATAAGCTGTCAGAGCGTGCAAGTCCAAGCCATCTATGATCCACCTGCTCACAAATTTCCCTGAGTTTTTGTTTTAATTCAGCACCGTAAGAGGAAAAGGGCGTTCAGCAAAGCCAACGGGAACACAGACCCAGCTCTTGCCTGAAGAGGGCTGGCAGCGTGCACCTGAGTGCCGCAGCGGTTCATTCAGAGGCAGGGCTTGCACTGGCAATAGAGAACGTCGCTTGCACTGAAGCAAAGGCTTCAGAAGCTAAGCGTCT
Source organism: Oreotragus oreotragus (assembly GCA_006410675.1). Lineage (NCBI taxonomy): Eukaryota > Metazoa > Chordata > Mammalia > Artiodactyla > Bovidae > Oreotragus > Oreotragus oreotragus. The sequence goes on along the minus strand of SJYX01018204.1, from coordinate 75,360 downwards.
CGTGCTGGCCTCCAGGTGTCTTGTCTGCGGCTCAGAAGACCCACCACTCGGCCCAGTCCTCAGATGACTGCGCACCCCGCCCCCGGGTCTGTGGCTCCCTCTGCACCCCTCTTGAGCAGCTGTGATTAGGAGACTCCATCGAGTCAATGACACAACACAACCAGGGCGGACCCCCAGCCTGCGGCATCCTCGGCGATGTCAGCTTCAGGCCGCGTGCACGGCAGGAAGACCCCCTTGGACCGCAGGCTGCCCTCCGCCTCCTGCAGACCTGCGTCCAGACGCTGGGCCGTGCGCAGGAGGTCTTCCGGCCTGGCTGTGCCCGCCGAATGTGCCCTCTGCAAAGCCTCCTCCTCGTCCCCCACCTGCCTCTGCGCCCGACGGCCGTGAGCAGGGGGCTCCTGAGAGGGGGCTCCATGCACAGGACACGGGGGCTCCGGGCCCGGCCTCGCCGCTCGCTGGAGGAGTGGGAAAGGAGGCGCCGCCAACCTCCCCCGGGGCGTCCCCCGCTGCTGGGGGGACCCGTCCACGCTCCCATGGGGCACCCCGTCCTCAGGGCAGCGGGGCCGCCGTGGCACAGCACCCCCTTGTCTGCAGGGCCGCGGGCCCCCCGCGCCAGGCTCGGCTGATCCCAGAAGTTCGGCCAAGACTTCAGTCTGTCAGTGTCCATCCCTCCAGCCAACAGATAACTTCACTGGAGTCCGGAAAGCTCTTCTTAAACTGACCCCGCACAGTGCCGTCTATCCCGGCCCGACGCTGGCTAACTGGGCACCCAAAGCCTCCCGCTCCCTCACACAGGGAGCTTGGTGAGACAGGCCTCCTCCGACACACGGATGGCACGCGTTCAGTGCCCATCTCCATTCAGCTACGATAACCCACAGAAGAAAAAACTGTCAAATAATCCAGTGGCTGTTCAATTAAGTAAGCAGGACACTGGAAGGCCCAACTAAAAGTACGCAGTTTAATTACAAGGGTGTCGTCTCGAAGTGTCTAACAAAAGGTGCCTGGGCGTTATGTTCAGACGATGGTGTCCTTTTGTAATGCCAGCCTTCGGTACCCACAAAGCGGGGAAAGCAATGCACATTGACTACCGATAATTTGCATTCCTGTGATCAACAGGCGCAATCCGTCATCACGAAAATTACCCAGAAAAGTGGTCATTAAAACTAACTGTCTGCCATGCCAGCCAGCCTGCCCCCCTCCTGTCTTCCCTGGCCTCCTTTGCTCTCTCTGCCCTGGTTATTAACATGAGTGGCAGGAGTCGTGGATCCACGTCGAAATGAGAGAAAATAATTCCTAAGCCGACAAAGGGCTTGAAACCCGGCAAGCGCCCCAGACGCTGAGCCAGGCCACGCGGGGGAAGCAACATCACCCCAGCCCGCCGGGGCCCCCAGGCTGTGTGACTGCAGACGCCTCACCTCCTGTCCACGGTGCCACCAAGAGTGCTCAGCAGAGAGGAGGGGTCCCTGCGGGAAGCAGCTCCCCCTGAATCGCCCTGCTTCCCAGAGCCACGCGCCTCCAGAGAGACGGCCGCCCGCCTTCCACCCCAGCATCCCTCCAGCCACCGGGTCCCTGCCGGCCGGCGATTAACCCCGGACGCCGGAGCCCTGCCTCTTGAAAGGTCGCGATAACAAATCCAATTTACGATTCTCAAAGGGATGAAACCCAAAAGGTGGGAGAGTCTGCACAAGTGGAAAAAAAAAATGTATTATCGTTTTAATTTTATTCATCAACAAGATCACCTCTCATTTAAGAAGCCAGCCTAGAGAGAGCACTGTTCAACAGACTGCACAGGGTAGGGGCAGGGGTCGCGGGGGGACTGCAAGGTGGTGGGGGGCCTGGGGGGAGGGAATGCCACCTGTCCTTCAGAGTCGAACCCCAGTCAGATTCTCTTCCATTATTTGCATCCTTAAAATAGTCAGATAGCAAGAGGTTCAAAGGGACACAAAGCAGTATAGTAGAGCCGCCTTCTTTCAAAGGGCCGGAGCAGCGATTCCAAGAGTTATTCAGGTCACAGAGAAATCACACTTCTTTATGCATCTCTAAAGAACTCAGAGTTTTCCATTTTTATTAGCATTATTATAATATCGAAGGTTTTCAGGCATATCATGAGAGGAGCATTTACAGAGAAATGCTGAAGCAGACCAACCGCCTCCCGTTCTGAGCTTCCAAAGCCCGGCAGACATTTTGAAAAGCCTAATAAACACGTTCAGTGGCAGGATCGTGTTAATTTACAGATACATACAGCCAAACACTTCATGGGAAGAAGCAAATGACCAGTTACTTTTGTTAGCCTACGAAGACCCAACCCTGATATTTTGTCTTTATTAAGGCAAATTTTTTTAGGACTAACCCTCCATTTATAGAACTGTCATGTTATTGAATTGTCACAAAAGCCTCTTTCTTTTTTTTAATCCCTTCTTAAATTTTGCTCTTGAAAAACGAGAATTTCTTTTGATTTTTTTTTATGCATGTGATGTCAAAGTCCCATGATCCTGATATAAATTCCATGAATGCTGGAAAAAAACGAATACGATCGTGTCACCAACTGCTCCTTTTATTCACGTGTCTCCTGCCCTCCGCCTGGCACTCTTTGGGGCGGCCCTGATCTTCCCGTAGAGGCACTGAGGCTTTAGGCGCAGATTCAAAGGCGGGAGACCAAAAAGGTCATAGAGCAAGCCGAGAATATTCCAGCAACGCAGGTTTCGATCTTTGCTATTTCAGTGTTATTCCCGCTGAGCCTCGCGTGCCAAGAATACCGCTGGTGCTGTTCAGAGACACTCGTGATGACTCAATGGGGAATCAGGAGACCTGGGCACTTAGCTATGCGCCTATTCCCAATGATATTCTGTCTCAGCTCATCTCCATCCTCATAGAAACATGAAAGTGGGGCAATGACAGATAGGAAGCCCAGCATGAGCTGCCTGGCAGAACTCTGCCTAGCAACACAGCTTTATCACTCCACCGCGCATATGAGGCCAGAGTCCGCGGGCAAGAATAATGACATAGAAGCCGAGCCGGAGACGCCGTGGTTTAAGGAGAAGGCTGCAAAATTCACATCGCGGAAGACAGTGTCTGAAGCAGTCTTATCCTCAAGCCGGAAGTACAAATGCAACGTTAGTAGACATCTTAACCCCCAATGAAACAAATACTCAGTGGATGCCTTTGTTGCTATGTAAAATCACATGCTACCTGCAAAAACCTAAAGGTTATAATCACTTCACAGAAGTCAACATAAAATGATTTGCTCACATCTTGACTTAAGCTTGGCCCTGAGCGCAGAAAAAGGGGGCTGAGCGTTCAAATTTTGTACACAAGTACACTATATTTCCTCTATTCTGTTTCATTGATAGGTACATGTGTCCAGAAGATTGAGTTTTTCTCCTAGTTGTTTTTTTTTCTTTAGGAATTCTAGGTTCTGACTGCAGATATGTGAATAGGAAGGGCAGAGCATGAGCTTACTNAATAGCTGTCTCTTATCCACATCTAGATGTGTATAAAAGACAGCTGCAAGGTGGTGGGGGGCCTGGGGGGAGGGAATGCCACCTGTCCTTCAGAGTCGAACCCCAGTCAGATTCTCTTCCATTATTTGCATCCTTAAAATAGTCAGATAGCAAGAGGTTCAAAGGGACACAAAGCAGTATAGTAGAGCCGCCTTCTTTCAAAGGGCCGGAGCAGCGATTCCAAGAGTTATTCAGGTCACAGAGAAATCACACTTCTTTATGCATCTCTAAAGAACTCAGAGTTTTCCATTTTTATTAGCATTATTATAATATCGAAGGTTTTCAGGCATATCATGAGAGGAGCATTTACAGAGAAATGCTGAAGCAGACCAACCGCCTCCCGTTCTGAGCTTCCAAAGCCCGGCAGACATTTTGAAAAGCCTAATAAACACGTTCAGTGGCAGGATCGTGTTAATTTACAGATACATACAGCCAAACACTTCATGGGAAGAAGCAAATGACCAGTTACTTTTGTTAGCCTACGAAGACCCAACCCTGATATTTTGTCTTTATTAAGGCAAATTTTTTTAGGACTAACCCTCCATTTATAGAACTGTCATGTTATTGAATTGTCACAAAAGCCTCTTTCTTTTTTTTAATCCCTTCTTAAATTTTGCTCTTGAAAAACGAGAATTTCTTTTGATTTTTTTTTATGCATGTGATGTCAAAGTCCCATGATCCTGATATAAATTCCATGAATGCTGGAAAAAAACGAATACGATCGTGTCACCAACTGCTCCTTTTATTCACGTGTCTCCTGCCCTCCGCCTGGCACTCTTTGGGGCGGCCCTGATCTTCCCGTAGAGGCACTGAGGCTTTAGGCGCAGATTCAAAGGCGGGAGACCAAAAAGGTCATAGAGCAAGCCGAGAATATTCCAGCAACGCAGGTTTCGATCTTTGCTATTTCAGTGTTATTCCCGCTGAGCCTCGCGTGCCAAGAATACCGCTGGTGCTGTTCAGAGACACTCGTGATGACTCAATGGGGAATCAGGAGACCTGGGCACTTAGCTATGCGCCTATTCCCAATGATATTCTGTCTCAGCTCATCTCCATCCTCATAGAAACATGAAAGTGGGGCAATGACAGATAGGAAGCCCAGCATGAGCTGCCTGGCAGAACTCTGCCTAGCAACACAGCTTTATCACTCCACCGCGCATATGAGGCCAGAGTCCGCGGGCAAGAATAATGACATAGAAGCCGAGCCGGAGACGCCGTGGTTTAAGGAGAAGGCTGCAAAATTCACATCGCGGAAGACAGTGTCTGAAGCAGTCTTATCCTCAAGCCGGAAGTACAAATGCAACGTTAGTAGACATCTTAACCCCCAATGAAACAAATACTCAGTGGATGCCTTTGTTGCTATGTAAAATCACATGCTACCTGCAAAAACCTAAAGGTTATAATCACTTCACAGAAGTCAACATAAAATGATTTGCTCACATCTTGACTTAAGCTTGGCCCTGAGCGCAGAAAAAGGGGGCTGAGCGTTCAAATTTTGTACACAAGTACACTATATTTCCTCTATTCTGTTTCATTGATAGGTACATGTGTCCAGAAGATTGAGTTTTTCTCCTAGTTGTTTTTTTTTCTTTAGGAATTCTAGGTTCTGACTGCAGATATGTGAATAGGAAGGACAGAGCATGAGCTTACTTTTTCTTTTCAGAGAGAATATGGCTTTGTGCTGCTGTAGTCACACTGAGTTTGCATTAGTTCCAAAGACAAATATTGGTGAGTGAGCAAGACAGGCACTGCTTAGCCTTGGAAAGGAATTAAACTAGTTAGTTTAATGCAGCCTAAACCCACATCCTTGACCTAAATTAGTAACCAAAAGCACTGTAGAAGCAACCGAGGAGTGAATGAATGTGCAAGGAGCAGTTATTTCAAATCATTTTCTCTGCCAGAATTCATTTAAAGAAACTGAATGGGTAACTGCTTCGGAACCCAGTGATGCAACAATTCTGACAACATTCCAACGTGATATTAGCATAGGACAGGAAGCGAGGAGTTAGGGATGATTAACAGATAGATATCCTTCAGAAGTTTCTATTCTTCTCAGAAATTAACAAAGAATTTTAACATAAAATTTACACGTATGAAATATCATCATTCAGTAGAGAACCTCCAATTATTTTTGCTATGCCATATGTTATGTATAAACACCTACATGAAAATTATTTCAGGTTCCTAGACTAGAACTATGTGTCTCTTATTTATTTCCTGTATTTCTGAGTAAGTAAATTGCACTAATAAAACATGAAACTTAACTAATCATAACTTCCATGATACGTATAATGAGTTATAGCAACATAATGAAATTGCACAGAATCAGGAAAATGCATGAATCACTAAGGAATGCCTAACAAGGCCATCTTCACTATGACACTCTGGGCTCTCCAGGAAAGCCTCTGTGTTTTAGAACACAAAATCATCAACAGCCCAAGCAAGCAAAAAATCGGCCCAGAAAGTGAACACTGTCTTTTCAAAACAGAATTTGAAATAACTGTTTTAAAAAATAAAAGCTCATTTAAAATATTTACCCTGATTGGCCCCTCAACTTAACTGGTAACCGTTGAGGTCCACATGGAATTAGTACTAAACAGTTAGCAAGAAGAGCATGTTCTTTGTTTAATCAGGATATAGATGCAAGGAGAAGGGCTTACTGCAATGCACAGTGAAGATCTGGAACAAAGCTGCAAGCAGCTCTCCAACATAAAGGCCTCAGTTGGTGATACTCCTGTCAGCCACTTTATTAATACAGGGGAATCTACTTAAGGAACTGCTGAGGACCGAGGAAGGCCACTCTGAGAATGCATGTTGTGTTTACCAGACTGTAAAATCTGCAGCAAGATCCCAGAATCCTCTTAGATGAATAAAAGTTAAAGGAAATAACCTTCTAGGTATACAAACCCAGTAGCAAAACAGGGAATAAAACAAACTGTTTCCAAATAAAATTTCTGAAAGACTCATTGCATTGGCAAAAGCCACAGAATGTGCTTCCTCATCTAGAAAGTTATAAAGTAACACAAACAACTAAAGATAATTTCCTAAAAGACTTGAAACCCTATAACTTTAACTATTTTCTTTTGCAATAAAAAAAAAAATAAGAAAGATGAAGGTAAACCTTGGGAAAGACTGTGATTTTGTTTCTTTCATTAGCTCAGCAATATAAACTTGAATTATATCACTAAGTTTATTTGCTAGTTACTCATTTCTAAGTGTCTTATACTAATAAAAATAAAATCTCAAGTGTTTTATAAAAGTAACAGGCCTGGAAAAATTGCTGAGGGTATCTTTTTTAATATCATGTAAGTTTCTTTTTATTTTCATGCCTTTGGGGTTGAAGAAATGACATTCAAGTTATTAACTATAATGTGACCAGTGCAATTACTACCACAAAATTAAAATAAACATAATCTTCAAGATGGTTCAAGTTTCCTAAAAAGGAAGAAAGCACTGAAAATTCCGTATAACTTGGTGATTGGATGGCATAGTATGAACCTTGCTGTATGAACCTCTGTTCTCTATTTCTTCCTGACAGATCTCACTTCTACAGTGAAATAAATTAAAAACAATTTTAACTGATTGATAGCTTTTTAAACACAGTGTACCTTGAAGGAAATCATTTACATAAAGTATTTCAAGAGTTACATTGCTAAGTTAAAAATCAAAGTAATGACCCCAATAAGAGATTCTTGCATCACTAAGTAATTTCAAATAAATGAAAAGAGAATGAAAGGCATTTTTCTCACTGGATGATAGACTCCTGATTAAATCTTCTTCTGACACTAAAGTAGGCCTTGTCGTTCTAACAACTCTTCATTTCAATGAAGGTCATCGTGAAAAGAACGATTATCAAATAAACCCAATCAGAAAAGACCTCAAAACTTTCAGGGCCTCCAATTCCTTAAGATTTCTAGGCATCCTGATTGACAGTCTTGTAAAACATAAGGGTAATTAAACTGACATGAAAATCATTACCCTGTATAAATCCTAAGAGCAGTTTATCTAACCTTTTGATCCTTAGCGAACGCATAGCCATCCCAGCACCTGTTCTAGACACCATCCTATGACCTTCATAAAAAGATTAACACTCAACTCTCACACCCTGTATAGTTTACACACATAATCCACGACCCCCACAGTACCCTGGCTACACTAATTACACAGATAATGCTTCTTGCTGGAACTGGTTCAGGGCAACTTCAGTCCCCTCCCTAGGCATGATGTGGATGGGGTGGGACTTCCAGAAGAAACTTTGCTATGGTGAAATGAAATAAAACTGTATTTTTAAGCTATGAAACACTGAATAGTTAGCATATTCACTTGGTGTTGACAGTATTCAAACTTCAAGTGGTTTCATAAAATCAGGCAGTGTTTTAAAGACTCTTAAATCATATACAAATTACTATCTAATGTAAAATCTGTAATTATTTTTAAATTGCCACTGAAATGCACTTGTAAAAATAAATAAGCTAGTCACACATGAAAACACTTAGCTTTCCTGGCTTCCTCCCAGGCAGAAAGGTGCACAGACCATTTATCATGTGTCCATTTATAATTCCGCCTTATTTTGAAGGCAACACACATATGATCTTCAAGCACCTGCAGCTGATTCTAGGTAAGGCTCTTTTCTCCAGTGAAGACCAGGGACACTCACATGAATTTCCTGTGAAGTTCCAATTGGACAGATATTCTCTCTCAAAAATCCATTAGCAAAAAACCTGTTGAATATTTGTATGCCATTAAATCAGGAAAGGCAAAAATCCCAGGGGTATGATCAACAAGCCTTATCTGGAAGTTATAACATTATGAACAGTGTATTTAAATGTTTAAACAGCTCTTTAACTTTTTTAAATGAGTGATACAAACAAAAGCTCTATGTGCAGAGACAGCTCAGATTTTATTGCTGTTTTCTTTTTCTACACAGGATTTCACTTTGTCTTGTTCTACTTTGAATGAAAACAAATTATTCAGGAGCGACGATGTTTCGATATTAGAAAATACCTATGTTCATCATTCAAAAAAAGAGTATCTCCTATATTTTCATGCAAAATGCATAGAGAAAAATGGCCAAGTCCTGCTTTCTAAAAAAATATTGCCACCAACCTTTCTTCCACTTAAAAAAAAAAAATCTTTAAAATGACAAGGTAATCTCAAATTTTAAAGGGCACCTGACTGACTTGTCAGGCTAAAGTGGCATATTAACTACACTCATTGTGGTACCACTGGAGCCTCAGTTTTTATGATTTTGATATCCCCTCCAGGGTTTCAATCTTCTCTCTTGGAGCTCAATCATGCTCTGTTCGTACATGAGGATGCAAGAGGATTTCTATTTAAAAATACATTGGGGAGGGGGGGTGTCAGGCACTACTGATTGAGAAGGCATTCTGTGATGATCCCTATTTTCAGTTAAAACGCACACTTACAGTTTTGGATTTAACACCCCTGCCTTTGCAGTCAGACAGTCATTTAGCTGGAGTCAATCAAGCGTGTGATTAGAAATAATAACTCACAAGCAATGAATTCAAAAAGATTAGATCTTTGCCGAAATGCACAAGTACAGCATCCCATTATGCATCCTTTCCTCTCTGGTTTCAAGAAAGCAGACCAAAAAAAAAATTTTTTTTAGCACTCTAAAAGCTAGCTTCTCTTAAAATCTGACTAATAACTTTACTATTCCATGATCAGAAACCTCAATCACCTGGAGATATAACCAGCACAGGTCAGGGTATCTCTTCCATCTTTTATTTTCCCCAGTTATGCCAAGAGCCATACACTGAATGGGTCAGAAATTAGACACACTTGTATCTTATTTATGTGGAATAAGAGAGAGAGCATGGCGAAAACCCATGGATGATTAACTTCCAAAACAAAAGAAAATCACTTTTAGAATTAGTCTTCACATTACATATCACTTCCGAATCTAATACTCTATTTAACTAAGGGGTTAAAGAGGTATCAGAGAAACTGTGCTTAGATTTAATAAGCTTGATATTGAAACCAATAACCCAAGTTCAATCAAGTCTTCCCATGTCAAACCTTCGATCAAGTCAAAAGGATTTAATTTCACTGAGAAAGTTTGGGGAATTAAAGTGAATTATAACATTTTATATTACGTGGTGCTTTGTCTTTAATCAGAGCGCATATAACTCATAGTCAACACCTTTAATAGTGGGGATAATTATTTCAAACGGCCAGAGATTGACAACAATGATGACTGTTTTGCTTAGAATATAACACAGAGTGGATGGGTTGACGTGCCTCCCCAGCTACGCCTGGAGTAGGCTGTCCCACCGCAGCACACACTCGTGACACTAACATAATTCACACAAATGAGGAGAGCAGAGGGCAACCTGGGATTTGACAAATTTCTGAAGACAATTCCCAAGGCTGAATCAACCACATGTGGGCAACTGAGAGCTAATGCAGTGCGGGGGATATATACGTCCACAAGCACGCTCTTACAAAAATTAAACAGTCAAAAAGCTCCTCTGCTTCTTTATGTTAAAATTAAAAAAAAAAAAAAAAAGGAAGACCAAGCCTTGTTTCCATTGCTAATAGAAGGCATTGCACCAATGAAGAAAGACCTTAACTTGTGGAGCGGTTATTTGCACCAATGGAAGCTCCCTGCCATCAAGATCCACTATACTCATTTCAAGTCGTAGTCTTTACAAAGTTCCACTGAAAAACTTAAAAGGAGCCAATGCTTTTTATTCAGCAAGCGCACTTTAGATTTTTTTTTTAATCCAATTATTCATTTGGATGACTTTGGGTACTTCCGACTACATGTGAGAATAGCTAGATGTAACACTCTCATTCTCCTTCAGGAGGCAATTAGGGGATCATTTTCTATCCCTCCACCTGTCTTCAAGTCCAAGGGCAGTGGGCATCAGTGGTCTCATGTGTGAAACTCCGACCTACCAGGACTGCACTTTCAGGAGCCGAATCGAAAGGCTTTTGCATCTCTCCAGCTTTAACCCAGGGAAAATCTACCCTGACTCAACCTTACCATTACTTTTCAATCCATAAGAAAGTGACCATCTCTCTCTCACATTCACACACCTACACACAATCTCCAAATATAGAGAAAATGGAGCTGGAGCAGCTTAAGGTTCCATTCAAGACACATTCGTCTACTACGAACCAGATGGCGACCGGTGCACCAGAACCTGGGACAGAGGTTAAAATCACTAACACAGGTGTTTGCTCTAGGAATTTCCCTCCTAATCTGAGAAGGCTGAGTCACCTCCAGCAACATCACTGCCACACTGTCGTCACCACCTCCCCAGCTACTGTCTGCAGCTTCAGATCTTACAGGGCTGTCCTGCTGGCTCCGCTGGTGAAGACTCCACCTGGGATGCAGGAGACCCCGGTTCAGTTCCTGGGTTGGGAAGAACTGCTGGAGAAGGGACAGGCTCCCCACGCCAGTGTTCTTGGGCTTCCCTGGTGGCTCAGATGGCAAAGAATCCACGTGCAATGCACGAAAGCTGGGTTCCATCCCTGGGTTGGGAAGATCCTCTGGAGAAGGGACAGGCTACCCATTCCAGTACTCTGGCCTGGAGAATCCCATGGACCGCCCATGGGGTCGCAAAGAGTCAGACATGACTGAGTGACTTTCACTTTCACTTTTAGATCTTACAATAACCGTAGGCAAAAGAAATAAACAGAAAGAAACAAAAAGTCTCATACTGAAAGGTTAAGCTTGTCCCAAAGAGTCTGCATTTGTTCATAAGTAAAGAAGAACTGAAACCCACTGGTGGCGTGGTCGGTAAGGAATCTGCCTGCAATGCAGCAGAGAGATGCACCTTTGATCCCTGGGTCGGGAAGGTCCCCTGGAGGAGGAAACAGGAACCCACTCCAGTACTCTTGCCTGGGAAACCCCACGGACACAGGAGCCTGGCGGCCTACAGCACCACCATTAAAATAAGTGCCATTCTTCTTTCCTGCCTTCTACAGTAGAACAGTAAGATTTTAAGGCAGGAATGAGCACTGCAGAGAAATTCACATAGAAGTGAAACAAGGCACAGCTTAATTTTTCTTTTTCCAAAAAGAAAGATACCCACTTAAAATAAGAGACTATGTTAAATATTTAAATTAAGACACATGCATTTCAGGACGCGACGCGTGTATCCCTAGCACATCATCTACAGTCCTCCATTCGCTCACCACACAGAGATTTACTCAGCTCTGGTCATCGCCAAGACCATTCTGGGCACAGTGCTCTTACGTGAATAGTATATACACAATTCAAAGGTTTCCTGAATTAGTCCTTCCAGCAATGCTCCTCTGCCTCTTTTGAACAGGCAAGGCCACAGACGAAAAATGTGAAGCTTTCGGTGCTAATTCGTTGATAAAATCTTGATGCGTTTCAGTTACTCTCTGTTGGTACGGAAGTGTGTGAGCATGAAATTCATTTTCAACAAAATTCATTATATGAACTTGTGACATTCTCATGCAGTTTCCCCACCCCTCCTCCATTTCCAAACACTAACTGACGGCGCTTGACAACAGGGATTCAGCTTCCGCGTGTCACATGATTCCCAGGCACAGCAGCCATATTCCTCAGGCCAGCCGACTGACAAAGCAAAAGATAAGAAGTACCTCTCAGCTTGCATCAACTGAAATGTGTCAGAAAATACATTTGGCATGATCTTCAGAAATGTCAGGTTTGGCGATGACAGGATAGTCAGAGTTTTCCTGACAGTTTCAGCACACCAAAGTTTCAGAGTCCACGTTAGAAGGAGGAAGGAAAAAAAACACTTTGGTCTGCTATTTCGGAGAAAACAACTGCAGACAACAAGAGGAAATGCCTGACAGGCCGCTTCAGTCTCTGACAAAGATGTTATAAAATGCCTGGCTGCCTAATTAATGAAACATACAACTTATGGCCACTAAGATGAAAGTGATTAAGGTGTCTTTCAGCATTTCTGCTTATGAAAACCATCCTCGCCAGTCCTCAAGAGAAATGCCCAACCTCATTTCTCTTCATTGTCCCACCAAGTCTCCCACCAGCTGGGTGCGTGTATGAGTGTGTGTCAGATGAGTTAATGAGTCGATGGCATCAAGCAAAAATGTTGAGAAACCAAGACTTAGCTGAATATATTACATGACATGCCTCTGCTGGAACTTGCATATCACCTTACCCTGCCATGCCTTTGCCTTGGCAAAAAAAAAATTAATGGGCAAGTTGGCAAATTCTAATCTACATCAGGCTCCTTTCTGATTTCTCCGTGAGCTGGAATTTCCTCTATTTTCCGTCACCACCATCTACACCCCAGATGCACACACGCAATCATACTCTACAAAAAGAAGAAACAGCTTAATCAGTTCTCCAAAAGGCACTACCCAGAGCCAAGACCCATTTTTCTACCTCTGGCTACAGAATTCTGACTTCTCCAATTTCCCATTTGTAAACAGATCTCCAAAAGAAATCAGCCCGAGGGTACTAAATGGTGTAGACCTCCGCAGGAGCACGGCACTCTGACAATCGCAAACCCCAGTGAGCGTCTCAGCTAGGAGGTGCGGGCTGCCGTATTTAGACACATTCCCTCCATGTAATCTAACAACTCCAGCGCCGTCAACCTTCATCTGATTTTCATTTATAAATGAAGTTGCACAAATCTGCAACAATAAAGAATATTGACACAATCTTTGTTAACACTTGGCATCTCTCATTTTCTAAAAAACAAAAAACAAGATCCCCATATTCGGGCAGCTTCTAAATGTGCTGGCCACGTTTCATTTACTCTCACCATCAATTCAGCAACAATCTGTCAATATTTGTGCCGTAAATTACCAAACACTCTGAGTTACTTATTTTAAACTGATTTATATGTGAAATGCATGAATGTTAAAAGTTAAAAATCATTGCTTTATTGCCTAAATCTATATAGACTGTCTTCCAAATTAGATGGGTTAGTCAATTAAAGGAAATACTTTAAAAAATACATAGTCTGACTTAATATGGGTCCTGTATTTTCAGCATGGCTTTCTGATATTTTTCCTGTCTAAGGAGCATAGTCAATGTATTTTTTTTACTATACTGGGAAAATGTAACATACTGTACTTTAAGATACTGCCACAAAAGGCTTTTATTGCATCATATTCCAATAATTAGTAATTTTAGGATATGTATTCTTCAGTAAATACGTATAAAGCATGAACTATGTGCCCACTACCATACTTAATGGAAGGACACAGAGCTCAGGAGGAAAATTCCCGCTATTAACACATACAAGCAAAAAAAAAAAAGAAAGAAAGGGAAGAAGGGCGGGAAGGAGGAAAGAGAAAGGCAAATAATCACGACGTAAAATCAGCAGCACACTAACAGTTTTGTGTGCCAGACTCTGGGTACACAGAAGCAAGAATGATTGACGTGGCCCGAAAACTAAGAGTGAACATGAACAAGCCAGGCAGAAAAGAGAGGCCAGAGCGTCTCAGAGTCGCGTCACCAAGAAAGCGCGGAACTTGAAAGTGTGAACGTGAAAGGCGCTCAGCCCTGTCCGACTCTCTGCGACCCCACGGTCTGTACAGCCCATGGGATTCTCCAGGCCAGAATACTGGAGTGGGGAGCCTTTCCCTTCTCCAGGGGATCTTCCCAACCCAAGGATCAAACACAGGTCTCCCGCATTGCAGGCGGATTCTTTACCGGCTGAGCCACAATGGAACTTGAAGGAAGATAATTCAGTAGGACTAGAAAACAGTGCGTGAGGGGAGGGCAGTGGTAAAGATTAATATGAGAAAGAGGGTGGCGATACAGAGCCCTCCTGTGGGAAATGTGGACCAATCAAAGCTTTTTAAGCACAAGAAAGGTGTGGTCCTCCATGCTCACAGCAGCAGTATTAACAACAGCCAAGATAAGGAAATTGTCTCTGTGTCTATCTATGGAGGAATGAAAAAGGAAAACGTGAAATGGTTATGTATATATGTGTATCTACTTGTCTATCTGTCTATCTCTCTACAATGGGATATTAGTCACAAAAAAGAAGGAAATCTTTCCATTTGCAACAACATGGTTGGACCTTGAGGGCATTAGGCTAAGTGAAATAAATCAGACAGAGGAAGACAAGTACCATGTAATCTCACTTTTATATGGGATCAAGAGAGGAAAAAAAAAGAAATATGAGACTTAGTGCTTGCCACAGGCAAAAGGTAAGTGGTAAGCAAAATGGGTGAAGGTGATCCAAAGGGATAAGCTTCCAATAATAAAATAAGAAAGTCCAAGGGGTGTAACATACAGCACAGTGACTGCAGTCAGCAGTACCGTACTGTATACTTGAAAGTTGCTATGAGAGTAAATTTAAAAGTTCTTATCACAAGGAAAAAAATTTGTAGTTACATATGGTGACAAATTTTAACTGGACTTACTTCAGGGACCATTTTGCAATATATATAAAATCAAATCATTATGTTGTACACCTGAAACTGATATAATGGTTTATGCCAATGATATCTCAATAAAACACACAGGAAAACAAGAACAAAAAAGAAACCCAAAACAGAAACAAAAAGATATGATCACATTTGTGGCTTTGCAATGTAACCAGACAAGTCAGGCAGATAGGCCTGGCAGAAGATACCGTCAGCAGAAAATGGACTGGGGCGGAGTAAGGACAGAGAGACATCAAGATGCTACCGGGGGGTCCCCCAGGTCGGGAGACGAGGTTCAGTGCTTCTGCTTCCAGCCTCTGGGCCCCTGACCAGGGTCCATGTCCCCGGAAGCAGGGCTGGGCCACTCGTTACTGGGAGGAGACCAGTCATCACCCAAGGGACGGGGGCCATGTTCAAGACCAAGAGAAACAGCAGTGCCAAGACTTCCTGTTTTAAGCTTCTCAACCGAAAGAATCCTACTACATGTGGCCTGTTTAGGTCAAGTCAACAGAATTAGATAACAAATTATATGCTTGAAACCAAAGAGCACAAAGGTCTAGGCCAGTGTTTTGGAGACGGCAGGACCAGACGCCTCCCGGATGCACGTCTCCGAGCTGCCTGGCAGTGAGGGACTCGCTTTTTCCCTCTGTTTCCTCATCTGTCAAACTGGAGGAATACCTAGTTCATTGCTTTGATATGAGGATTAAATGAGGACTAAGCTAAAAATCACTTTCACGCATTGGAGAAGGAAATGGCAACCCACTCCAGTGTTCTTGCCTGGAGAATCCCAGGGACGGGGGAGCCTGGTGGGCTGCCGTCTATGGGGTCACACAGAGTCGGACACGACTGAAGCGACTTAGCAGCAGCAGCAAGCTAAAAATTATCATCATCATTATTGAATGAGGAAGAAGATAGAGGAGGAGGTCACAGATGCAATTCTGGTAGATTTGGGTTGATATTAATAGAGAAGGAAGAACAAGTTCATGTGCATTTGGTTTTAGATGAGCTGTTTTTAGATTGAAGTGAGTTTGATGCTGGAGATAAGAGGTATTTAGATAGAAGATAATACCCTCCTCAGTAGAAACAGTGTCAGACTTTATTTTGGGGGGCTCCAAAATCACTGAAGATGGTGATTGCACCCATGAAATTAAAAGACGCTTACTGCTTGGAAGGAAAGTTATGACCAACCTAGATAGTATATTGAAAAGCAGAGATGTTACTTTGCTGACTAAGGTCCATCTAGTCAAGGTATGGTTTTTCCAGTAGTCATGTATGGATGTGAGAGTTGGACTGTGAAGAAAGCTGAGCACCGAAGAACTGATACTTTTGAAGTGTGGTGTTGGGGAAGACTCTTGAGAGTCCCTTGGACTGCAAGGAGATCCAACCAGTCCATTCTAAAGGAGATCAGTTCTGAGTGTTCTTTGGAAGGAATGATGCTAAAGCTGAAACTCCAGTACTTTGGCCACCTCATGAGAAGAGGTGACTCATTGGAAAAGACTCTGATGCTGGGAGAGATTGGGGGCAGGAGGAAAAGGGGACGACCGAGGATGAGACGGCTGGATGGCATCACTGACTCAGTGGACATGGGTTTGGGTGAACTCTGGGAGTTGGTGATGGACAGGGAGGCCTGGTGTGCTGCGATTCATGGGGTCGCAAAGAGTCGGACACGACTGAGCCACTGAATTGAACTGAACTGAATACCCTCCTCCTATACTTGCTATCCTTTGATTTGAGACTCAGTTTCCAAAACTTCTCACCAATCCTTGTATCTCTCAATTTTTAACTGAATCCATGACTTTCTGGAAAAAAAAGAAAAAAAGAAGACACTTCATTTTATAGGCCCCTTGCGAGGTAATTAAGTGATGCCAACTGTGACCCAGCAGAAGTGTACATACAGGACTTCTTAGAGGAGGATAACATGCTCCTCCTCACTCTTTTTTGGCCTGGTGCCTAGGAAGTAAATCTGATGACTAGAACTTCAGCAACCACTGTGAACCGTGAGGACACAGGCCACATCCTAAGCAATGGCCAGGGTTCTTAACAACTTGGCTGCACCCCTTGGCTGCACAGAATCACTTTGGAAGTTTTGTGGGGTTTTTTTTTTTTTTTTTTCTCTTTGAAGTATCATGCCTTGCCCTCGAATTTCTTGATTTTAATTAACTGAGTTGAGACCAACACATCCTGTTTGCGCAGGGCTCCCCAGGTGATTAAACATGTGAAGCAAGAGTTAAAACACCAGTGATTTAACCACATTGTCTCATTACATTACGCAGTATCACAGTCCATCAATACTTCTGTGAAAATGGTATAAGCAGATTAAGAATACAAACTACTATGTCTAAAATAACTCAGCTACAAGGATATATTATATAGCACAGGGAAACACAGCCATTATTTTACTAAAACTTTAAATGGAGTATAATCTATAAAAATATTAAATCACTATGTTGTACACCTGAAACTAATATCATAAATCAACTATACATAATTTTTTTAATAGCATAACTAACATAAAGCAGTACCAGCAGCAACCACTTTTTGAGTATTCCATCACATCATCATGTAGTTTCCTTGGAGATCATTTCATATGCATTTTATAACTTCATCCCCATAACAACATTCTGAGGAAGTACCATTTCATGTTTATTTCCTGGCAACTGAGGCGTATGGAGCTTGAGTAACTGACATGAGCCCCATAGACTAGTATACGAGCCCAGAACCGACCAAGTGCAGGGCCATTCTCCTAATCGCCGCAAGGTACTGCCTTTTTCCAGATGAGTTTTACTGGCTTCCAGGTCTTCTAGGGGTGCCAGCGAAGGTGGTCATGAGCGCTGAGATGGTGGCCAGGAAGGAGGAAGAACAGGACGGCGGTGATACTCCAGATCCATCACCTCTGGATAACCAGGAGCTAACCTAACTTCTCCAGCCCTGTGATGCGTTCAACAATGGATCTCATGGGAGGTCACTGTCCTTTAGCCACTGTGAAGATGTACTCAACAAAGGCGTACATTTGCTTCCAGGTAAACGTCTCTCTGATCTAGACCCAGAAAGGTACCAACTTCTGATTAAAGAGAAGCACCAAATCTTCACCTTTTCTCAGCTTCCTGGTTTAGAAGTTTAAATAAGTCGTGTGAAATGCACAGAAAAACCCTTCCCTTTCTCTCCTAATGTTTAATGATAATTTACAGCCAGAGAGCATTTGTAAATTTAACAGCCCATCAAAGTGTCTCAGAGCACACCAGTTCAGAGGACTCATTACATGACATTAAACATAACTTTCCACAAAGGACTGTACAGCCTGGATGGGTGGGCAGGCTGGTGAACAGCCACCACTAGAGTAATTTATCGTCTGTAATTCTGCCTTATTACTTGCAAAAATATTTGTTAAAGGGAGGGGGTGACAGTCACTTACACAAAAAAGTACTTCACTACTTTGCCAATGCCATAAATTTCAAAGGCAGAGAAATCCTTTACGATCCTAAGGATGTGCTGATTCTTTTTCCAGCCACCCCAAAATGACAACGAAGACGTTTTTGGTGAAGTTTCAGGATATTAAAAATTCACTTCTTTGAACAGGGTGGTTTTGTTTCCAACTTATCTCCTTCCCAAAGTCCAAAGAACATCAGTAAAAGGAAAATTAAAAAGGTAGATTTTTTTTTTCCAACATGCAAGTGAGAGAGGCCTCTACCTTATCCAAGTCATGCCTTTAAAATGTTTTCTGTTGCTCCAGAAATATCTGAGGAAAAGGGTCTGAAACAGGCCTTTAACCTGTGTAACTGGATTTTATACTATCACAAACAGCTATCCTAATTTTGTCAAGGCCTTCATCCTAAATAGGCAAAATCAGGACAACGATTATTGCTATCACACAAGGGGATTTTAACTTGACAGTGACCACAGGCCATAGTCAAAAGGTTCACATTCCCACCTGCATGAGAAACACCCTTCACGCATTTTCCTTACAGCAACCCTCCCAGAGACATCAGGCCACAGGCATTGCGCGCGTCCCCTCAGCACACATTGTGGCTGCAGAGCTGATAACATTCCAAAGGTTTCACTACCAGCGCACTGAGTATGACCTACCACTTTTGCTGATAGCCTAATTTTTACCACTCAAAGTAGGTCACTTATTTAGTTTAAGTTTAGTTTAAAAGACTGCTTTCTTCTCCTCCTTCTAGACCTGTGGTCCCAAAGTCCCAGCACAAGTATCTTTATTTCTTTGCCAAATTCCACATATCACTTCTGCTAACTTTGTTGACTGAAAATGCCCTCTCCATAAACTTTAGCAACTTGATGGTGGTGAATTTCGGCAGCAGAAATAGTTTTCCCACATGAAAATAAGGTCATGGGATTCGCTTTACCCCGAAAGAGTAGTCATTTTGAAAATGACCCCACCAAAGTCACAAGTAACCTTAGCTAACTCACTTTATTCTTATGCGTACAGAACAACGTTTATGATAGTCTCAGCAAAATCAGTGAGGGATTTGCTGCCTACTTTTAAAACTTCCTCTCAGGAGCAGCATTATTTTAGGGTAAGAAAAAATACAGCTTTCATGGAGATTATATTTTAAAATAAACATTCGTTTGCTAACTACTTAATACAGTCCAGACAAACAACTCAAAAGTAATTTCACTGATTTTTATCAGATTAATTCTAATGTTTCCATAAGCTTTCTGTGCTTCTATCTAAATGCACAAGACTGACCCAAATGCAAACCTCTAAATATGGCTGAGAGATTTATCAATTGAGAGAAGAAAAACTCTCACCAAAACGACTTCTAAACCTAGGCTGCAGCAATTAATTTTTAAAATTCTACTCAGAGCTAATAAATAAGTGAGGATGGTCTCCCTCCCCTCTCCCCCGAATCATCAGTTGTTTGACCCAATCTAGCGAATTCAGCTGGCTGTTTTGACTTTAGGCGGCTTGGATGGCATATGTTCGAATTTGACAGCTGAAGTGTTCTGAAACTCACTTATGTACATTTCTGTATTTAGCAACCACCAATAAGTCAGCACGATTGTTAAATTCACAATTAGCCAATGTCTTACGAGATACAGGTAGGAAGCAGAACCAAGACTAGTGAAAAATTACCATCAGGCCCCAAGTCTTGGTTCTTTTCCTGTCACTAATGCCAATTCATATAAACTACATAACATGTGATACTGTGAAGTACTGTGTTCACGTCCAAAATTATAATTCTAATTCATTATTAATTGGTGTTAAGTAAGAATTACCAGATTATTCCAAAGCTAATATTCCATAATAGCAAGCAGATCCAGGTTGAGCAGTCATCTAAAATTAGCTTATTCACTGTAAAATAAAGATCGAATGTTAAGGTATAAAATTATTCTAAATCCCCAAACACACCAGAACCAATTGTGAAATTAAATGTGACACTTTCCATAATTCAAACTACAGTACTTGCTTTTTGTCTTTCTCCTCAGCTACCCCTAAATTAAATTAGCCTTATTGATTATAACTCAGAAATCCCTGTCTTGTTACCATGATTTTCAAATTTTACAGAAATGTACAATTCAGTTGTACACAGTTAAGTTGGCTTTCTTAAATTACAGTATAGAGATGGAGGAGAGGCTCAATGAATATCTCAATACTATAGTTTACGGACATAGAGAAAGCCAGTTTCTTTGCTAGCTTAAAACCAGTGGTAAATTCAAGCATCACAAACCTGTTTCCAGTCTACCATGATGGATGATCACTCATTACTGAAGTAAGATCTTATGAATTGATTAGCAATGTTATTTAACTAATAGGCACTGGCTGTACACAGGTCCTGGAATGAAACAGAAGCCCTAGTCCAATTAAAATGTGTTACTGTGTATAAATGATGGTTAATAGCTTTTGTAAAAGCAGAACCACTAAACTGAAATTCACAAGTCATTATTCGAGAAAACAGAAGAGTCCCCAGTATATTTGTTATAAATTAGCTACTGAGACATCTATGGACAGCTGGGCCACAGGCCCCCATTATGTGCTTAGCCCCGAAAACCCTCGTTCTGGTGTTGCAAACATTATGAACAGCCGCAGAGAACACATTTGTGACCCTCAGATTGTTTTAGCATTACTTTCAGTGTCCTGGGATTTGGATTTGGTTTTGATTTTTTTAACTTAAGAGAAAAATACTTCTTAACATTTCCTTGACGATCCCAGAGCCCTGAGCCCTGTTCTTTATTAAGGACAGAAGGATTTGTAACCCCTAGCCTCATCTCCAGACCATTTCCCCAGCAGCCCCAGTCCAAAGCTGCCTTATTTGTAAACAGTGATGAGACGCCTTTCTTCAGGGCTAATATTAGATTTTACACAGCATCATCAAATCTGCTATGATGATTCCTGTCACTCCATTAACCGTTGCTTTTCTCTAGTGGAGAAATGATGGGTATTCCCTTCTCCTTTTTCAGTCCTAAAAACACTTAAGTGATTTATTTCCATTTATTTCTGTTTGTTAACTTTGCTAAAATCAACATAAAAATATTACTGGAGAGGGATATTACAGTCCCTGGATGAACTGATTTGAGCTCTCATCTCACTTTCTCTCAACAAATGGGGATGAAACATTCATTTTCTCCACACAGATATAATAATAAATGTTATTAGCCATTTTACCACCTGAGGAATTGCCACCAAAGGAGTGTTTAGCATGCAAATGCCTGTACCGCAGCTACCCTCCTCCTCACAAGAATGCAAGCCAAGGCCTTATTAAATAGTTCCTGGCCTTACAACACACACCAAAAATAACAGAGCATGCTACTTAAGATAAGAATGCATTGGCATTAAGAGCATTAAGCCATTGTTTCTGTGTCATAAGGCAGTAATTCGCAACTGTAAATAAATTCATATATATTTAGGTATAATGTTTCATTTATTGAATCATGTATTTTATATTATGATGAATTTCAATTCCAATTACCAAAATGATGTTTACACAAGCTGCAAACATTTATTTTTTTTTACTAGAGAAGAGTAAGTCCTATTCATTAGCACTGCTCGCTGTCAATTATAAAATTCATTTATTTTCACCATCAGAGCTATACAATACTTAATTTCAAAATATATATCATCACTCAGTGAGAATAAATTAGAGCATCAAGATTAACTAGGCCAGATCCAGAGTAATCTATCACTCAAATAATAAAAGTTAATGCTTATTAATTTCTTATGATGTGCCATACATGGAACCAAGCACTTGATGTATATTAACTCAATGTCATCCATAAAATTACACTGTGAGGTAGGTACTGTTATCATCCCTACTTTACAAACAGGAAACAACCATGAGCCAAGTAAGTTAGAGAATTTGCCTATGACTATATAGCCACTAAGTGGCAGATAATTAGTTACAGAGGCTATGCTCTAAAATTCAAAGGAAGTCAGTACGTCATGACGCCTCCTAAATCATATGAATCAAATGCTGTGTATTATCAGCACCAAGAGGACTTTGATTTTTAAAATAAAGTAACAGGTTTATTAAGTTATTCACACTGTAGCACTTGAGAAGGTTCATGTTAGACAGTCTCAGAAATATACATAAAATGAAACTCAGAGCACAAAGTAACCAGAATAAACACTTTGTATAAATCGAGTATCGCCACCTCCTCCTCCACTTTTCCAAAATCACTCATTATGAAAATCTGTTTCTAGGTATATAGAATATTGGAAGTGCTTCTTTCTGTCTCCTACTTAGACTACAAGCTATTCATGGCTTGGAAAAGCAGCTAATCTATACATTATTGAAAATGCCACACCATACTGTACCCAGAGAACCCTTGATAAATACTAAACATTACATTGACAATGAGTAATGGCAACTGAAAACGAAATTACAGTGTAACTCAAGGATGAAATATGAAGCTGAAATAAAATGGATGTGAGTCCTATTCAATCTGTCCCTTAGTCTTTTGAGGTCTTTGAAAAGAGAAGTCCTTATTTAGGACAAAGGAAGGTAGTGTTTTTGAGGTCTGGGGAAGACAATGACATCAATGCTGATTAATACTGCAATACTAAAAATGAACTGTGTAAGGAAGTCACAAAAGGGAGTAAGGATGGACCAGTCATTTACCCACAGCTACTTTATTTTCTGCATATACAGAAAATAAATATAAAACACTAGCATATTATCTCAAATGTGGTTTTCAGGTATCATAAATTATTTTCTTAAAGTCTCACATACTCGGCTCTAGTGAAAAGGAAAAAGGGAGGAAAGAAGGAGACATTTTCCTTCTGAACTTCGGAACTGCTTTTGTACTGTTTGAAAAGTACTGTGTGCATGAATAACTATTATTTTAATAAAAATAAAATCTTAATGCCAGTCTACACTCAATCAAAAATAGCAATGTTGAGCAAATTCAACTCAGTTATTTTAAACAATTAATAAATGATTAGTAAATAATTCTGAAGAATTGACCCTAAGACAATAGGCCAGGGAGAAAATATAAGCCTGTATTTAAACATGGAAGCTCTCTCTTCCCTGGTGGCTCAGACGGCAAAGCGGGAGACCCGGCTTCGATCCCTGGGTTGGGAAGATCCCCTGGAGAAGGAAATGGCAATCCACTCCAGGACTATTGCCTGGATAATCCCATGGACAGAGGAGCCTGGTAGGCTACAGCCCATGAGGTGGCAAAGAGTCGGACATGACTGAGCGACTTCACTTTCACTTTATACTTATACAGTATATATACAGACATACGTGTGTGTGTGTGTACACACGCACACATATATGGCCATGCTAAACCTAAAAGAGTATAACTGTAAACATTCATAGAGCAAACACAGCTTTCCTGGACACCAAAAAATTACTAGTTTATGTGGAAGCACAAGAACGGTTCTTCCTATAGAACACTGATGGATGTGAAATAACTGCTATCCCATGTTTACTTGAAACCTACTTTTTAATGCAAATGAAGTATAATTTGGAGACGCAGAGACATATATTCTAATGGGAGAGAAATTTTTATTTACATTCTCTTAAATTATCTCTAATGTATCAGAGATATTTTAACCATCACACGAAATATTTCACCCATCATCAATGTAAAAAGATTTAACACACAGCATAAATTCTCCCCTAGGGAAAAATAAAAAAGGAAAACCTAAAGCTGTCAGAAAAGCTTGGCGTTCTGGGGTCAAATTTCCCCAAGTAACACACAGCGTGTGGAGGACTGGCATCTGTTCAAACTTTCTTCGGTGCCACTCCGCGGACGATTCCTTCCCCACCGCGGGATGGTGCCCGCTGCCGCTTGCAGGGAAGGCCCTGCGCTGGGCCCTCCGGGAGGCGGAGGAGCGGACCCGAGGGAGAGCAGGCGGGGGCAGGCAGGCGCCGGCCGCTGCTCCCCAGTCCATGCTCCGCCGATCCTCTCTCCTTTCTGCTCTTTGCTCTCCGTTCCTTTCTCTCTTCCCAAGCATCTGGTCTCGCGCTCACATTCCCGGCTTCTCTCCTTGTCTTCCGCCTCTCCACTCCTCTCATTCCCCAGGTCCCTTTCTCTCTCTCTCTCCTCTAAGCTAGATCGGCCAGTGGTGGGCTGTGCACCAGAAATCCTGGTGCCTTCCCAGACTCCCCCAAAGCTTAACAACGGGGCAACACCACGCCAGCGGCGAGGAGCAAAGACCCAGCAGGCAAGGCGACCAGCAGGCACCGGTCCTTTGCGCTCTCTTCTCTGCACCTGCAATGCCCCATCCTGTCAGCCGTCCACTTTTTCCCTGTCTGAGCACACCGTCCTCTGCCTTCCTATTCACCCTTTTCTCCTGCATCCTGCCCCGCCTCCTTGGCTCGTCTTTATATCTTTATAACCCTAGCCGGGTTATGAGTTACACTCTCAGAATGAACCAAGATGTATGAGTTAGGCAGTTACAACTAACCAGATGCTCCACAACCTTCCTCTTCAAATACACATAAAATCTCACCAAATGTTATTCAGAGACCATTGCTTTCTCCCATCCTTCCCACTCTGGTCTGCAAGGCTAAAGCAGAAAGCTTAGGAGCATGTCTCTCAAACAGTCTCCTTGGGTGAAAATAATACTGCATCTATTCAACTTTTTAATCCTCCATAAGAGAGATCCAACATGGCTGTTAACGATATTCTTTGAAAATATCTTCCTAATCTATTCACGGGCCTCAAAATCTTTATTTAAACTAAGTTTAAATATTGCCCTTTCAAAATAATTTGGCCAAGATTACATGCTAGAATTCACCTCGAAGTTCAGCATTTTATGTGGCCTTCATAGGCACTGAATCCGCGCTAAACTCATTATCCTTACAAGCGCACTTTTTCTGCACAATGTGAAAAAAAAAATTTTTTTTTTCCATTTCTTACTTTCCAGTAACTGCAGACAAAGGAGGGGAAATCCTTCCACAGTCTACACTGAATTTACTTTTTCACGTTCAGTCTGGTTTTTAAAAATTTCTTTCTACTTTCATTATCTGTGAGTAATTTGTTAAGGTGAATCCCAATCAGGCCAAACTCAGAGTCCTTTTTTGCAGTGAACTCATTCTCGGAAAAGAACTTGTTTTTCGGACAAAGTACATGTAAACCAGCCAGCCAGCTCTACTCGAGAGCCAGTCTCAGACGCGCTACCAGACTGCAAAAATGTTTTGCGCACTTTCCACCTCCCCGTCCCTTTCCGCATGGGAGAAAGGCAAGAAGGGACACACTTCCAGGGCCCGGAGGCCACGGGAGCCCCGGAACCGGCCGGCCTGCCCGCGCTGCCGCAGCGCATTACTTCAGCTTTCCTAACCTTTCCACTGGTGAGCACCATCAATTATGCACTAGAATAACAAGGGCCTGGCGAGGCAGTGTAACAGAAAGGCCGATTACGCCAGTGAATAATTCAAACACCCACGCGCCGCGGTCCTTTTACCACTGATAGGCGGCCAGGAGACGGGGATCCACGTTGCAGACTGCGCCACAAGGACTGGCTCGGGGCAAACCCGCCGCACGCTGGCCAGGGAACCCGCCTGCTGCGAGCGAAGACTAGAAAGAAATGAACTGCTCGCACAAGTAAAGCACGCTTGCAGAAACTGATTAAAGAATGGCAGAGGCCACACAAATGCTAACACCTGAGGGTTACCGTTGGCCCTAGATGCAGGCAAGGACGTGCAGGGAGCAACATTTCAGAGGCTGTTAGCATCTTATACCTTCCAGAGAAAGGTCAACGACTACATATACAAAGATCTTCAGAGAAGACACCCTGTCTCCATGTAAAGTTGTCCAAACTTCACTGAAAAGAAATTCAACCTTGGCGCCTGTCTCAGGGGCTTATACCTTTACTTGATGATGAAGTTCAAGCTGAGAGCCAGCAGGGGAGCCAGGAACGTACAGCCTGCTGGTCTACCTCTCTTTAAACTACTTCCTCTCTCAACTAAAATTTGGAAATTCTTTATTAGTATGCTATGTTTTAAATTGTGATTTGAAAATTCACAGTGGGAAGGGACTTTATGTCCAAAACCTGCAAGAAAAGCACAAGTACCCTCCTTCCAGTGCCCTGGGAAGTTCAAAACTCAGCAACCCTGACAGAGTCTGAATACCAAGAGGATACGACTCCTCACCCACACAGGCAAACTAAATTTTAAACTGAGTCTTTAAAGGTGTAAAGCCAAACTAAAAAAGAAGCTTTCCAACCGGAAAAGTTCCAATAACCGCCTCGAGCCTATTCATCTCCATCATGGAGATAACTCCTAAAATATAGTGCCACATTTCTAATGCTCAGAAGAGGAAAAATTATCCCAGAGTTCTACACCAGATTCAGAACAGGAAGGAATAAAGCTAGGTACCAGTAGGGATGTTTATAAACCAAATGCTGACCTTAAAATATAGGAAATTCAGGAGAAGAGCAGTTAGTTTTTGTCAAATGATACATGGCTTCATTTTTGGAATGAGGCTCCCATTATCTAGAACTATTCCAAAATTAATCCTTAGTCTACATGAGAGCTAATATTACATTTCTAAATGCAAATTGACGAAAACTCTTGGGGAAAAAACCATTTTGAACTGTGGTTTCCAGAAGGCTTCAGGTTTAGTCATGTCAAATTAAAGGGGGGAGCAGAGCTTCTTAAAATAACATTCTTCTTAAATCACATCCATATGATTTAGCAAATTGACATGGCCAAAGTCAATAAATCATGATGCAGAGTTTTTATTTTACTGTATGACTGTTTTTATTTTTTTGCTTTAAGCCAGCTCCTTATCATTTTTAGCCCAAAGCTGGGTGGATGTTCCTGTCAAGGCAAAACAAGTTCTTTCTTATGTAATGGCTGTCAACCCAGCACCAGGGAAAGAAATGTCCCCACGAGTTCTTCAGGGCACAGAGCTAGCCACCTCTGTGGCTGCACCAACAGGCGTCCCAGGGACAGCCCTTCAGTCGGCAGTATTTGAATTTGCAGCTTTTCAGCGTGTGAGTGCGTCTTTTTTTCTTAACCCCGGGGATTTCATTTTGTGCTGACCCATACTCAAGAGGCAAACTCCACGAAGCTATCCTTTTAAGGCAAGCATTGTGTGCACTCCTTAATGATGGGTGTTTAAGAGAAATGGTAATTATGATAGATTTTGAGCCTTAGGTAACAGACAGCCTCACAGTCAGAGGGTTCACTACATTTAAGACCAAACTCCTCATTAAGAAACGGAGCTATATCCATTCAGATCCTTGCAGACACACCAACAGCGAAGTCCGGGTTAGTGAAAGGGCTCATCCTTATGATGGACGATTTCCTGAGAGAGCCAACATTCCACAAGGCTGGGCGAGCCTGCCTGGACTGTGAGCACACGCAACGTCTTGGGAACAATTAAATTAAGGGACCCTGGTTAAAAATATCGATAAAGGCATCAGTGCTTTAAACACCATTCCCTTCTTTCTTAGTCTTATGACTTTAAAACTTGTTGGTTTGTTTAAAAATGTCATTTAAGCTACCAGACTAGACATGCTGCATGCTGCAACTCTGTGAAATCATAGTTTCAGACAAAAGCAGTCTATGTGCTAGTAATGAAACAACATGAAAACATAGTACCTCTGTGTGTTTATGTGAATATGTATGTTTTATATATATATTTGTGACTCATATGCATCTCTTAAGAAACATTCCAGTCAAACGTTACTGTTAAATGAGAAAAAAGAAAGAAAAATCCTTGAACCAAAACGCCATGACCTCAATGCTTTCCTCACCCGTGTGTGTGCGAGTTTTCCTGCCCAGCTTGCCTGAAAAGATGGCAAACACCATTTAATATTTCATGGAGCCAAAGCACAAAGCAGGTTCCAATTCAACACAAGGAAACGCTTTATCTCAACCTCTATAGAGTAACAACTCGAAAACTGAAACTTCGGGAAGCCACAACAGGTTCTAACCAAGTGACATGTAAGTTTCTTCAGGGTACTCGTCAACTGTGAATGAAGTGGAAAATATGAAATAAAGGGTTTATCAGTTTACTCTAAGACACTTATTTCCAGAAGAGTTGCTATATCAAATCACGTGATTTGTTAGAGCTAAAATAATTTGGAATGTCACGTCCAATTTTTTCTCAAGAAGATAAGATTGTGTTCTCAAATATGGGTGGCATTAGCCATGTATCTTGCATAGCAACACTTCTATTAGAAAGTTTAAAAGCGAAACTCAATGAAGACTGTCTAAAAGGGAAAGAGTGAAACATGGGCAAACACAGCCCCATAACAGCCAGCTGTGAAGGTTGCAAGGTTCTGACAGAAGTGGATGAGATGATACTGATGGGGCAATAATCTGCAAGCCATCAGAAATGAGCATGAAAAGTATTTAGCATTTTATAAATATTTGAGAACCAAGCAAGCATTTCTGGCTTAAATCAACCATATTTTAAACTTTCTGGTTTTATAAGAACATCCTACTATAAATCTTTCTAAAATTTGCCTGCTTTCTGTTTATTTTATTTTACTTAGGCCAGTAATGACCACTACAAATATCCAAATGCTGAACGAAGCAAAGATTCTATCTCTAAACTTTAATGTGAAAGGCTTAAATTTCTTCTACAAAGCCAACAAGAGTAAATAAGCCTAGCATTGGTCACTTTCTTTTTTTAAACCATCACTGAAAAATAAAATCATCCCAGAATCTTAAGGGGAATCAACAGTCTGGAAAAAAACAAAGCTATTGCCATATCCTCTCCAGTTCTTAATTCACTGCCCCCAAAAGATTTTTGGTTAAAATAAGTCCTTTCAATCTATAATATTTAGAATGACAAGAGAAGTCCTGTGACTCCATCCTGCTTCCAGCATCTGTCAAGAAAATCACAAACCTAACTCTCAATTCATGGCAGAATGCTAACAGGAGATGAATAATGCTTCAGAGGGAGAAAGCGTATTATTAGGAAGGTTCAAGACCAAATACAGAGAGTTTCAAAGTCTCCCCCTCGCCATTTTTTTTTTTTGCTTTCAAGTATGAGTTATTGAATTTAAAATACAAAGCACAAGTTATTTTTAACAAAACCCCTCAAAATAGGAGGATATATACATATATATATATATAGCATTACATTTATATATGTATATATGTGTGTGTGTATATATATATATACACAAAACAATGTAAAATCTTCTAAAAAGAAAAATAACTAAGCTAATGGCTTACTTTTTAAGGTAATTTTTGCATTTCAATTACTTTTGCTTTTAAAATTTTATTTATATTGGAGTACAACTGATTAACAATGTTGTGTTAATTTCAAGTGTACAGCAAAGTTATTCATTTATGTGTATCTAGGTATCTATTCATTTTCAAATTCTTTTCTCATTTAGGTTATTATAGAGGATTGAGCAGAGTACCCTGGGCTATACAGAAGATACATGTTCGTTATCTATTTTAAATATATCAGTTACACATTTTGTATCAGTTATACATTAAATATATTTAATTTTTAAAAAATACCCTTCAAGGATGCCTACTGTCCAATCTACACAACACATATTATCAAAGATACTCAAATAAGCTAAGTTGTAGACTTCTACAGAAACATACAGTCTGCATTGCAGGTAGTAAAACTTCAGCCCTCAGTTACGAAGGTATTTCTTTTAAAGCACTATATTATTTTGTACATTTAACATTCTCTGACTTTTCTCCATCCTCTATCCTCACAGGCAGGAAAAACAACATGCATAAATTGAGATTTTAAAATATGAGATATAATTCACACTTTCTAGAATATCGCTACTCTGAAAATGGCAGGGGACCCACAGGTTAGTCACACAGCTATCTTCATTTGGTAAGCTTAAGAATACAACATGTCCTTTCATAATAATGGTGGTAGCTGAGGTAGCACAGAGTTCAGAGCAGTGTCTGGAACCAAAGGCCTGGCTTTATAATCTTGCTACATTGTCAGTGATTGTAACTCACATCACTGTACTTCATCTCTGTCTTAGTTTCCTCATCTGCAAGATGAAGATGGCAATAAAAAGCTACATCACAGAATCATTATACCAATTATGTGGCTTAACATATACGCACTGCTTGAAAAGAAACGGGTGCACAGTAAGAGGTGTGTAAGCGTGTTCTTATCTTAAAGCCGTGGGACAGACTACGACCTCAGCAAGCGCTCAGCGCAGCGCCCGGTGCAGCACAGCGGAGGCCAGGAGTGGTATTTTTATTCTAAAGGCACAGGTTAATAAGGGCAAGCTTTATCAATTATTAGTTCCTTTATAAAGAGTGAACGAATAAACAAGCATCTCATCTCACTTATTATCAAAGAAATATATATTAAAACAACAGCTCTTTCTTGGTAGTTAAATGAACTCCTTTAAAAAAAGAAAGTGCCCAGGTCTAGTAAAAGTATAATGGAACTATAAAGCAATCTGACAGTATTACCAGCAATTAATACAATGTTAGGGCTTCCCAGGTGGCACTAATGGCAAAGGACCTGCCTGCCAGTGCCGGAGGCGTAGAGACACAGGTTCGCTCCCTGGATCAGGAAGATTCCCTGGGGGAGCGCATGGCACCCCACTCCAGATTTCTTGCCTGGAGAATCTCATGGACAGAAGGGGCGTGGTGGACTACAGTTCACAGGGTCACACAGAGTCAGACATGACTGAAGTGACTTAACATGCATGATACAATGTTAATACCATTTGACCCAATAATCCTACTATCTACCCTGGAGAAAACTCCAAATATAAGGAAAGCTTTAAGAAAAAAAAAAAAAAAATTACCTATGTGTCATTTGTATTATGGAAAACTATATTGTGAAACATTCTATGTCTAACAATAGGGAATAATAATCTGGTATTTCTAAATAGCAAGTTTGGGATTCATGCTCCATTGTGGGCTTGGGCTCCACTGAGGCCTCTCAGAGATTATTTATGTGTCAAAGGCACCGAAAGGCTCAGACGCAACGTCATTTCTTTAATCCAGCTTTTCCCAAACAGACTGGTAACAGAAACTCTGGGGGGAGAGGGTAGTTAACAAGGTGGAAAAGTATTAGCTAAGTAAGTAACGGCTAATGGTCGTGATGAAAATGTACCCAGTCAATGACAAGGATAATTTTTTTGTATTACACCAGCTGCTTCCAGCAATATGAGAAAATATTTATTATGTAATATTAAGGGGGAACAGGGCTAGATGCAATCAGTTAATAAACAGCCAAGCATCTGAAAAAAGCTCAAATGGAAATATCCCACCGTGAGCTATAGAACTGTGGGTAAATGTTTCTCTACTGTTTCTGGGCTTTGCTAATGAAAGCAAATCCATGATAAGAAAACCAGTTTGAGTCGGTGGTGTCCAGTCCCACCATCCTTCTTCCTGCCTTGGAAGTATAGTTTGCTTGTTTACCTGGTAGTCATTAATGGACAGTTCACTTTTATCTAAGAACTTTCTTAATAAATCAACTCCCTGGGCTTACTGGGACCACAGTTTTATTTGAGGCAATACATTCTAATCAGGGATTTTTTTTTTAATTTTCCTTTTATGACCTAATGATGCATTTAATTTTTAATTAAATTTCATTTTAAAGTATAGAGTATGTATAATAGCCAAAGCGAGTGTGCAGCATCTGTTCATTGCATCTGCACTCACTACCACGAAAATTAACCTTAATCCAAAGAGGCACAAATGGGGTTTTAAGCCATCAGGAGGCCCGAGTATTTAAAGATCAATGACTGTCCACCCAGGCAAAGAACAGCTGTTTCCTAATATTCCAGCTCCACACTGAGCCCAACCTCAACCCCCAAAGATGAGTGCCCACACACTCACCTCCCCAGTCGAAAAGTGTCAGAGAAGGGCCTATCTCAGAGTCATGAAGTGGGCTCAGGAGACACAAGACGGCGCGGACCGGGCCCAAGCAGATGCACGTGTGGAGCCAGTTTCACCACCACTTAATGCTTTCGTAAAATCACCACCAACCTTACTTGCTGGGTCCAGAAATCGACCTAATGAAAAAGTCTACCCGCTGTGTGAACAGGCCAGCGAACGCTCAGCGTGGACTGACCGCCAACACTCTGCAACAGGAAGCTCCCCTCCCTGGGGCTGGTAAAGAACGGCCGCAGCTGGGCGGTGATAACATCACGCATCCCTCAGGCACCTGCCTTTGCCTTCCTGCGCGCTGACGTCTCGGCCTCACGGAGGGAGAAAGCAGCCGCGTGCAAAGCCACGGGGGGCACTGCGGTATGGGCACCGGCTCTCGCTTTCCTTGGCACCCTGGGATTTTCGAGAAGTTCTTCTGAGGATCACTTTAAAACGCAGAATTGCACAGGAGAGGACAAAGGGGTGAGAAATCTCAGAAATTACAGAGGAAAAGTCAGACCTGGGCTCCCTGTGACATCTAGAATGTTCTCTTGCCTCCCAATTTTCCCACCTACTGAGACGAAATCAGACATTACATGAACCCAAAGAACCCACAGGACGCCACCTCGCTGAAGGCTGCCTGAGCCGCGCTGGAGAAGGCGATGGCAGCCCACTCCCGCGGGCACCCCACTCCCGCGGGCACCCCACTCCAGCGGGCACCCCACTCTTGCCTGGAGAATCCATGGACGGAGGAGCCAGTGGGCCACAGTCCACGGGTCGCAAAGAGGCGGACACGACTGAGCGACTTCACGTTCACTTTGAGTCACCTTAAGAACTCAATTTCAAAAGCCACGGGGTTGGGATGAATCACTAGGTGACATAAAAAAGCTTTTAAGTGGGCTTCACAATTGAGCGGCCGCAAGACACATCTCTCCCATCACTGAGGCACTCGGAACCTCCTGCCCTCCAGGAGGCTCAGCCTTTAAATAACACCTCAGCATCCTGCCCCAGGGTCCCCACTACTGGGGGGGGGGGTGTCTCCCCATGGGGATTGATGAGCCTGGGACCGTGGGACTCGAGTGGTGGCAGCTCTGGCTGGTCAGAGTTAAATCCAGCAGCTCAAGGGAACGTGCAGTCAGGCAGGCTGAGAAAGCATGGGACACAGCCCCTCACGACTGCAGGGACCCATCCCTCTCCTGACTGCCTCCAAGACTGCCCTTCCAGGGGACTCCCTGCAGCGGGACCTGCTGGGCCCCAGGGACCCCAGGGTCCCACCTGGATCCAGCCTTCTGGGCCCTGAAAGGTTCCACGGTCCCCAGCCTGAATGGCGATTGTCTCCAGAAGCGTCTTGACTGTTTGAAGCATCAGGGCTTATTAAAATCCCGAAGGGAAGTAATCCCTGAATGCCACTAAAAGGTCTCCAGCTGCTACCGTTTATGAAGGAGGCTTGACAAGATGTGGCGGGGAAGAAAGGGGAAGGGGTGAGCAGGAAGGACGGCGAGAGAGAAGAATTTAGACAAGGCAAAGTTATCCAAACAGTGCCCCCATCAAAAAAAGAGTCGTGTTTTTATCAGCTTAAGCTTTCCTGCCGCCCTTCCCAAAGGTATTTCCCCCCACCAACTCTCATTAACTCTTCTCTTTACAACTGTCTACTTTTTTAAAAAAAACAATAATAAAGGCAGCACACGGCTAGAGAAAGTCCCTAAATGTGTGAAAATTAGAAAGAAGAGCCAGATGAATTACCTGGAGACAGGGCTGAATATGCCTTCCCTAAAAAATCTGGAAGGAAAATGGTTTTTTCATGGAAAAGAATTAGAGAGGTTCTCAGTATCTGTCTCTGCCTTCTTCATTCTTTTGAAAAGGTCTTTTCATCTCATTAAGTTAAGCTGATTAATAAAAATTCAGCAGTTTGCCCATGGATCCTTTAGAAGTGGTGATACAAGCTGAAAGATGCAGGCGGAAGGTTTTTGTGCTGGAAACAATAAGGGGGTGACGTCTTAAATCCGTCGTTGTCATCCTCCATTAGAGAGAAATAGTCACCTTGGCTCAGATTCATCAAACATTATATTGCTACTTGTTAGCTCCTGGTAACCTTCCCAAAAAGGTTAGTGCTTACTTATAAATAAAAGGAGACAAAAAGAAACATTTAGAAAGAAAGTATGAGAACATTTTGCTTCATTTCAAAAATTATTAATACAAATTAATGAAGAAAACACGGCCTCTAGAGGAAGGTTCATTAAAGGGAAAAAGTAATGTTATCTAAACAAATTTCCTATGTAAACACAAACTTGTACTTTTGCTGTAAAGCAAAATAAGTGGATAAGTCCAGTTATTTATTCATGAGTAACTGCTAACTTTGTTATCCAAGAATACCTTAATTACCTAGCAGTACCTAACACACAGTAGATGTTCAAAAGTTAAAATGAATTTCCTCAACAATTTTTAAAGATGGAAAAAAGTCAGATTATATAACATCATGACTTGCAAATGTTTTCAACAGTTCCGGTGTGAGTTAAATTCATCCAGAAAAAAAAAAAAAACACTATAAAATGTCTATTAAGTGACAAGCTTCAAACAAGGGAACAAAAAAATAAGTAAATCTTGCTTTATTGAAGTTGAAGCATTTTCTCAGCCACTTTTAACTTACATAAACACCAAATTGTTCACCTGTACTTTATCCAGAGATGACTAAATTAAATTTATGCTACCATTCAGGATATTTTAGTCCCTAAAAGACACACACTATTCACATGTTAAACATCATTACCAAATTTATTTCTATCAAATCTCTGTGTGTATATCACCCTGTTTTTAGTGCCATCTTAAACAATCTGCCCACAATATATTGGATCAAGTTTTACAGTTAGTCTAGTTCTGTCATTAAATTTATCCTAAAATATCAGAGCAAATAAATGTTTTTGTCTGACTCTTACTTCAAAAGGATTTGAGGACGGGGAAATGTTATTTTTACTTTGCTCATATCTTGCAGACATTGCATAGACTTAAAGTCATCAGGTCTGTACAGAGAGCGAATATTTAAAGTGTTTGGCATTTTTAAGATGCAGTTTCTGATTTGAAGATTGCTATATTAAAAACGAGAGAGAGCCAAAAAAAGCACTGTTAACATCCACCCTAAGCCGTAACCAAAGGAGCCGTCTACTACTACTGTTTCCTCTAGGTAAATATGGAAGATTCAGTTATACTAAGAAAGGCAAACTCACTTGCCCACACGCTCCCTGTGGCCCGAAGCCTGTCACCTGCTCTGCTCTACTCTCATCAATCCATCTCTTCAAATACCTAAGAGGCTGAGGCCAAACAATGCGGCTGAGAAAAACAATGAGTAAGGATCTGTTTACATTCCCACTGTGAAGAGTAATCACGGGGTAGCTGTGACTGATAATTATCAAGTTCAGTACCTGTTAACACGTGGCCCCTTCTCCATGAAACGAAAGATGAGCATAATCGAAGCAGCTGCTCTGCGCTAATGGCATTATCATTCTCACATTTTCAGCCTTCCGCAAAGCACCCACTATGTGCCAAGCACTACACCAACCACAGTAAACACAAAGATTAAACCAGATGTGACTGACGCCAGGGCGATTACAGTTAATCTGGTGTAATTGTCTTCAGTGAGGTTGGCCAGTTACTACCGGGGGACGCGGAAGGGAAAGGGGGGAGGCGCTAGTTAAACGTGGGCTTGCCGTTCTTCCTGCCACAAATCCACTTGCGTTCCTGGGTCTCCCCATAAACGAGGAGGCAGGAATAGCCACATTTACCCCTGATGGGTGTGTCATTTCTGAACGACGTAGCCGTGAAATCTATGAGAAGGTTAGAAAGACCACTTCTGAAAAAAGAGAGTGTTTTCATGGGAGTATGAAGGTGGGTCTGGGGACCCTGCTTCTACCAGTGGTGCCGTCACTGAATGCAGCTCTTAAGATGGGATAGGCTTGATTCCACAAAATGGGAAAAAATCTTATTGAAAAAATCATTATCGTGTAGGATTTTTTTATTGTGTAAAGTATACACATTCGAGATCAGTTCCCCATGTTCCTCCAGACATACTGATTTTAGTATGGACTCAGGAATTTTGAATGTTATCATCAATGCATGGTAGATTGCTAATGAGCTGGTTTAAGTAAAATATCATATAAATGATACCTATGCCCTACAGTAAAATTTGTGACTTTTTAAAAAAAAAAAACTAGCATCTATGTCATGATGTCACTTTGATAACAATATAAAACAAAAGGCAAATGACACAATCGATGGAATAATTTGCAGATAAAATGAAGTTTATGTGTGTATTTAAATAAAATTATTTGTTGTGCATATTAACTAATATCGATGTATTTCTATCTTATACAATTCTGGAAACTTAGCCACTCAAACCACTCAGTCTAAATATACGGCTACTGTACCTACACTTTCTTCAGCCTCTCACAATTTCATTGTGGGTACACGTGTCTATAAGAGATGAATAATTACTCAATATTTGTAAAAATCATTTAAAATCATAGTTTCATAATCAGCATTGTTATTATAATAAGCTATTATTTTAAAAAGGTCTTTTAAACAACATAACTATATTGTTAGCTAAAAATAAAAACCAGCAAAATAAACTTACTTTAATTCTCATTCTGATAACCAACAATGAAAGGTTACAAAATTACAAGCTAAGGGGGGAAAAAAAAAGTCTAAAAGTTAAACTTGGATTCTGAAATTTAGTCAGACTGCTTTTATTAGATAGCAAGGAAATGAACAGTGTTAAGTTCGTTCATGTCCACCAAATCACTAAGTGCAGAAACACACTGGCAAACACACACCCACTGTGGGTAATGGCTGGTGTTCACAAAACCAACCTCCTTGAAAGAACAAGGCCTGACCTTTATGAGGCCGCACCTTCATGCTCCGTGATTGTGACCGGTCCCCTGAAAAGCCACCCCGCCCCAGGAAGTGGGGTGAAGCCTGTGGAACTGATGAGGAATGATTTGACTAGACACTACTAACAAAATGGGTCCTGAAGCTTTATCTGGTCCACCCAACAGACGAGACAATGTCTCCTCTGCAAGCAGGTCTAATACAAGGCAGGCATAAGACATGTGTGTTGGGTCCTAATTACTCCTTATAGCTTATATACCTATTTATACATTTACCATCATCTTGATGCAAATGCGTAACTCACTTAAAACTTTAGCTGATTTTCTGGCTGAATCATTCTCCCTTGTAGAGTGAACTGGCATCTTGGAATTTATTTTAAAGCTCCAGGGTGTCTTGTCCATTTCAGTTTTCGCTGATTACTAAAGTAATATTTGAGATATTCTTTTCATTTTATAAAGTTTACCATAACATTATTTATATTTCAGTTATAATGTAAAAATAGGTATGCAAAATTAGATCTGATATAGCAAAAAACAGCAAAAAAAAGTAGTCATATTTATATAACTCATGTACAGATTTAAATAGACAGTCATATGCTCTGTTCCGATATTTACACATGTACCCAATTTTCTAAAGTCTCCCCTCTTCTACTTCATATCTCCTCCCAAAGAAAACCAAACAGGTTAGTAACTCAACTTGTGACTTAGATCTTACAGATGTGACCTGAAGAATATATATTTCTTAACTCCAGGCAATTCTTTTTCTTTTGAAACACTTCTTAAAAACTCTTC
The DNA here is from genome assembly GCA_006410675.1 of Oreotragus oreotragus. Classification (NCBI taxonomy): domain Eukaryota; kingdom Metazoa; phylum Chordata; class Mammalia; order Artiodactyla; family Bovidae; genus Oreotragus; species Oreotragus oreotragus. The sequence continues at coordinate 37,587 of SJYX01018204.1, read as the reverse complement.
TTGCTTTTTAGAAACAAAATAAATTCAGAATTTAATGTGATAGATTTCTGCAAAAGTTTCCCTGTGTCAAATCTCAGGATTGGATTCATTAACTTGGATGAAGGTAGCTTGGCTTGTTTTGGTATAAAACATGTACCCAAAGCTCTGAAATTGTATATTATTTTTCTTACCAATTAACTATAATTTCAGGACAGTTTTCCAGATAAATCCTTCAAATCATGTTTCGAAGTCACACAGAAAATTTTTTTTTAAGTTTGAAAGTAAAAAAAAAAAAAAAACCTGTGTGTTTCCTTCAAAAGTTTAGACGTGTTGTTCAGTTCAGTCGCTCAGTCGTGTCCGACCCTTTGCGACCCCATGAATCGCAGCACGCCAGGCCTCCCTGTCCATCACCATCTCCCGGAGTTCACTCAGACTCACGTCCATCGAGTCCATGATGCCGTCCAGCCATCTCATCCTCAGTCGTCCCCTTCTTCTGCCCCCAATCCCTCCCAGCATCAGAGTCTTTTCCAATGAGTCAATTCTTCGCATGAGGTGGCCAAAGTCTTGGAGTTTCAGCTTTAGCATCATTCCTTCCAAAGAAATCCTAGGGCTGGTCTCCTTCAGAATGGACTGGTTAGATGTCCTTGCAGTCCAAGGGACTCTCAAGAGTCTTCTCCAACACCACAGTTCAAAAATATCGATTCTTCAGCGCTCAGCCTTCTTCACCATCCAACTCTCACATCCATACATGACCACAGGAAAAACCATAGCCTTGACTAGACGGACCTTAGTCGGCAAAGTGATGTCTCTGCTTTTGAATATACTATCTAGGNGTCCATCACCATCTCCCGGAGTTCACTCAGACTCACGTCCATCGCGGCCATGATGCCATCCAGCCATCTCATCCTCAGTCGTCCCCTTCTTCTGCCCCCAATCCCTCCCAGCATCAGAGTCTTTTCCAATGAGTCAATTCTTCGCATGAGGTGGCCAAAGTCTTGGAGTTTCAGCTTTAGCATCATTCCTTCCAAAGAAATCCTAGGGCTGGTCTCCTTCAGAATGGACTGGTTAGATGTCCTTGCAGTCCAAGGGACTCTCAAGAGTCTTCTCCAACACCACAGTTCAAAAATATCGATTCTTCAGCGCTCAGCCTTCTTCACCATCCAACTCTCACATCCATACATGACCACAGGAAAAACCATAGCCTTGACTAGACGGACCTTAGTCGGCAAAGTGATGTCTCTGCTTTTGAATATACTATCTAGGTTGGTCGTAACTTTTCTTCCAAGGAGTAAGTGTCTTCTAATTTCATGGCTACCGTCACCATCTGCAGTGATTTTGGAGCCCAAAAAAATAAAGTCTGACACTATTTCCACTGTTTCCCCATCTATCTCCCATGAAGTGATGGGACCAGATGCCATGATCTTCGTTTTCTGAATGTTGAGCTTTAAGCCAACTTTTTCGCTCTCTTCTTTCACTTTCATCAAGAGGCTTTTTAGCTCCTCTTCACTTTCTGCCATAAGGGTGGTGTCATCTGCATATCTGAGGTTATTGATATTTCTCCTGGCAATCTTGATTTCAGCTTGTGCTTCATCCAGAACAGCGTTTCTCATGATGTACTCTGCATAGAAGTTAAATAAGCAGGGTGACAATATACAGCCTTGACAGACTCCTTTTCCTATTTGGAACCAGTCTGTTGTTCCATGTGCAGTACTAACTGTTGCTTCCTGACCTGCATACAGATTTCTCAAGAGGCAGGTTAGGTGGTCTGGTATTCCCATCTCTTTCAGAATTTTCCACAGTTTATTGTGTTGTAGACACATATATATTAGCTCCCCTGCACTGACAAGCTAAAGGGTGGGGGGAATACAGAATACGTTTTAACCAAGGAAGTTAAAAAGAAAGACGAAATGATTCATGAAGTTGACAATGACCTCCCAGAGGACAACAATCCTCTGGTTTCACAGAAGAGGAAACTGGACTCGCCCAAGGTTAAATGACTTGCCCAAGGTCAAAGTCAAGTAGTGTCAAAGCACTGACTTGTGGGGATCTTCAGACGCTCTAGCACAGGCGATGACCTTGTTCAGTCACCTGTGGTCAAGATGAAAGCGAGTCCTGGCGCATTCGGTGATCTGCTGAAGGCCAAACGTGGGGTTGGGAGAAAACAAAAGTGGCATCCACATCACCTGATTCCAGGCCTTACTTCTTTTTTCAAACATTTCATCTTTTCAAACTGACAAAATTAGAAAGGAGAACTTCCACACAATTAACACATGGGTTCAGTTAGGTTACCAAAACATTTGGCAATAGGCAGGCAAGAAAATGAAATGAAGACAACTGTGGGCAGACCATTCATCTCATAGGTTAATATTCAAGTGAGTAATTCTCTAAATTAATAATAATAACCAGATTTCACAGAGGGGATACTTTGCCCCAGGTATTTTAAGTGCATTTACTTTCCTCTTAATCATCACAAATTACACATACTCTCTATTTTACACACATGAACCTGAGAGTTAAAAAATCAGCATTTGAACCCAGATCACCCTAACTCCAAAGACCGTCAATGCTATCTCCTTAATACATCTCTGTACCATTGTAGGATTTTTTTTTTTTTTTGTACATAATGGACATGAGTTTGAGTGAACTCCAGGAGATGATGATTTTTTTTTTTTTTTTTTACATAATGGACATGAGTCTGAGTGAACTCCGGGAGATGGTGATGGACAGCGAGGCCTGGCATGCTGCAGTCCATGGGGTCGCAAAGAGTCAGACACGACTGAGCGACTGAACTGAACTGAATGAAAATAGAAAAAATCACGCATAAGTATTTATTAGTAGCTAGCATTTATGAATCACATACTCTGTGCCAGGCATTGTTCTAATGTAACATGTCATTTAATCACCACAATAAGTCTTATCAAATAAATAGATTTATTATTCTCATTTACAGCTGAGGTAGGTGAAGCAGGGAAAGGTTAAGCAACTCGTCCAGGCCCACAGCAACTGCTAAGTTGAGAAGCTGAGAATTATACCCAGGAAGTGCCTCAGATTTTTAACCATCCCAGACCAGTTCTTGTATGTAGTGTTTCTGCCCATCAACCACAGTCCCTGACGTCAAGAATCTTATCATCCAGGGAACAGAACACAAACAAAGATGTAGACAGTATACACAGACTCAGGATTATCCACATATCAATATCATTCGTATACACTAAAGTAGAAGAAGGGGTAAGAGCTTCCACTGCAGAGCCACAAAGGTTCTGCCTGGGTGATGAATCACCCCATGTTTCCAGGCACATATTTCAGCTCACAGACCTGGGTTAGCCTGCAAAGCAGATGTCCACAACGGATAAGGTGTGAAAACTCTTTCTTCCTTCCCATGCTGTCTCTGCAGAGAGGAGAGGGGGACCTGAGCCACCCACATCCTATCAGGGGACTTTTGTCTTTGAAACCTATCAGGAATAATTTACTGGCTGTTAAGCTATCAGACAAAAAACTCCCATGATGAAAGGAAGCAAGGAAAGGGGAGAGATGAGAGTGTGGAGTGGGGTTTGGGACACAGAGGAACATAGAGTCAGTTCAAGCATTGATAGGCAGTTCTCGATACTGTTAAAAACACGTGGTTAGAATGTATTGAATGTGAAGGAGGCGGAAACTGTATTTTTTTTTTTTAATTTTAAGTGAATTCATAGTTATTATATAAACCAAAGCTGACCGAAAGTACAGGAATTTAGATGAAATATATGTGAACTTTTCCAACGATATGATTGTTAAACTCCAGCTTTTATTCTAGGAGGTCTACAAATGTTCCTGAAATTCTTTTAAAAATATTACTATGGCCAGGCCTCAGGAGTCAAGCTCACCCAAATGCACAGGAGAACAGCTAGCTAGCATGTGAATTCCCAGTAGTCCCAGTATTCTTCGTATACAACACACGTTTTGTGTATGTATATAAACACACAGCCTCACAATTAGCTCCAGAGAACCAGTCCATGAAACATTGAACCTCCAGGGATACTAATTATCTGCTGCAGGTAACCAGTTGCAGTTTGCAACCTTCCAGTCCATCAAACGCTCAACAAGGGCGAACACAGGTGTGCAATTTTAACCCTCCTTTCATATCAGGACAGTCTCTACGTTCTTATCCCCTTTGCCTCCTGGAACCTTCTGTCTCAAGGTCACCTTTCACACTTCACTGAGTTCTCTTGGAGTGTCACTCCACATAGCCCAGCTGATAAGCAGCTAAGGGCCACTTAACTGGCCAAGGTCAAAGTACATAAAGCTCAATTTTCTCATCTGTAAAACGGGGTCATTATAACGCCTTCTTCTTAGAAGGTGCTGTCCAAATTAAATACTTGATAATGACTGCGGAGTCCGTAAAGCACCATCCTTGGTATACAGTAAGTGCTTGATAAATGGGAGCCATGGGAGAAATACCTCCATCTCCAGAGGGGCACGGAGCCCCTTCTGTGCCTGTAAAGGCAGAGGTGAATCATCCCGCACTCCTCTAAGTCATCACCCAGGCTGTACTTGGGGTTTTGAAATGGGACTCATACAGCCAGCCCAGGGAGCTCTGCACAGCCTCTCTGGAGCAGAAGAGGGGATGCCCTAGCTGCCAATCTCTCCTAAATGCAGCCTGATGTTTGAATGATGGCATCTGCTTTTTTTTTTTAACATATAAGTTTTCTGCTGATGATCTTTGCAAATAATGGGTTTGTTTTGGGGGGGGCTAAAAATTAAGTTTGAAAACAACTGCTCAATCTAGAAATCAGAGAAGTAATTTATATGTGATAGAGCACCGTCCGGTGCCATCAGGAAATACTAAAACTGTCCCTGTTTTTACCCTCCTACCACCTAACCACTTATAAACCAGACCTAATTGGAGACCTTCAGAATTTTCCAGTACCCGGTTATATCTGCAAGTCAATTAAACAGTGGCTGAGATACACAGTGGTGCAGAACAATGATAGTACATATGAGCACTCTGCTAACTCACCCATTATAGAGAATAATCCATCATAATGACCCTCCCCTCAATATGAGAAGCTTCTCAGTGACACCCCGAAATGTGGCTAATCCATGCAGCCCAGGCTTCCGATCTTGCACCAGATCTCACTGACTCAGAATGAACTACTTTCTGTATGGCCCCCAAATCCACCTCCACAGCTACTGCCAGCAAGTCTTCACTCGTTTTGCTGTGACTCCCTGGAATGGTCTTCTCCTGCTGTCTCCATCTCTATGAAGATCATATCCATCGTCCAGGGCTTACAGTACTGTATTCCTCTTCCGGGAAGCAGTTCCTGATACCCTGAACAGATGCGCTTTCTCTCTGTTCATAGCATTCCAGGCTTTGCTGTGACATCATTTGTTAGTTGCTCCTTATTAGCCTAAGTGAAGCAGAACATTCTGATCACTGCCTTGACAATTAATGAATTTCCTAATTGTGTTGGTATGTGGCTGCATGTGGTCTTTAGCCCTGGTGTGTTCGCATCAAATGTCACAGAAGGACAGGCATTTAAAACGTAGGGACGTTTACAGTATCAGTCAAAGGGAAAGGCAGTCCAAACATGCTATTGGTTTCACTGTGTCTTTATTAAAAATCACTTAGCAGTCAGGACACATGAGAATTCCATTTTAAGGATGTTTATTTTTCCAGTTAGTAAATGTACCAGGATGGTTTTTACTAAAACATAAGTCAGCCAGCTGTTTGTTTGGGTTCTTGAATTGAATGGTAAAAAAAAAAAAATACAGCCAGTTTTCACTCAAAGTACTCCACTTTTGAAACAAGGGAATCTGTTCCACATTTCAACGATTTAATTTTCTTTCCAAAAAAAGTTGAAATGTTTCATACAATGAGGGCATCGCCTCTTCAGAACTTCAGAACTGGCACTTCAGACGGCATATGGTTGTCCCTGGCCCACCCGATACCCGGGGGAAGCTGAGGCACTCAGGTACCCGAGAGAGTGGGAGTCCGACACGACAGCTGAGGCTGCAAGGCCCGAGAGGCATCCGGACAGGTATCCGCGAGGCAGATCAGCCTGGAACCCGGGTTTCCCCCCATCTCTCGCTCCTCTCCGGCAAAAGGCTCCCTTTCCGGCCCGGGAGAGGCCCGCACCGCCAGGACCCGGCGCTGCGCACCTCCCCGCGGCGCTGCGGGTCTCCCCGCGCCTCTGGTTTCTCCCCGCGCCTCTGGTTTCTCCCCGCGGCGCTGCGGGTCTCCCCGCGCCTCTGGTTTCTCCCCGCGCCTCTGGTTTCTCCCCGCGCCTCTGGTTTCTCCCCGCGCCTCTGGTTTCTCCCCGCGCCTCTGGTTTCTCCCCGCGCCTCTGGTTTCTCCCCGCGCCTCTGGTTTCTCCCCGCGCCTCTGGTTTCTCCCCGCGCCTCTGGTTTCTCCCCGCGCCTCTGGTTTCTCCCCGCGCCTCTGGTTTCTCCCCGCGCCTCTGGTTTCTCCCCGCGCCTCTGGTTTCTCCCCGCGCCTCTGGTTTCTCCCCGCGCCTCTGGTTTCTCCCCGCGCCTCTGGTTTCTCCCCGCGCCTCTGGTTTCTCCCCGCGCCTCTGGTTTCTCCCCGCGCCTCTGGTTTCTCCCCGCGCCTCTGGTTTCTCCCCGCGCCTCTGGTTTCTCCCCGCGCCTCTGGTTTCTCCCCGCGCCTCTGGTTTCTCCCCGCGCCTCTGGTTTCTCCCCGCGCCTCTGGTTTCTCCCCGCGCCTCTGGTTTCTCCCCGCGCCTCTGGTTTCTCCCCGCGCCTCTGGTTTCTCCCCGCGCCTCTGGTTTCTCCCCGCGCCTCTGGTTTCTCCCCGCGCCTCTGGTTTCTCCCCGCGCCTCTGGTTTCTCCCCGCGCCTCTGGTTTCTCCCCGCGCCTCTGGTTTCTCCCCGCGCCTCTGGTTTCTCCCCGCGCCTCTGGTTTCTCCCCGCGCCTCTGGTTTCTCCCCGCGCCTCTGGTTTCTCCCCGCGCCTCTGGTTTCTCCCCGCGCCTCTGGTTTCTCCCCGCGCCTCTGGTTTCTCCCCGCGCCTCTGGTTTCTCCCCGCGCCTCTGGTTTCTCCCCGCGCCTCTGGTTTCTCCCCGCGCCTCTGGTTTCTCCCCGCGCCTCTGGTTTCTCCCCGCGCCTCTGGTTTCTCCCCGCGCCTCTGGTTTCTCCCCGCGCCTCTGGTTTCTCCCCGCGCCTCTGGTTTCTCCCCGCGCCTCTGGTTTCTCCCCGCGCCTCTGGTTTCTCCCCGCGCCTCTGGTTTCTCCCCGCGGCGCTGCGGGTCTCCCCGCGCCTCTGGAGCCGGCCTGGCTCCTGCCGGCTGTGGGCCCGCCGGCCTCTCCCCCGGGCGCCTGTCCGGGTCCAGCTCCAGCGCGGGTGGTGCCCCCGCGGCCCTTCCCGCCTCCTAACAGGCAGACCCGAGCCGGCTCCGGGTGCTGCCCAAGCGGGACCACAGGCGGCTCTGAGCGGCCCGGCCCGACCCGGCCAGCATGGAGCGCGGTTTGCAGCCGCTGTTTTGAAGCTCCTTCCAAGCAGAAGCCAACACTGGGGAGTCCCACGAGGTTTCTAGGTTTTATTTTAACCAGCAGGAAGAGGGGTGTCGAGCTAGATCAAGCAGATTACTGTCCAAACCACTTTCTCAGAGAAAGGAAGGGAGGCCGTTCAACCAACCAGGTTAGACCTGCATCCGAATGAGCAGCTTCTACCAAGGAGAACCGACCATCTTCCGACACTGATGACTGCAGTCTTCACACTCCAGCTCGGCCTGTGGTGCAAACCCACTCAGTGTGACCCCTTGCAAGTCTTGCCAGCAGGGCCCTGATGGGATCAGGCACCCTGAGCTTGCCAAAGGTTGCCTTCTCTGCCCACAGGGGCCCTAGGGGAGGCTCCTCCAAACTCCTTGGCTGACTCCCGAACTGGATGCCAGGTATACCACCAACTCAAGTGTGTCCTAAAAGGAGACTCAGATGGCCAAACACCCAGAGTTCGGAGTTGGCTATGGTGAAGACTACCAGGCATGTCTGCTGGCTTGGCAAATCTTCGGCTTTGAAGAGAGGAACTGGGGAAAGGAAAGTCACAAACACTCTCTTCCCGCCAGTGACAGTCCCATACTAAGGGATGGCAGGTGGGATGGGGAGAGTGGTAGTTCTAATACTATACTGGGATCAGTGGAGTCTTTCCATATGTTTACGTGGCCTTCTGTTGGTGTAAATATAGAGATATTCTCTTTATTAAAAAATAAAATGAACTAACTATAAATATTTTTATGTTTTCCCAGTTGGTTTATTTATTTTATTTTTTTTTCAAGGAGTCAACTGTCAGAAAACTAACCTGAAGTTATAGTTGGGAAGTTTTTACTAAAATGATTACAGCGATAAAAAATTACCTGAGATTTCAGTTAGATATCTGAGGCAAGAAATGCATAGTTGTTGGCTGTAACCAATTATGATGATCATTATTGCATTCACATCAATAAGTAGACTTCACTGTTTGTGCTTAAAGACCTAACTATACATGCCATTCACATTTTATATTTCTATAAGGACAGTCAGATGATCTGAAAAGTTCAACAGGAGAGAAAATGAAGACAATTTGCAACTGTCCAAACGCTAAAATTCGAGTTTATGGCAACCTAGTAATAAAAGGCAGTTCCCCACTGTCTATATTTTAGACATGTGAGATACACTGACATAATCTGGCATTTCACAGAGAGAATGAAGAGAACTCAAAATACTCCTCCCTCAAAATATATGAGGCTTGTTCCATCATGTTTATTTAAATTCATCAAATGCACTGAAATATGTTCAGCTCTCATCTTTACTACATTACTTACCATATTAATAAAAGCAAAATAATTTAAATGCAACTCAATCCAATCATTTCAACATCTTAAGGAATTACGGGATTGCTATACACTCAATTTGATCAATCAACATGCTCTCATGGAAAGAAAATACTGAGTCAGCCTCGCTGAAATGAAGCCTCTCACTGATACGTTTAAACTGATACATGAGTTGTAAGGAATTATTTTTCTTAATAATACAGAGTGTCAATAAGTAAGTCATCAAAATTTAAACTTCCTGACTACTCTATCACCAAGAAAGGACGCCTAGAACACGGGAGAGATTGGAGCCATTAATCATTCATCAGACGCTGAGTCCAGGCAACCTAAAATTACACATTTTAAAACTTGAAATAAACTCATAGCAAGCGCATCCTCTTGACAAATCTTAACTTCCAATTTAGCAGGACCAAAGAAACCCACTTCTGTATGACCCCACAGAAACGTAACAAATCTGACTGACACGCTGGTGAGCATAGCAATTCCCAACACTGAAACACTGAACTTTGAAAGGAAATCAGTTATGCGGACTCATCAGGGCTCTCTCAAATAATTTTGCTATTGCTCATATTCACGTCAATTTTATTGCTACTGGCCAAGTGCTGCCCTTGGTTGTCACAATATCTCTGGGTTACAGCACATAAGGATCACTGACAACGTCCCTTATGAATTACATTGTGAAGGTGAAGGTGAAGTCGCTCAGTCGTGTCCGACTCTTTGCGACCCCATGGACTATAACCTATTAGGCTTCTCCATCCATGAGATTTTCCAGGCAAGAATACTGGAGTGGATTGCCATTTCCTTCTCCAGGGGATCTTCCCAACCCAGGGATCGAACCCGGGTCTCCCACATTGGAGGCAGACGCTTTAACCTCTGAGCCATGAGGGAAGCTTATTTATTACATTTATTACATTGTGGGGAGGAGCTTAAGTGAGGTTTATATCATCAGGAGAAAACTGTCATAAAATAATCATATATGATTGCTATCCTAAAACAAGCAACAGGAACACTTGCTATTGTCCTGACTAACTATAAACATATGAAGTGTAACCTGCTTTGAGTCACCACCAGACAATTCTAGAGGAAAGTGGCCCTTTGACAGTAATGTGTTAAAGAAACTCAGGTTTCAGTACAATATGTGTGCCTTGACAAATTCTGTTTCCTTTCCTAGCTAGACGTTGTTATGATCTATTTATGCTCCTAACATCAATGCGTTTATAATTAGCATGCACTAAGTTTAAAAGCAGTCGATAACAGGAGATTTTTAAGCACAGAGGCGTCAAGAGGCTCAACCCTGTTCTTCCGGCAGTAGCAGGGAGAAGAATCCAAGGATCCCAGAGACAGCCACGCTGCCCGTGAGGAACAGCCCCAGACAGGAATTGATTTGTTTCAACAAGCTCCTCATTGGAAATACAAGCATTCTCCAAAAGGGTGTCGGTATTCATTAAATTCTCCTTTGAGATGGAGATACCTCATTATACCTGTGAAGTCCAAAGCAGAATATTAGGGTTTCAGAAGTCAAAGAGGAAGCAGTGAAGCAGAGATTAGCTGGGAGCACCAACTTTACAAGGGAGATCCAACATTCCTTCTGGAAGAAGGCTCCAGCCAACTGGCCTCTGCAGTGTCTGCCTTCACACTTGATTACTCCCGGAGAAAATACAAGATTACCCTAAAATGTGAACTCCTTTAAGAGGAAATCTGATGCAAATGCAGAACTAGTATCTAGCAGGGGTGATGCGTATTACAAAATAAGACGACTTGATTTTTTAAAAGGTCAAATTGTCCACGATGATTTGACAATAAATTATTTGTAACAATATATTTCTATGCAACTTAAAAGAACATATGGAGTTACAGAGTTGCATCAGTGCAAACGGAGGTTACCCCCTCAATCTCTATTCGAATTTTTATAACCCTTTTTAAAGTCCTACTGTATTTTTCTTCAAATTTTCACAGATCTGAGGGAGACAATATTCTCACGTCCATTTATTTGTTACGGAGAGGAAACTGAGGTTCAAATTCATCACTATGAAAGGAATGGCGTATTTGGACTCAGGGCTGAAATTTAACTAGATTTGAAATGTAACTAAAATGTTAGCAAAGACAATAACACCTTCCTCTCTGAGCCTTGCCTAGTCAACACGTAAACCCACTTGAAGTTTTATACAAAACAGCTGCTATTATAAAACTCAAAACAAAAAGGTACATGAATTCAATGCTTTTACTTTATACCATCAAGGCAGTCTGTAAATGTACAAACATCAATGTGTCAAAGAACTTGGTTACAACCTATTAATTTGAGAAGTCACTGTTAATAGTCTTGAGTTAAATAAATACTGTTTGGTGAGTGGGGACAAATCACCGTTAAAAGCTCTTCAGTGCATTTATTTTCCCTTTTTTAAAATATGGAGGGGCAAAGCCATAATGAGAACTACTGAGCATCTGCCGCTTTATCTAAACATGGCAATGCCCACAAATCTTAGGTGTGTCAACTCCATTGTGAACAAAGCCATTCCTTTAGAGATATGCAAATGACTTCATTAATCAATGAAGACATCCTATGTCTCCATTTAATAATCTTCTAAGCATACGTCTCTTTTAGGACACTCAAGTTCACACCAAGTCACGGAAGATTCTCAAATTTCTTTAAATTTCTTTATCTGTGAGAATCATAAGACTGGGGACACTTAAGTGGATGTCAACTCAAAGTCATTGTCTCAGATGCTTATTTACACCCTAATGAGCATTAACATTAATCTACAAAAAGTCAAGCAAAAGAGACACATCTTGATTTACTACTGTTAATAATATTCATAGTTCTTACAAAAGTTATACAATAATTAAGTCCATTTTTGCCAAGGATTTGAAAATGAAAAGATTTCCTTCTGCTTGATAATTAACTGTAAAAAGGCATCAGCAAAATTTTTATTAAAAAATGAAAGTATGCTTGAACTAAGAGTGCTCACTATCCTTCCCTTCTTTTGGCTTATTTTCATACAAACATAGCTAATCTAAAGACAAACAGCTTCATCTTTCTTTTAATAATAGTTGCATAGAGGTGTATCAGTTCAGGAAGTCTATTTACGCTTCCGAAGACTTTCAAGTTCACTTAGGAGAGTGGGAATATTGTATTTATACACCCAGAGAGGGAGTGACGATAAGCAGGCAGAGTAATCTGAATTTAATTAGTTTCACCCTTTATTTGTGAAAACAAGCATCACACAATTGTTTTGCAAAAGCAAATGATATACAGGCTATGAAAAAAATGCAAGCGTATTTATACCACTGAGACTCTATAGAAACAAAGATTTCCCACTAAAGACACTAACATCATGGCATTTTAGAGCAGGTAGGTATTTTCCCCAAATCTCCATACAAGTGTAGGCTCCTGACGTCACCCACAAGAAACCCTGTCAGAGGAGGCACGAAAGTTGTTAGTCATCTTCCGGGCTGAAGGTAAAATGAACATTTGGGGTTCGTTTAACCATATGGATTTCACTTAGAAAGTCTTAATAATCTGTTTCTGAGGTGTAATTCTGGCATTGCCATAGAAAATATCTCTGGGGAGGGTTTGCAAATATATTGAGACATTCATGACAGGATCCTCCTTAAACTCTTTGGACCAAGACAGTTTTTTCACTCCAGAAGCTTTGTCTATAGAGAGCAAGACTTCCATCCCAATCCCTGGCCTGTTACTTTTGTTAGCAGTGCATTTTAATGATGCATAAACCTCAATGTAAAAATCTATTTTGTCTGTCTGAGACCTGGAGGGTAAAGTCACAAGAAATACAGACGGCCACCAGGTCTTAAGACAGATAACTTGCACTCTTGCAAATACTGAGCCACTTGAGAAAATGTAGGACCACTCAGACGGTTCAGGGCAAGAGCAACCAGGAGCCTTGATGAGGAGCCAGAAGTGATCTCTCTCCCTGCTAATTTATCCAGAAGCTGGCTGCGCAAACTGTGCTTCCTGGGTCAGCAGAATCAGTATCAGAGAGTTCACTACAGATGCAGACAGGCCCCACCCCAGATCTACTGAATTAAATTCTGTATTTCAAGAACATTCTCAGAGCACTTGTGTGCACATCAGAGCGTGAAACACAGTGATCTAGAAACTGGAAACTGACCGCTTCAGGATGGCATGGGTGCTGTTTCTATATTATTTACCGCACTATCTCCAGCACCAAGAGCTACACCCGACCCACGGTGGACACTCAATAAATGTTTGCTGAATAAACCCAGAGGTGAAGATCACATATGTGACGAGAACAGGGTCTTCCTCTCTGCCCTGTGATCATGTGTATACAGTTCTTAAATGTACACAAAATTGAAAGTTCCTTAAGGGCACAGATGTTGCCATATCCACCTCTGAATCCACTGTGTGCCTCCCACTGTCTGCAGATATCACACAATGTTTCACCAATTTTAACTTTTAGATATCCGATACAGAAATATATTGCCACCGTTAGATATTGATCTTTATAGTATTCCTTTAATGTGAAAACTTCAGAAAACTCAGTTTAAATCAACATATAATTTCTGCATTTACCCATTTGGCTCTGGTTTTAAATACAGTAAGGAGAAACTCACCCAAGAAATCAAAGTAGTAATGGAAAATATTATTGAGGGCCAAGTCCTGATTCTATCTGGTACCACAGAACAGGAATGGCACGGATGATTGAAATTCAAAACTGATTCCAAATCTCAACTTATTCAATAGCCACAAAGCCTCTTCTTACCAAATCTCACACCAGAGCTCCTCTACATCTCAGAAATACCTTTTTTTTTTTTTAATTTTGTTTCCCAAATCCGCCTACTGAAGAGCGAAATGGCCAAAGCCATCCAAGGAGAAATACAGGAACAGAGAGACATGCGTAATAAACAAAGCGACCGGTCCTCAGACAACCAGACACCAACAGCAAACTCTGGAGCTAAGAAATAACCATGTGCCAAAGAGAGAGTTACAGAGTAAATAGTGAGCACAGACGTATGGGTAACAGGACCATTCCAAAATGATACTCAAAATAAGGACACATTCAGAGCAATAAGTATTGCGGACTCTCCCAGGTCAGATTTTAAAGAACAAATTCTAAAGCAGGAGCCCTCTTCCCAATAAAGAATTGCTTTGTTTCTATTAATTAACTGAATTAGACTGTCTTGACACTTTTTTTTTGCTTCAGGGATCTCAGAGTCTTAGGTTAAGCCATCAGGTATGTTTGACCCCATGTGTGTATACCCACATGGAATCTCCCGTATACATACACACCCACACTCTAGCATGCTGTTGGTTTCCCCAGAGTACAGTTGACAGGGGCGACAGCAGAGTGTGTAATTAGTTTCATTGTTCCCCTGACAGCTACAGTTCCACACAAGACCCTTTTCTTTTTAGGTTGTAAATGCTATGGAAAAAATACACTAATAACAGGCATTTAATTATGGGTCCAGCAACCATAGTGGGAATGCTGATAAAGGAGACTAGAAACTCTGAGACAGCATACACACATCTTTCCAGGGGAGAGGAGAATTTTATTCTTCAATTACAGTAATGCTTAAAATATGGATGACAGGCATATGATTAAAAAAAGAAATTTTTAATTCCCCCCCAGTCTCTACCGAGGATAAAGTATGTATACAATGCTACATCAATACTAAAACCAAGAATACTATTAAATCCATACTAAAATATTTATAAGAATAAAGACATTGCTTATTAATAAGCAAAATGCATAAAGAAGAGCTTCCTGTCTTGATACTATCAGTGAAGTACAATGATTCAGTTTCAATTTTGGTTTTCACATGGATGTAAAAAAAACAAACACTTGTGATATCAACTCTCCGGGTGCTGTGTCCCCTGAGGCTTACTTCAGTTTGCTTTATAGAGTGTTTAAAACCAGGCGTCCCTTTCGTTGCTGGCATGGCAGACACCAGCTCCGTCACTGAGGTCCTTTCTCGCCTGATTAATTAGTAATTGGGAGACACATTTTGGCAGCTTTCACTTCCCTATTATTTTCTCTGGTTTGACACAAAACCCCGTCAGGAGCCCCACTATCTGAACTGTACCCCATTTAGTGCCGGGTCACTAGATTTTAATAAACAGAGCGCCTGCCAGAAAACTACCAAAATAGGCATAAAAGTTTCCTGAAGCAGTAACAGTAAACAAATATATGAAGAAAATCCTGAATGCCACAGTATCTGAGACGTTAATGGTCTGTCTGAACCCAGGGGTTATGGGCAAGATTGCAGAGCAGAAGCTACAAGAAAAGGCCTGCAACAAAATCACTGCTTTCACCTGTCTTAGAAAAAAAAAAAAAAGAACATATTAGCTAAATAAAACAGGCAAACACTTGGTGCAGCGGAACCATACATCTGAGCCTCCTCCGACATCCCAACCCGATGAACGCATTTCTTGGAAGGAAAAGACTGATGGGGGCTACGGGGACACAGGTCCCTTCTGGAAGTCACCGAAGCACTGTCTACGCCAAACAAAGAAGTGTGGCTCAGCAAAGGGAAGGTGAGCAAGTCAAAACTGAAGCTAGCAGGCTGAGACCTGGGAGAGCTGCAAATAGCTACAGGATCCCCTTCAGGTTCTCCATCACAAGTGTCAGTCACTTCAAAAGGGGGCTGCTGCGGCGGGGGCTGCTCACTGGGGGCACTTGTGAGCCAGGGCAGCGGTCGTGCTGTGGGGGTCAGAGGTCGCCGCGCCCACATGCCGACATCTGTCTGTATTTTCTGGCCCCGGAACAACAGCAGGGGAACCAGGCTCATTTGCCCCCACTTTGTTTAACCTAATTGTTGAACACAAAAGATGACTTCCCCATATCTAGATTTATTTTTCCTTTCCTCCCTAATCCCCATTTGACTCCATAAAATGAAATACTATTAAAGAAAACCTCACCGAAAGGTCAAGTCCCCTATCTATTATTAAAGTTGGGGGAATGTGACAATGCCATATTTTCCACTGGCACCTGTGAACCACAGAACTTCATATCATGCCCACCACCAACATCTAGATCAGTACTACAAGTATCCCACCAAAATAAGCCACGACTGCCTCAAAACCGCAAAGCGCCATTTTTAATAGGAGAAGATACTTCCATTTACTTTTATACATGTGCTTTCATAGTTCAGAGGCAAGAGCTAATTGTTAATTACAGTTTCTACATACATAAATAAGTCACAAATCAAAGCAGAATGGACATTCTGAAAACCTGAGAGGCAAGAAGGAAAAACAAAAGCAATTTGCTAGTTCATTTCAAACAAAAAGGTCGCTTTGAACAACTTGGTTATTTTAGCCTCCTCCATCAGCCAAAGAACAAGAGATGATGAACAGTGGAGGAAAGGGTTTTGGTAACAAAAGCTGTTAACTCATACCTGGACTTCAATGAGAAGTCCATGAGATGTATGTCTTACCCCAAAACACGTACTTCATATATCGCCTCACACTGCCCCTGCCACACCAAAAATCCTACTTCTAATGAACTAAAACCATCTGTGACATCAGCAGTATTCAATCTGTGCCCAGTTTAGTCAAGTTGACTGAGGCAGGTTACTTTGAAATTATTCTTAAGAATTTCTGTTTTTACTGCAGTGCACGGGAATGACGTTCCCAGACATCGTCAAACAGATGCAGCAGCAAGAAGCGTAGTATAAATTTTTGGTAAAGTTTACTCGGCCACTTGTTCCTCCAAATGCATCCAGAAATTTAAAACATGGTGGAAAATACCACAGTATTTTTAATAACAAATATGAATTTACTTGCAAAATAATTGTCTGTAAGAACCCACAGGAACGGTTTAGTAATGAGACGGTAACAGCCCATGTTGCAGGGAGCGGAAAGGCTCTGGTTTCGTATAATGCTTCTTAAAGCACCCAAATGCTTCTTTTTGGAGGTACCTATGTTTTTATCAGTGCC
This sequence comes from Oreotragus oreotragus, assembly GCA_006410675.1. NCBI lineage: Eukaryota > Metazoa > Chordata > Mammalia > Artiodactyla > Bovidae > Oreotragus > Oreotragus oreotragus. The sequence continues at coordinate 20,895 of SJYX01018204.1, read as the reverse complement.
ATGTACTAGAAAAAGATTCTGAGGACTGCTGAGCAATTTGGGGGAAAAAAATATATATCAACCAACAAATTTAAGAGACTACTTAATACAGTGAGGAAAAAGGACATCAAGATTGGGGGGGGGGCAGTGATAATAGGAGATATTAATATATGACTGAGAAATTAAAAGTTTCAAGAGAAAAATACATATGTAAATATGGTACAGCCCAATACTTAACATGAAAATATACTATGCCTAGGTTTAAAACATATCATTACTATGTTAAAATATCCATTTTTGACAACTAAATTCGAGAAGACAGCATTTTTAGTAAGCTCACAGATAAGACAGAGCTCTCAATGGAGACCCCTGCTCAAGATGACTATAAAGTGGCTTAGCCCTTTCCGATCGTCCATATTCATTTCCGGACCATTTTCATGAAAGAAAGAAAATCGGTCTTAAAACAAGATGGCTCCTTCTGGGGGAAAGAAAAGAAACGCTGCTTTAACTGAAAGCCAAAAACCTAGCTTTTTCTAAATCGAGAAACAAGAACTTCGGTATATGTTTCTTCTCATCTCCAAGCATATATTCATGCATTTCCACATGGAAACTTACGGATTAGGCTGGGCAGTGAGTGAAAATATTCACAGCAAAGCCATTTTGTTTAAAGGGCTGCTCTTAGTGTGCTAATAACCTGATGGGCCAACGCCTGTACACGGAGCCACGGCAAAACCCAAATCCCACCCGTGCCTCACACCAGGACCGCGAGCACCAGCTCTGAGAATCAGGTCACTTGACAAGTAGTAACGGGGATACTGTCGGCCTCTTCCATCTTTTACAGAACTCCATCAGAAAATGCTCGGTGATACCCTGTCACAAACAAATCAGCTGAATGTGGCTTTTTCAAGTTAATACCCTAGGAACTAAGCTGTGAGATAACCTCTCTGGGAACCGCACTTTGATGACCTTCCCTGAAGCAAAGGGCAGATTAATTCTATGACATATATGTAAAAGCTGAAAACATTTCCCTTCCATTTTGAAATAATTTTAAATGGATTTTTTTTTTTTTTCAAAAAAATCACTCAAAACTATTTTTATTTCTCACTTGAGGGGAAAATAAGGCCTGACAGTAACATTTTCTTCAACCTGTCAACTGTCAATTGCATGAAGGATGTTTCTCGAGATGACAAAGGTTTATTTTTCCTTATTGAAAATGATAGAATTTTACCTGAATGAAAGCTGAGCTAACCTTCACTGTGGTACACCATGGTCTCTCAGCAACTGGTTAACTCAAGGAAAAGTTTTCACTGTTTTAAAATACTGGTTTTATTGAAATCTGTGACTCCCTGTTTGAATACTATATTCAAAAACCTCAAAGTCAAGTTTCCATCTACATGGATTTCAGATTAGAAAATAGTATAGAGATTTCAGTAGTTCACAATAAATCCCTCTGAGTACAATCAGGAGTATAGACTATCAAGAATAGTAAAATATAAGGAACTTTTTTTATTTATGCTAAAAAACTAGGCATAATAGTTGTAATACAGAAGACGCCGCAGCATTACTTCCTAATTCTAAACTGAGGGTTTCTATGTCATTGTGCTGCCTGGTTTGTAACTGACAACTTTGAAAACATGAATGTAGGCAAATTTCAGGGGAAACCGAGTTCCTGGTAGTGAGTAATATTCCATTCAGAAACACTGGAAGTTCAAATTAATCACAGGAAACTTTTCTACCAAACAGCTCAGGGTATAGGCTGAGAAGCAGAAGAAAATATAAATTTAATAATATAAATCAGGCCCTTAAAAGAGACAGCAATTTATTGATGTTTCGCTGTCTAAGACCACCATCATAAGACAAATGACTAAAGTGAATATTAATATCTCATTTCTCACACTCCTCTTTGAGGTTTTACACCTGAATATGAAGGTGTTTTCCATCACAAATGATCAGAAGGCAATTTTTTCTCGTTTTGGAAGACCAGTCCCTGACTGAGCACCCTGGTAGGAAGCCAGACCTTCCTCACTGTACTGATGACACACACGTCTCCTTTTCAACATTCTCATCAGAGCTGCCATTTTAACAGCTTCATACTGTTTCTGAAAAGAAAATGGATTATATGGCCTCAGTGAACATAAGAGGGATTCATTATTTAAAATAAAATATCACAGCTTTTTAAGTTCTCATGACTGCCTGAAGTTATTCAAAACCAACACACACAAAGAAAATGAAGAGGGCTAAGGCACATCTTTAAAAAAAATAGTAATCAAATTATTTGTAATGGACAAAAAAAAAAAAACATTAAACAATGAACCAAATGCTCACAGGAAATTCTCTTCTTAACATCTTCCTATGTTTTGTTCATTTTCCATTTTAATGTTTTCTCTTTCTCAAAGGTACACTCTTTGGGCATACACTTCTAAGCTTGCAGAGGCCAGGGCTCCTGAAGGACTAATTGTATTCATTCATTTTCTTGGCCCAGCATGAAGCTGGTAGCTTGCTTGGTTCATAGCAACAGGGGAGAAAAAGGAGCCGCTCATCTCTATCTGTCCCAGCCTACAGGAAATCAGGCCAGTGGACAGAAGGCATCTCACAAGATTAAATGGCAAGAAATTCACAAGGTTAATTTGCCCCCAGATAACTAAATGTTCCCTCCAAATGTGATCCTCAGCCTTCAAATGGGGAGGCCTCTACAACTCTTGATCATCAGCCAGAACACACAAGGCAACGAGATGCTCCTTTGGTGAGCCAATGGCTTAGCTAACACCACTGAAATCAACTAACAGGGAGTAACGGCTTACTGAAGGCGCTCTCCGACTCTTTTCATCATGAAGAATTTATCGACCTCGGCCTCACACTGGAAATGCCAAACTAGACTGTACATCAAGTGCGCCTCAAACAGCACTGATGTCCCAGTCTCTTAAGGAAAAGACAGTTGACTGTTTCTGATGGCTTACTACGAACACAGAGCACAGTGCATAGAATCAGTGGAACCTAACATCCCAGTGGCTTGTTTTGCTTTCAAAATCCTCTGGAACACTGGCCCAAAATGAGCAGCACACTTTCCTTTGACAAAATTCTAGATAAAGAAAGGGTAAGAGGCGGGGGAAGTCACTTCACGTTTCCTACAAATGGATAAGGGTATAAATTTTCATCACACAGGCTTTATTTTTAAAGCAGATGGATATAAACACCAAAATAACAAAGTTACCCCACTGTATCTAATAAAATGTTACACTGAGGTTCGGAGTTAACAAAGTTAAAAGACTCTTAAGTTATGTCTTTTACTTGAAGAACTTTTGTTTCTAATATATGAAATACTATTTAAAAGATACAAAATTCTAAAACTAGAGTTATCAAGGTTGGTGACAGGGTCTTTCAAAACCAAGATCAACTTTCCATATTTCCTCAAAACAGATTCTTAGATTTAGACCACACTGATATTTGTCAGTGAAAAAGGCACAGTATTCGTGTAACAGTATATATATATGACACTGACAGCTTGGACTTTTTAAAATGAAACAAGTGAATTCTGAAAGAGAAAATAATATGCAAGGGCTATGATTAGGGAAAAATGTTACTATGCCTCTCAGCTTAGTCACATACATACTGCCTGAAAGATTCTAGAGTGTTGATCTAGAATTCGTATCACTTTCACAACTCAAGATTACATGTTAGCAAAACTAAATGGTGTCAATTACCTGCTACTCTAACATGAAATGTTTAATTTACAAGTCCAAAGAAAACATACCGTTAGGTTGAAATTTATAAAATCCCAGATGAACTGTAGAGATATCTTTTCCCATAAGAGAATGACATTTTAAATTGGTGATTCTCAAACCTTAACAGAAGCAAAGACCTAACTGAAGAGAATCAGTACTTTTGAAGTATGGTTATATTTCACATTGTATTATTTTACCATTCCATCCATTAATGCAAACCAGTAGGAGATAGGTTTAATTATCCCAGCATCATTTTGGTAAATGAGCAAATGAATCCAAGAATTTTTCAGTAGACACAGTTTGAATATTTTATCAAACTGTTTATAGCATGTTTCAGATTAAGAGGCATATTCTTAATACTAAGCCATCTCTACAGTTATTAGCATAGCTACTAAGGGAGAATGTAAAGAAAGTTCTATTGTTGAAAATCTTTTTAAAAGTTACTTAAAAGTATTTCACGTTATTAAATTAAGGACAAATAGCTATATTCTCCTTGACTTGGTTCTTAATTACTCAAACTCGAAGAGGCCAGTTCAGAATAGAGCATAACATTAAATGGATCTTAATATCACTCTCACTATTTAGGTGAAACTCATACAACTCTTCAAATGTTTAAAATATAAAAGATGCACTTACAAAAATCTTATCATATATTTCCACACAGATTGATAGGTCCCAGTTGCTATTTTAGAGATCTTTAGCAAGTCAACACATAAAATCAGTGTTGCCCACCACCCAATAAACACTGGAAATTTTACGTTATTAGCATTTAAAAAGTGAACCTTTATTTCCCAGAAGTGAGAACCTGGGAAGACCAAGTCTAAGAGTAAAAGTATCTGACAGCAAATAAATTGTCCATTTTTTTTTTCCTCTGTGAACTTAGATCTATGGATCTACTTGTTATCAAAGTTCTCAATAGTGAAACCCAACACAGCACATAAACTCCTATGACTGCACAAGTTACATATAAGATATTTAAACCTTACGATCAAGATATAACACTTAACTTTAATTTCATTCTAAATTTAATTTCAAACTGAAGTCCATAGGTATAAGCTAAAATACTTCATTTACTTCATTTTGCCATAATATCCACTTGTTGTCATCTTAATGTGCCCACTTAACTTTTCTTCCAGGAGAAAAATCTCTTAAGTCTGTTTAAGTTGCAATTAAAGTTCTCTATTTTTTCTACAAGACTGAAGTCTTCTGATAATATTATTCATTTAGCAAAATCCTAAAAGACATGATTCATGTAAAATCAAAAGGCAAGGCTAGCTTACTTTACATAAAAACAATAGATAAAAAAAATGTAAAACAAAAAATTTAAATTAGTAGACCTCTTCAAATTTTCTAAACTATTTTTTCACTACTTTTTGTGATAAACTGTTTGTTTCTAAATTACTTATTTTGCATTTGGCTCCTTTTAAATTACATCCAAGCTGACTTTTCTTCATTCATCAAAAAAGCACCAACATTTCTAAGATAAATCTACCTACCCGTACCTAGCTTTAAAATATTACTTTTTAAAGTAAGTTTTACTGCAGTAACACATAAAGACAAACACAGTCACAAATCCCTAAGAATACTAAAATTACAGTTGAATTTCTTGGGTGGGGGTACATCATTCTTCCTTTTAAACATTATCAAATTGATAATGATCAAATAAACAGTATTTCCACAAGCTTCAAATCAGAACACTGACTTGGAGAATACTCTTGGTATTTTAAAATTCTACAGATTAACTCTGGGCAGCTTCAAAGACACCATGGCATCCTGAACAAGAGAGTTTTCCACAGGCAAGGCAGATCTATTAAAAAACATGACCTGTGACAAAAATCAATGTGCTAATCTCAAACCAAACAACAGTATCAAAAGCATAAAACAGAGATAACCTAAGATAAAATGTCCTCAAACTAACTCAGACTAGCTTGACAGGTTAAGGAGGGGTAGACTAGGGACGCTGCTGATGCTTTCAAGACGAGCTGAACTCCCAAGTATTCCAATAAATGAATACCATGAGAGAAAAAAAAGATCACCCTGTGAAGTTTGGGGTGGGGAAAAGACAAGACAAGCAAGAGCAAAATGTCCCAAATCCAACGAACCAATTTCACTGCTGTTTTATTTAATAAGGCACTAAAGTTTAAAATATAAATTCCTCTCTTTCGAATATGCTGTCTAATAAAGCCCAAAGGGGAATAAAACCAGCCAACATAATGAGACTTGCTTTTAACACCATCACAACTGGAAAGCTCGCCCTATTTGTCTTGTCAGCTTTAATAAAAGGCCATCTCCTCTGGCAGGACGGTTCTCTTGTCTTTTTTCCTAATAGTGGTAAGTGGCATGTCAGAGAAGAAATGAGTTTCCCATCCCATCACCCATCTCCAGGATGTGTTTGTTTTTTTTATTTTTTTAAGCCAAACTTTGAGGGATGTCTCCACTTGGGCCAGGCGCTGCAATCAGGTCTGGGGCTACCTGGGTGTGACTGCCTCTCCTGGGACAGCAGGGGTGGGTGGGTGTGTGGGGGGGTACTCTCTCCCCGTTTGGCAGCCGGTGGACCGCTAGTAGGGCGATCCTGTCTGCAGCGGAGAGGACCTTCCTCCAGGCGGGGAAAGCCCTCCGGTGCCAAAGTAACAAAGGCCGGCGGAGAGGGCCACGGGGAGAGAGGAAAAACTAAGGCTCCGGCCAGCGCCTCTCCCCACGCGCGCAGCGACCGCAAACTCTTTCCTTGGCCTCCCAACTTCCACTCCAGCCCAGGGGAGCGGGGGGGGCGGGAAACAAAGCTGGGGTTTTCGGTATAATCGAAGCTGTTTCCCTCCTCCATGGAGGGCGCGGAGACCAGCCCACCGCTGGAAGCTGGCCTCGGTCCCGGAGACGCAGAGCAAAGTGGGCCCAGCGGGGCCGACCGCTGCTCGGGCGAAAGGAGAGCTACGACCTGCCCTCGATCCGGAGGGGGCCTCCCGGCCCTGCGGACAAGACCCCCGCGCCCCACGTCCCAGGGTTATGAGCCAGGACCGGCCGCGGGCGGCCGGGGGCCGGCGCGAGCGCTCGTGCGGCCCGGGGCGCGAGTCTCCGGCTTCCCCGCATCCCCGGCGGTCTCGGGCGGCGCCGGAGAACCGGCTCCAGGTGACCGCGCGCGAGCCTCCGGCGGCGCCGCCAGCCTCCGGACCCAGGGCTCCCACCTCCGGGGGCGGGCAACTCGGGCAGCTAGCTCGGCCAGCCTGCCATGACCCGGCCTTCCATCAAACTTTCTGGCCCCCTGCGCCCACCGGGCGGCGCAGGAGGGGGGAGCGTCCTCCCCACCTCCAAGAGCGCCAGGACCAGACGGACTGGGGGGCCGCCTGCTCTCCTCGCAATTAAAAGAGGAAAATAAAAACCGCCAGCTTCCGCCTCCCAGGCCCCCTCCCTGCCCCAGCCAGTGCGCCTTCCGAGCGCATCGGGGGGAAAGGGAAGGAAAAATTCATACACACACACACACACACACACTTTGGGGGTCTTTGGCGGGTTCTCCCCGGCAATCCTTGCGCAGCCAGGCTCCAGAAGGGAGCTCCTGGCGGCGCTGCGCCCAAAGCTCTCCGCGCCCAAGCCCCGCGCCTGGATCCGGATGCCGGTCAGCCGGTCCGGGTGCAAGAGCGAAGTCTCCACTCCCGGGCTCCCGCCTTTTCCGAGCGTTTCCCCGGCGTTGCGCAGAAGCCGCGGGTCCGGGCGGCCCCGGGGACGCCCAGGGGGCACCCAGGCTCCCACCCCAATAAAGAGGGGGCCCACGAGAGGTGCGTTTCCCGCGAGCGCCTGCCAAGCAACCCGCGCCCGAGCCCACGCAGACTCAGCGCGCGCGCCGCGGCCGGCCAGGGCGCGCGGGTCCCCGGCAGGCGCCGCCGCTCTGTCCGCAGGGCCCCGAAGCCCGGGGAGCCGGGGTTCTCCGATCCGCCGCCCCCTACCCCACCCTCTGCCGCCCTACCTGGGGTTGCTGCTGTTCCAGTAGACGGCGTAGCGGTCGGCGACGGCCTTGGAGCCGGGGTCCTGGCTGCACACGCACATCCACAGCGCGAGGAGCAGTAGCGTCAACATCTCCACGTGCAGCATCACGGCGGCCAGCGGCGCGGCCCCCGACGCGCCACTCCAGGGAGAGAGCAGGGGTCCGGACACGGGGAGGTGGGGCGCGAGCGAGCGGAGGCCAGATAAATATCAATAAATAGAAACGCAGAGGGGCGCGCAGCGAGCTGAGAGCGGGCGGAGGCGAGCGAGAAGAAAAGAAGGCGACGGAGTAGAGGCGCGATCCAGGCAAACTCGCAGCCCCGCTGGAGGGATCGGGAGAAAAAAGGGAAGCGCAAGATGGAGAGGAGCGTGCGTGTGTGTGTGCGGTGGCGGCGGCGGCGCGGGCGGGGGAAGGGGTGCCAAGCTGGGTCTCGGGCGGCGGCGGCGGGCCGGTCACCCGGGCAGAGGGCGGTGCGCGCCCGGCCGGGCGGCGGCACGCTGCGCAGTCACCGCGAGGGGCGCGCCGCGGCCGCGGGGAGACATACACCGGCCCGCCGGGCCCGGCTCAGCGGCGGCGGCGCGGGCTGCGCACGGCTCCGCCGCCGCCCGGGGCCCTGGGCACCGCTCCCCGCTTCGCTCCAAGTTACTTCGGCAGCCTCTGGGGGGCAGGGGGCGGCAACTGCAGGAGGGGAGCTCCGTGCGGATTGCGCGGGGGCGGAGGGGGGGTGCTTCGCGCCTGCGGTCCCGGGCAGTCCGAGGACCCCCCGTTTCCCCCGCCTCCTCGGTGCTTTCGAGCCGGGTGAGCCCTGGAAATCTCGGAGGCGTCCCAGGCGCGGTGGGCGCGGGGCGGTACGACGAGAAGGGCGGGATCTGGAGTCACGGAGCGGCCAGCCCCGCCGGCGTCCTGGAGCTGGGGGAGCGGCCGCGGAGCTCTGGAGACGTCTTGCCTCGCAAACCTCCAAGAAAAGTTTGGCTCCCCGTGTCTTCGGGCGGGTCCCCCACCCCCCCCTCCGGCGGAGTCCGTCTGCGGCGGCGGCAGGAGGCGACACCCGGCCCCGGGCTGAGTCCCGGGGACCCCTCGCGCGCGCCTTCCTCGGCCGGGAGCGGGTGCACCGGGGCGCGCAGAGAGCAGAGGTTACGCACCAGCCGGCCGGGCGGAGCTGGGATGCCGAGACCCGCGGGGCGATGCCAACCCAGCTGTGAGGCTCGGGGGCGAGAGGGCAAACGACTNGGGAAACAAAGCTGGGGTTTTCGGTATAATCGAAGCTGTTTCCCTCCTCCATGGAGGGCGCGGAGACCAGCCCACCGCTGGAAGCTGGCCTCGGTCCCGGAGACGCAGAGCAAAGTGGGCCCAGCGGGGCCGACCGCTGCTCGGGCGAAAGGAGAGCTACGACCTGCCCTCGATCCGGAGGGGGCCTCCCGGCCCTGCGGACAAGACCCCCGCGCCCCACGTCCCAGGGTTATGAGCCAGGACCGGCCGCGGGCGGCCGGGGGCCGGCGCGAGCGCTCGGGCGGCCCGGGGCGCGAGTCTCCGGCTTCCCCGCATCCCCGGCGGTCTCGGGCGGCGCCGGAGAACCGGCTCCAGGTGACCGCGCGCGAGCCTCCGGCGGCGCCGCCAGCCTCCGGACCCAGGGCTCCCACCTCCGGGGGCGGGCAACTCGGGCAGCTAGCTCGGCCAGCCTGCCATGACCCGGCCTTCCATCAAACTTTCTGGCCCCCTGCGCCCACCGGGCGGCGCAGGAGGGGGGAGTGTCCTCCCCACCTCCAAGAGCGCCAGGACCAGACGGACTGGGGGGCCGCCTGCTCTCCTCGCAATTAAAAGAGGAAAATAAAAACCGCCAGCTTCCGCCTCCCAGGCCCCCTCCCTGCCCCAGCCAGTGCGCCTTCCGAGCGCATCGGGGGGAAAGGGAAGGAAAAATTCATACACACACACACACACACACACTTTGGGGGTCTTTGGCGGGTTCTCCCCGGCAATCCTTGCGCAGCCAGGCTCCAGAAGGGAGCTCCTGGCGGCGCTGCGCCCAAAGCTCTCCGCGCCCAAGCCCCGCGCCTGGATCCGGATGCCGGTCAGCCGGTCCGGGTGCAAGAGCGAAGTCTCCACTCCCGGGCTCCCGCCTTTTCCGAGCGTTTCCCCGGCGTTGCGCAGAAGCCGCGGGTCCGGGCGGCCCCGGGGACGCCCAGGGGGCACCCAGGCTCCCACCCCAATAAAGAGGGGGCCCACGAGAGGTGCGTTTCCCGCGAGCGCCTGCCAAGCAACCCGCGCCCGAGCCCACGCAGACTCAGCGCGCGCGCCGCGGCCGGCCAGGGCGCGCGGGTCCCCGGCAGGCGCCGCCGCTCTGTCCGCAGGGCCCCGAAGCCCGGGGAGCCGGGGTTCTCCGATCCGCCGCCCCCTACCCCACCCTCTGCCGCCCTACCTGGGGTTGCTGCTGTTCCAGTAGACGGCGTAGCGGTCGGCGACGGCCTTGGAGCCGGGGTCCTGGCTGCACACGCACATCCACAGCGCGAGGAGCAGTAGCGTCAACATCTCCACGTGCAGCATCACGGCGGCCAGCGGCGCGGCCCCCGACGCGCCACTCCAGGGAGAGAGCAGGGGTCCGGACACGGGGAGGTGGGGCGCGAGCGAGCGGAGGCCAGATAAATATCAATAAATAGAAACGCAGAGGGGCGCGCAGCGAGCTGAGAGCGGGCGGAGGCGAGCGAGAAGAAAAGAAGGCGACGGAGTAGAGGCGCGATCCAGGCAAACTCGCAGCCCCGCTGGAGGGATCGGGAGAAAAAAGGGAAGCGCAAGATGGAGAGGAGCGTGCGTGTGTGTGTGCGGTGGCGGCGGCGGCGCGGGCGGGGGAAGGGGTGCCAAGCTGGGTCTCGGGCGGCGGCGGCGGGCCGGTCACCCGGGCAGAGGGCGGTGCGCGCCCGGCCGGGCGGCGGCACGCTGCGCAGTCACCGCGAGGGGCGCGCCGCGGCCGCGGGGAGACATACACCGGCCCGCCGGGCCCGGCTCAGCGGCGGCGGCGCGGGCTGCGCACGGCTCCGCCGCCGCCCGGGGCCCTGGGCACCGCTCCCCGCTTCGCTCCAAGTTACTTCGGCAGCCTCTGGGGGGCAGGGGGCGGCAACTGCAGGAGGGGAGCTCCGTGCGGATTGCGCGGGGGCGGAGGGGGGGTGCTTCGCGCCTGCGGTCCCGGGCAGTCCGAGGACCCCCCGTTTCCCCCGCCTCCTCGGTGCTTTCGAGCCGGGTGAGCCCTGGAAATCTCGGAGGCGTCCCAGGCGCGGTGGGCGCGGGGCGGTACGACGAGAAGGGCGGGATCTGGAGTCACGGAGCGGCCAGCCCCGCCGGCGTCCTGGAGCTGGGGGAGCGGCCGCGGAGCTCTGGAGACGTCTTGCCTCGCAAACCTCCAAGAAAAGTTTGGCTCCCCGTGTCTTCGGGCGGGTCCCCCACCCCCCCCTCCGGCGGAGTCCGTCTGCGGCGGCGGCAGGAGGCGACACCCGGCCCCGGGCTGAGTCCCGGGGACCCCTCGCGCGCGCCTTCCTCGGCCGGGAGCGGGTGCACCGGGGCGCGCAGAGAGCAGAGGTTACGCACCAGCCGGCCGGGCGGAGCTGGGATGCCGAGACCCGCGGGGCGATGCCAACCCAGCTGTGAGGCTCGGGGGCGAGAGGGCAAACGACTCCTCGCAGATGAACCCCTCCAACTCCCGAACGGGCCGATGTCAAGTCTCCGATCGCCTTCCGGGAGCCAGACCGAGACCCCCAGCTGCGGGGCCGAGAGCGCTGGGGGGAGCTCTCAGAAGTGTTCCTGCGACTCCGACGGCTTCCACCCCAAGCCCGGCGACTTGTAGAGATGCATCAATCACTTGGAAACGCCAACGGAAGGGAAAAAGAAAAAGAAAGAAGAGAGAGAGAGAGCGCACGAGCGCGTGGCACCTCCCCGATGACTACATCAGAAAAACCTTCCAGTTCCTCCAGCAGCCGGCTCCTCTTTCCCTCCTCGGGCGCAGCAGCAGCGAGGGTGTGAAAACCACCAAGAGAATCCCCAGACCTTCGCCAGGCGGGAAAATAAACTTGAGTGCAGCAGCGGCGGCACCAGCAGCCCGGGAGGGATTGCAACGACTGGCGAGGAGTGGGAAGGGGTAAAAGTCAGTTTTGCAAGAGAGAAAGGGGAGGAAAAAAAGAGAGAGAGAGAGAAAATGCTTTATGGGAAAAAAAAAAA
>SJYX01018203.1:566887-608245 GCA_006410675.1 Oreotragus oreotragus | reverse complement strand
TTTCTCTTTCATGCATTGGAGAAGGAAATGGCAACCCACTCCAGTATTCTTGCCTGGAGAATCCCAGGGATGGGGGAGCCTGGTGGGCTGCCGTCTATGGGGTCACACAGAGTCGGACACGACTGAAGTGACTTAGCAGCAGCAGCAGTTCCTTAGGTGGTCTGTTGTATGTCTCTGCCCATAATATCTTGCTTCAGGTGTTTGTGGATTTATTGTCCTCTTACAGCTTTTATGAGAAGTGCCTGCTACTTATCCCACCTGTGACCTGAGTTGGGAGAAGTAGAAGTGAGTGCTTTGCTTCAGGTATCCCCTAAATATGTTAGAACAGATGTATGCAATAATCTGCAAATAAGGTCAGCCAGTTCTATCTGGTGTAAGAGAAGGAACTGGGAACTAGCGTGCTCCCACTGCAAGACCAAGACTGACGCCACACCAGAAGAATGTGGGAAAAAGTAAACATACAAATAAAATTTTCTATCATTTTGGAGGGTGTTTTTCTGATTGAGTGTTCACTTGGTTTCTATAAACCTTTGACTGTTCTCCAGAAATCTGACAAAGATGTTTCAGCCAGCCCTGCTTGTTTTATGTTTTTCCAGAGGGAGAATAAGGTCTTGGAAATTTGTAATATCCCATTTTTCTTACTACCTATACATTCAATATATCCCAGATCTGTAGTGAAAATCCACATTCACTCAAGTGTTGGTCTTTCTTTTAAGGATTTGTGAAGTGAAAGTGAAAGTGACTCAGTCATGTCTGACTCTTTGGGATCCCATGGACTATCCATGGGATTCTCCAGGCCAGAATAGTGGAGTGGGTAGCCTTTCCCTTCTCCAGGGGATCTCCCCAACCCAAGGATCGAACACATCTTCCACATTGCATGTGGATTCTTTACAATTTATTAAACTTTTCAAAAACATTTTTTTCAATGTAAAACTTTTTTGTATTGTTTGCTATTTTTTTGGTTGTGCTCTACAGACAGCATGTAGGATCTTAGTTCCCTGACCAGAGATGGAACCCATGCCCCCTACATTTAGCACAGTCTTAACCACTTGACTGACAGGGAAGTCCCTCTTTGATTTCTGATTGTAGTTTTTCATCCCCTTCCATCTCTTTACTTTAGATTTCTGAACAATTATTTTTATAGCTTCTTAAGTTGGAGACTTACATCCTTTATTCTAGATATTTATTTTCCCTGAATGTTCATTTTTTTTGTTATTACTCATTTAAATAACTTACCTAATTTTGCTGTGATTCCTGATTTTATCTATGGGTTATTTAAAAGTATGTTCCTTAGTTTTTAAAGTTTGTCTATTTTCTGAATTTTTTCCCCTAGTAGGAGATTAAATTCCATTGCAATCAGACTGTATACTTATAATAAATTTCTAACTTGTTTTATGGCCATGTATGATGTCATATAAATGGAATCATATCACATATAATCTTTTGGATCTGGCTTCTTTTATCAAAGTACATCTAAGTTGAATGAATTACTAGTTCCTTATTTTTATTTCTAAGGAACACTCCATTCCATGTATGTAACAAGGTTTATCCATTCACCTTTTGAAAGGCATCTAAGTTCTTTCAGTTTGGGGAAATTTTTTGAATAAAACTTCTATATGTATATGTATAAGCTTTTATATGAACATAATTTACATTTCTCTTGGATAAATCCTTAGGATTGCTAGACATATGTTACATGGTTATTTAACTTCATAAGAATCTGCCAAACTGTTTTCTAAAATGATTGTAACATTTTACATTCTTAACAGCAGTGTGTAACATTTCAGTTTTTCTACATTCTCTCCAAAACTTTGTATTTTAAGTTCTTGTTTTTAGTTTTATCCATTTTAATAGGTGTGCAGTGATATCTAATTGCTTTTGGTTCCATTTTTCCCAAATGGTGATCAGCATTGTTCTTCATTAGGGGAAAGCAAATAAAAACAAAATGAGGTATCTTTATAGCCATACCAAAATAGCTAAAATTAAGAAGGCTGACAATTCCAAACTTGATTAAGATGTAAAAAAACTGGGACTCTCATATGTTGTTTTGGTTGTTGGAGATAGTACAAACACTTTGGGAGGGAAACCTATCTTGGCACTAGATACTGAAGCTAACAATATTCCTATTTATGCTGCAATACAGCAATCCCACTCCTAGAGAAAGGAGTGCTTATGTGCCTGTACTCTGGAATGCAAGTACAAGAAATTCATAGTAAAGTAGTTTATAATATACCCAAACTGGAAATCACCACATGCCCATCAAGAATAGAATTAAATAAATTCTGATCTATGAGCACATCTATTATAAAGGATAAAATTCCTGCTATACATACTACTATCAGTGAATATCATAGATACTTATTTGACAGAAACCAAACACAAACTATGTACAAATTAGTACATACTCTGATTTCTTTTTACATAATATTTTAAAAAAGGCAAAATAAATTTATAGTGACAGAAATAAGAATAGTGGTTGGCTGTATAGTGGGTGATTGATTTAAAAGGGGCATAAGAGGGAATTCCTTGGCAGTCCAGTGGTTAAGACTTCACACTCTCACTGCTGAGGTCCTTGGTTTGATCCATAGATGGGGGAACTAAGATCCTGCAAGCTGTGAGGCACAGCCAAAAATAAATAAATAAATAAATGGGACATAAGAGAACTATATGGAATAATAAATTGAAAAGGGTAGTAATTATGAGGTTATAGGCAGATATAAAATTTTAATGTATATAGTTAAGATTATACACTTGAATATTACCCAGCCTTAAATAAGTGAAAATTTGCAATGATATGAATGGACCTGAAGGGTATTATGCTTAGTGAAATAAGTCAGACAGAGAAAGGTAAATACTGTATGTTACCATTTAATGTGGAATCTGAAAAATGAAATAAATGAAAAAATAGAAGCAGAATCGCAGATAATAGAGAAAAGTCTAGTAGTTAACAATGGGGCAAAACAGGGATATGGGATTGAAAAATACAAACTACTATGTATAAAACAAATAAGCTACAAAGATATTGTACAGTGCATGGGATTTAGCCAATATTTTATAACAACAGTAAATGGAATATAATCTATAAAAATATTGAATGTTATATATGTGAAACTAATATAAATCAACTGTACTTCAGTAAAAAATCATAAGTAAGTAAGTAAGTAAAGTCACTCAGTCGTGTCCGACTCTTTGTGACCCCGTGGACTGGAGCCCACCAAGCTCCTCAGTCCATGGGATTCTCCAAGCAAGAATACTGGAGTGGGTTGCCATTTCCTTCTCCAGGGGATCTTCCCGACCCAGGGATCGAACCCAGGTCTCCCGCATTGGAGGCAGACGCTTTAACCTCTGAGCCAACATCATAAAACCTCAAAAAATAAAAGATACATGACAGATTAATACACCTTACTGAATGCATTTATATGTCTTGTTGTTATTGTTACCTGACTTGTTTGCTTTAATTAGACTTGTTTATTAACCTAAAAAGAGCTTTTAAATTAAATGAATCTGAGCACTTAAATTAATCTGAGGTGTTATATATAAATTTACCTATAAAACAAAGTACAAAATCATTTTCTGGAAAATATATTTTCACTTATTAGATGAATGAAATAGTTATGAAATCAGGGCCTTGAGAAAGAATAAAGTCTTATTTTCTTACAATATAATTTTCTTCCTTGTAGTAGCTGAGATTTGCAAATTCTGAAAAATATAAGGCTGAGAATTGTTGGTGTCCAAATCACGTTGGAGAGGCCTCAGGTAAATATGAAGAAGTTATGTCTACAGTTAGAAAGAACTAGGAATTATAGTGATTGAAAGCAGGTGATTAAAGTATCAATGTAACTTGGAAGTTTCTCACTTTTGATGTATTTGGTTTAAGCTAGAATTTTAAGATAATTGAGCTTTAATTTAACATTTTATGGAAAAAACCCAAATGAACTTTTTGTCTTACCCAATATTAATAAAGAATTATTGAGTAATGTCAACATCATGGCATCATGAAATGCTCCCTTTTTCTCTCCTCTTCAGTCTATAACCATTAGAACAGATATAACTCAACAAAGATGCCTCTGCCCAGGACGCTGGACAGTTCTACACATCTGTACACCTAAAGGTAGGTGGAGTGGACACATAGAAGAGGTAGAACAAGGGGAGCAGTTGAGACAGTGCCTGTGATCTTGGACCCCCAGCTGCAGTGGCTGAGCCTGCAGCCCCAGAGAACCCAGTAGCATCAGGGAAGGCAACACACAGATAACCAGCCTGTCAGCTGCAGTGGTGTCCACAGCCACAGGGAACTAACTGAACATAGGGGCAGTAAAACCTGTGACCCTGTCCCACCATCCATAGAGGCACCTATGACTCTGGCCCTGCAATACCACCTACAGTGGTGGCACCCATGAACCCAACAACCCTAGTCAAGGCAGAGACACCTTTGACCTTGGTTCCCCACCCCTCCTCATGATGGGAAAGTATACAACTCAGGATACTGGATCCAGTACAGGTGCCCACCATCCTGGTGCCACAGGCAGCAGTGCTAGTTACACCAGTAGCAGCAAGGCATCTGTGACTCCAGAGGCACAATCAGCAGCATTGAAGGGAGATAACTCTGAAAGAGTCCTTGTAGGGTGGAAAGCTTTAATTCTCAGGTATTCCCAGAGGTATACTAACCTGTTGAATTCTTAGAATCAAGGAAGAGAGAAGAAAGAAGAGGAGAGGAAGAGAAGGAAGAAAAGTGTTCATTACTACAAATACATCAGCAGAGGAACAACATCAAGTAAGATGAAGAACCACACTAACAGTATCACAAGAAGAAAATGACAGTTCCCAAGAAGCCATGTAAATGGAATTTTGCCATGTAACTGATACAGAATTCAAAGTAACTGTCATGAAGAAACTAAGTGATATACAAGAAAACCTAGAAAGAAAACCTAGAAAGGCAGTTCAGTCAGCTCATGAATAAAATTAACAGAAGATAAACTGAAACTCTTATTAAACAGTACATGTGCTCAGTTGTCCATCTAGTCCAGGCTATGGTTTTTCCAGTGGTCATATTTGAATGTGACAGTTGGACTGTGAAGAAAGCTGAGTGCTGAAGAATTGATGCTTTTGAACTGTGGTGTTGGAGAAGACTCTTCAGAGTCCCTTGGACTGCAAGGAGATCCAACCAGTCTATCCTAAAGGAGATCAGTCCTGAGTGTTCACTGGAAGGACTGATGCTGAAACTTAAACTCCAATATTTTGGCCACTTCATGCGAAGAGTTGACTCATTGGAAAAGACTCTGATGTTGGGAGGGATTGAGGGCAGGAGAAGGGGACGACAAAATATGAGATGGCTGGATGGCATCACCGACTCTATGGACACGAGTTTGGGTAAACTCCAAGAGTTGGTGATGGACAGGGAGGCCTGGCATGCTGCAATTCATGGGGTTGCAAAGAGTCAGACACAACTGAGCAACTGAACTGAACTGCTCATTTGTGTCCAACTCTGCAACCCCATAGACTGCATCCCACAAGTCATCTCTGTCTATGGGATTTCCCAGGCAAGGATACTGGAGTGGGTTTCTATTCCCTACTCTAGGGGATCTTCACGACCCAGGGATTGAATCTGCATCTCCAGTGTCTCTTGCATTGGCAGGTGGATTCTTTCCCACTGAACTACCTGTGAATCCCTAAAAAAACAAAAAGTACCAAATTATTAAGTTGAAGAACCCCCCCCAAAAATGAAATGAATAATGCATAGAAAGCATTGTACATAGACCATATGGAAGATAGAATCAGTGAGTTCAAAGGTAGAACTCTAGCAATGACACATGTAAAAGAAGAGAAAGAAAATCTAAAAAAATGAAATTCTATGAGAATTATCCAACTCTATTAAAAAGGGAAAAATTAAGATAATGTATATCCCAGAAGGAAAAGGGTAGAAGGTAGTATAACAGCATTCATTTAAAGAAAAAATAGATGAGAACTTCCCAAATATGGGGAAGGAACAGGATATAGAATTTCATGAAACCAAGAGAATACCTAATTACCTCAATGCAAAAAGACCTTCCTGAAGATGTATTATATTAAAACTATCAAAAGTCAATGACAAAGGCAGAATTTTAAAGTCAGCCAGGGGAAAAAAATGGTAACCTACAAAGAAACTCCTATTAGGCTATCAGCAGATTTTTCTATAGTCAAGGAGAGAGTGGAATGACGTACTCAAAATACTAAAAGATAAAAACTGTCAACCAACAATACACTTTTTAGCGTCCATCCCAGGTCTGAGCAGCTCAGGTGACCAGGTGCTTGGCTAACACAGTCGCCCCCAGTTGAAGGCTGTGACTTATAGCCTCCCCAGTCCCAGCCCCTTGGTTTCCTGGGTGTACAACAAGCATGCCTTCTCAGGTGTGCCATGTGTCTTTTCTGGGGAACTGATCTCTGGCTGTGACCCTCCTGGCGGATGTTGACCATCCAGAGTCCCAAGAAGTCTTGGTTAGCAACGAAGTCTGCTTGCAGTTTGGTATAGGATGCCTCTCTGGGGCCGCGATTGCCCCCTTCCGGCTCTGGCTGCCTGTCTCCAGTGTGGGATGGGCCAGTCTGTAGCTGGCTAGCTCTGCTCAGTCCTTTGTTCTGTGAGTGAGCCTGGCGGTGTCTTAGTTTAAGCCTTTTCGTGGGATAGCTATCCCACAGTCTAGGTTGCTATCTCAGGCTAGTTCCCTCAGATTGCCCATGGGGTATTCAGGCCCAGTCCTTAAGCAAAGCACTGCAGCCCGTGCCTCCCTGTCCAGCCCCCACTTGCTAGTGGGGGAGGTGAGCATCTGGGCTGCTGCTCCACTGGGAGTTGCTGTTAGGCACATAATCTGTGGGGTTTAATTATTTATTTATTTTTTCTCCCAATTATTTGCTTTCTGAGATTCCAAAGTTTGCCACATACCCACCAGAGAAGAGTGTTTCCTGGTGTTTGGAAACCTCTTTTTTAAGTCTCCCTTCCTGGGACGGATCTCCATCCCTACCTCTTTTGCCTCTCTCTTTTTCTTTTATATTTGGTCCTACCTCCTTTCGAAGACAATGGACTGCCTTTCTGGGTGCCTGATGTCCTCTGCCAGCATTCAGAAGTTGTTTTGTGGAATTTGCTCAGCGTTCAAATGTTCCTTCGATGAATTTGTGGGGGAGAAAGTGGTCTCCCCATCCTATTCCTNTTTTGCCTCTCTCTTTTTCTTTTATATTTGGTCCTACCTCCTTTCGAAGACAATGGACTGCCTTTCTGGGTGCCTGATGTCCTCTGCCAGCATTCAGAAGTTGTTTTGTGGAATTTGCTCAGCGTTCAAATGTTCCTTCGATGAATTTGTGGGGGAGAAAGTGGTCTCCCCATCCTATTCCTCTGCCATATTAGGACCACCTGAAAAAACAATTTCTAAAAGATTAACTTTTCCAGAAAACTGTAGCTGCACAATGTACTGAGTCTATCATGTTAAAACATGCATTAGGCAGAAATACATAAACTATGAAACAAGCCACCATTCTTCAACAATCTGAGCAAAGATAAAATGCCTAACAAACAACATGGATGGATGACGTGCAAAGGATGGGCTCTTTTTAATTTAAGCACCATAAAAAATGGGAGCAGAAATAGATTAGTGTGTTCAGTTATATACACTGAATTGAACATTTGGCACTAAGAATCAGAGTATTATGTCATACAGCATTAGCACATATTATAAAAGTGCATAGTGTCAAACGAATAGAAACTATCAGCGTTCAAAAGTAGCTTTCTCAACTAAGCAATAAAACACTCGACAGTTTGCCTCTCTGTTGTCTAACACTGAATATACTGGAAGAAACTTTGAAATGAAAAAAGGAGCTGTAACTCCTTTTATTTTCTCTAGTTAAAATCAAACACAAAGCAAACATCAATTTTGTTGTACATGAACATTTACAAAGTACATTGTTTGTACAGGAGAAGGACTAAGAAACAAAATGTGTTTACAGAGATCAAAAGAGAGTGGGTGCAAACACCTCACACAGCTTTCCAATGGTACTCAGAGAGCAACTTCATAATCGCTGGCAATAAACAAAGCTGGAGAGTTCTTTGCTTGGTATTTTAGGAAATCGTGAAGCTAATTCATTCAGTAATAAAGCAAGGCTCTTATCATCCAGAGGTGTATAGGCCAACATTGCTCCAATTCTTACAAACAATCTCAGGAGATGTGAAGCCCCATATACCTGGGACATAGATGCATCAGGGTGGTCGAAAAGGATCTCACCGTATGTGGCCTCTCAAATTTGTAGAGCACTTGAGTGCCCAGCATCACAATGAGGTACCCCTTTATCCTGGCCAAACCTCATTGATTGTATACTCCTTATTATCTATGCTTCTTCAAGATTTCTTGTACTTTCTATAATGGAAGGCTTCACTGGTGGCTTAGCAATAAAGAATCTGTCTTTGAGCTGGGGCTGCAGGAGACACAGGTTCAATCCATGGGTCAGAAAGATCCCCTGGAGAAAAGTATGGTAATCTACTCCAGAGTTCTTGTGGGGAGAATCCCATGAACAGAGGAGCATGATTAATTATGTTCCAAGAGGTGGCAAAGAGTTGAAACTACTGAAGCAACATACAATGTGTGAACTAAAATGTAATCAACATTCTTCTTGGCAGGAAGTTGAAAAGCTTGTCTTGGCTGGGAACTTTACCCCAGTCACCAACAAGCCACCATTTGAATTTTTCAGAATAGTAACTTTGACTTTAGCTCTGCTCATGACGTTTCCTCGCTTTCAAGCATAGGATCTACTCAAGCCCTTCTCTGGCATGGAGGCTGCGGTGTCTGACTGGGGCTGCCACCATCTCCAATTTTGTGTCAGTTTTTCTTCGTTTTCACTTCAGCAATAATCTGTTGCATCACACCAGGTTTCTTGCCATGGGCAGCAACTCCCATGATTCTTCCCCTCTGCATACCACTCCTGACTGGCTCTTTGAAGTTTTCCTTGCTTCTGCAGGGTGGTAGACATGGGCTTGTGAACTCTGCTTTCTGGAACCCATTCCAGCCACTGTAATGTGTGAAGTATGTCGCTTTGATCTCCTTTATGGCTACTTGTACCTACTTCTTTTAATAAGGAAGAGACCCACACTAAAAGAGCACTCTCTTACCTTACTGGGAGTTTAGGTTCTGCGTCCTACTTCTGCACCGTTAATAAGAGATTAACTGTTGCCCACTGCTCCCACCAGCCCTGACTACTGCCCTCTAGTCTCTCCCACACCCAGCTGTCAGTGAGACATGACATCAAGCATCGCCAGCTCTACGTCTTGGGCCTGATTTGCCTGCGTCCACAGCCCGCCAAGCACCCGGACCTGCAATATTTTGTTGAGGACCTCAATGTTTCGACAGAAGGAGGATAATGACCGAACCACTAAACTAGATGTTAAATAATATTTCTCAGAGCAGGAGTGACAGGAGACACAGGTTCAATCCCTGTGTCAGGAAGGTCCCCTGGAGGCCATGGTAAGCCCCTCCTCATTCTTGCCTGGAGAATCCCATGGACACGGTCCTGGTGGGCTACGGTCCACAGGGATGCAACCAGTCAGACGGGACTCAAGTGGCAAACCACACTTGCATTAGAATAGAATCCACGTCTTTCTTGGCAGATAGATGAAAGAGCATGCATTGTCAGGATACTTACCTCCCAGTCATGAACAAGAGACCATTTGAGTTTTACAGGAATCCTGACTTTGACTTCAGCTCTGCTCATGAATGTTTCCTTGCTTTAAAGCATAGGATCTACTTGAGCACTTCTCCGATGGGGAGGCTGCGCTATCTCAGTGGGGCTGCCAAAATTTCCAGCCTTCTGACAGTTCTTGTTTTCACTTTGTTTATCTGCTGCATTGCACCAGGCTTCTACCCAGGCGGAGTGCCTCGCCTGCACCTTCCCCTCTGCATACCACTCCTGACTGACTCTGAAGTTTTCCTTGCTTCTGCAGATTGAGAGCCATGGGCTTGAGGACCTCGCTTTGTGGAACCTATTCCAACCACCGTAACATGTGCAGTATGTTGCTTGTTGTCTTTTTTCAGCAACTAGTAGCGACTTCAGTTAAGAAAGAAGAGGCCCATTCAAGCACTGCTATCCATCACCCTTCTGGGAATGGAGGCTCCAGGTCCCGCTTCCCCAATGTTGATAAGAGATTCACTCGTCCTCGAACCAGCCTTGACCACTGCCCCTTAAACTCTCCCCTTCCAATCTGAGGGTCAGACACCCCCTCAGTCATCGCCAGCTCTACATCTTGTGCCCGATTTGATGGAACCCTAGAACGCCTGGTACCGGACCTGTGATATTTTGTTGAGGATCTCAATATTTCGTCAGAAGGAGGAAGATGACCAAGACCAAAAACATGGTACAGCAAGACTCAGACTGTTTAAAATCATTCTCAGATCAGCAGCGACAGGAGACACAGGTTTGATCCCTGGGTCAGGAAGATCCCCTGGAGAAGGCCATGGTATCTCCCTCTATTATTATTGCCTAGAGAATCCCATGGACATAGAGTCCTGTTGGGCGATGGTCCATGGGGATGCAACGAGTCAGATGGGGCACAAGTGGCGAACCAAACTCGCACTAGAATGGAATTCACAGCTTTCTTGGCAGATAGATGAAAGAGCGTGCACTGGCCGGATACTTAACACCCCAGTCATGAACAAGTGGCCATTTGAGTTTTACAGGAATCCTGACTTTGACTTCAACCCTGCTCATGAATGTTTCCTTGCTTTAAAGCGTAGGCTCTACTCGGGCCCTTCTCCGGCGAGGAGGCTGCAATAGCTCAGTGGGGCTGCCAAAATTTCCAGCCTTCTGACAGTTCTTTCTCGTTTTCACTTCAACATTTATCTGTTGCATTGCGCCAGGCTTCTTGCCAGGGGCAGCGCCTCGCCTGCACCTTCCCCTCTGCATACCACTCCTGACTGGCTCTTTGAAGTTTTCCTTGCTTCTGCAGATTGAGAGCCATGGGCCTGAGGACCCTGCATTCTGGAACCTATTCCAACCACTGTACTGTGTGCAGTGTGTCGTTTGGATGTCTTTTTTGACAACTTGTAGTGACTTCAGTTAAGAAGAGGCCCACGCAAGCACTGCCATCTGTCACCATCTGTCATCCTCCTGGGAATTTAGGCTCCGGGTCCTGCTTCTCCAATGTTAATAAGAGATTTGCTCCTCCTCGAGCCAGCCTTGACTACTGCCCTTCAAATCTCCCTCTCCAATCTGAGGGTCAGACACTTCCTCAGGCATCGCCAGCTCTGCATCTTGTGCCCAATTTGACAGTGCCCTAGAACCCCCAGTACCGGGCCTACGATATTTTGTTGAGGATCTCAATATTTTGTCAGAAGGAGAAAGGTGACCAAGACCACAAACACGGTCTAGCAAGATTCAGACTGTTTAAAATCGGTCTCAGATCAGCAGTGACAGGATACACAGGTTTGATCCCTGGGTCAGGAAGGTCCCCTGGAGAAGGCCATGGTATCCCCTTCTATTATTCTTGCCTGGAGAATCGCATGGACGTAGGGTCCTGGTGGGCTACTGTCCTTGGTCATGCAACGAGTCAGACACGATTTAAGCTCCGAACCACACTGGCACTAGAATGGAATCCACATTCTTCTTGGCAGAATGATGAATAAGCTTGTTTAGGCCGGGTATTTACACCCCAGTCATCAACAAGCCACCGTTTGAGAGTTTCAGGAATTGTGACTTTGATGTCAGCTCTGCTCAGGAATGATTCCCTGGTTTCAAGCGTAGGATCTACTTGAGCTCTTCTCTGGCATGGAGGCTGTGGTGTCTCCCTGGGGCTGCCACCATCTCCAGTCTTCTGTCGGTTCCTTGTCGTTTTCACCTCAATGTTTATCTGGTTCACCCCACCTGGCTTCTCTCTGGAGGCAGCTGCTTGCCTGTACCTTCCCTTCTGCATACCACTCCTAACTGGCTCTTTGAAGTTTTCCTTGCTTTTGTAGGTTGCTAGTCATGGGCTTGTGGTCTGTGCTTTCTGGAACCCATCCCAGCCACTGCAATGTGTGAAGTACATTGCTTTGTTCCATTTTATGGCTACTTGAACCTACTTCCTTTCATAAGGAAGATGCCCACGAAATCAAAGCATTCTCTCACCTTCCTGGGAATTTAGGCTCCGTGGCCTACTTCTGCACCATTTATAAGAGATTAACTGCTGCCCACTCTTCCCACCAGCCCTGATCGCTGCCCTCAACTCTCTGTCCCACCCAGCTGTTGGTGAGACCCGCCATCAAGCATCACCAGCTGTACATCTTGGGCTTGATTTGCCTGTGTCCAAAGCCCACCAAGCACCCAGACCTGTAATATTTTGTTGAGGACCTCAATATTTCGTCAGAAGGAGGATAATGACTGAGCCAATAAACTTGGTCTTCCAAGAATCAGACGGTAAATCTTTTTCAGAGCAGGTGCAACAGGAGACACAGGTTCGATCCCTGTGTCAGGAAGGTCCCCTGGAGAGGACATGGTAAGTCCCTCCATTCTTTCTGTAGAATCCCATGGAGAGGGTCCTTGTGGGCTACGGTCCACGGGGAGGAAACGAATCAGATGGGACTCAAGTGGCAAACCACTCTCGCACTAGAATGGAATCCATGTCTTGGCAGATATATCCCCAGTACAGGACCTACGATATTTTGTTGAGGATCTCAATATTTCGTCAGAAGGAGGAAGATGATCAAGACCATAAACATGGTCTAGCAAGACACAGACTGTTTAAAATCGTTCTCAGATCAAGAGTGATAGGAAACAGAGGTTCAATCCCTGGGTCAGGAAGCTACCCTGGAGAAGGCCACAGTATCCCTCTCTATTATTCTTGCCTGGAGAATCCCATGGACATAGGATCCTGGTGGGTGATGGTCAACAGGGATGCAACGAGTCAGAAGGGACTCAAGTGTTGGACCATACTCGCACTAGAATGGAATCCATGTCCTTAGCAGAAAAATGAGAGTGTGCATTGGCCAAATACTTACTCCCCAGTCATGAACAAGCGTCCATTTGAGTTTTACAGGAATCCTGACTTTGACTTCAGCTCTGCTCATGAATGTTTCTTGGCTTTAAAGCATAGGATTTGCTTGAGCCCTTCTCTGGCAAGAAGGCTGCAATAGCTCAATGGGGCTGCCGAAATTTCCAGTCTTCTGACAGTTCTTTCTTGTTTTCACTTCAACATTTATCTGCTGCATTGCACCAGGCTTCTTCCCAGGGGTAGCCCCTTGCCTGCACCTTCCTCTCTGCATATGACTCCTGACTGGCTCTTCGAAGTTTTCCTTGATTTTGCATATTGAGAGCCGTGGGGTTGAGGACACAGCTTTCTGGAACCTATTCCAACCAATGTACCGTGTGCAGTATGTTGCTTCGATGTCTTTTTTGGCAGCTTGTAGCAACTTCATTTAAGAAAGTAGATGCCCAGGCAAGCACTGCTATCTGTCACCCTCTTGGGAAATTAGGCTCCATGTCCTGCTTCTGCAATGTTGATAAGACGTTTGCTCCTCCTCGAACCAGCCTTGAGCACTACCCTTCAACTCTCACCCTCCCATCTGAGGGTCAGATGCCCCTTCAGGCATCGCCAGCTCTACATCTTTTCCTGTATATGACGGCACCCTAGAATGCCCAGTACCATACCGATGACATTTTGTTGAGGATCTCAATATTTCTTCAGAAGCAGGAAGATGACTGAGACCATAAGCATGGTCTAGCAAGACTCAGACTATTTAAAATCTTTCTCAGAGCCAGAGTGACAGGAGACACAGGTTTGATCCCTGGGTTGGGAAGGTCCCCTGGAGAAGGCCATGATATCTCCCTCTATTATTCTTGCCTGGAGAATCCTGTGGACATTGGATACTGGTGGGCTTCCGTCCATGGTGATGTGATGAGTCAGACGTGATTTAAGGTCTGAACCACATGCGCACTAGAATGGAATTCACATTCTTCTTGGCAGAATGATGAATAAGCTTGTTTAGCCCGGGTATTTACGCCCCAGTCATCAATAAGCCACTGTTTGAGTGTTTCAGGAATTGTGACTTTGACGTTAGCTCTGCTCAGGAATGATTCACCATGTTCAAGCATAGGGTCTACTTGAGCCTTTTTCTGGCATGGAGGCTGCGGAGTCTCCATGAGGCTGCCACCATCTCCAGTCTTTTGTCGGTTCCTTGTCGTTTTCACCTCAATGTTTATCTGGTTCACTGCACCAGGCTTCTCGCTGGAGGCAGCCACTCACCTGTACCTTCCCCTCTGCATACCACTCCTGACTGGCTCTTTGAAGTTTTCCTTGCTTCTGCAGGTTGCTCGTCATGGGCTTGTGGACTCTGCTTTCTTGAACCCATCCCAGCGACTGCAGTGTGTGAAGTATGTTGCTTGGTTCCCTTTTATGGCTACTTGCACCTACTTCCTTTCATAAGGAGGATGCCCACGCAAACAAAGCACTCTCTCACCTTACTGGGAGTTTAGGCTCCATGTCCTACTCTGCACCGTTGATAATAGATTCACTGCTGCTCACTCCTCCCACCAGCCCTGACCGCTGCCCTCTACTCTCTCCCCCAACCAGCTGTCTGGGAGACGTGCCATCAATCAATGCCAGCTCTACATCGTGGACCTGATTTGCCTGTGTCCACAGCCTGCCAAGCACCCAGAACTGCAATATTTCATTGAGGATCTCAATATTTTGTCAGAAGGTGGATAATGACTGAGCCAATACATTTGGTCTTCCAAGACTCAGATGGTAAATAATCTTTCTTAGAGCAGGAGCGACAGGAGACACAGGTTCGATCCCTGTGTCAGGAAGGTCCCCTTGAGAAGGCCATGGTATCCCCCTCTATTCTTGCCTGGAGCATCCCATGGATATTGGGTCTTGGTGTGCTTCCGTCCACAGGGATGCAATGAGTCAGACGCAGTTTAAGCTCTGAACCACACTCACACTGGAAAGGAATCCACATTCTTCTGGCAGAACAATGAATAAGCTTGTTTTGGCCAGGTATTTATGCCCTAGTCATCAACAAGCCACTGTTAGAGTGTTTCAGGAATTGTGACTGAAGTCAGCTCTGCTCAGGAATGATTTCACGCCTTCAAGCATACGATCTACTCGAGCCCTTCTCTGGCATGGAGGCTATGCTGTCTCCGTGGGGCTGCCACCATCTCCCGTCTTCTGTCGGTTATTTGTCGTTTTCACCTCAGTGTTTATCTGCTGCATGGCACCAGGCTTTTCGCTGTAGGTACCTCTCGCCTGTACCTTCCCCTCTGCATATACTACTGTCTGGCTCTTTGAAGTTTTCCTTGCTTCTGCAGATTGCTCGTCATAGGCTTGTGGACTCTGCTCTCTGGAATCCATCCCACCGACTGCAATGTGTGAAGTATGTTGCTTGGTTCCCTTTTATGGCTACCTGTACCTACTTCCTTTCATAAGGAGGACGCCCACGCAAACAAAGCACTCTCTCACCTTACTGGGAGTTTAGGCTCTGCATCCTACTTCTGCACCGTTGATAATAGATTCACTGCTGCTCACTCCTCCCACCAGCCCTGACCGCTGCCCTCTACTCTCCCCCAACCATCTGTCTGGGAAACGTGCCATCAATCAACCCCAGCTCTACATCGTGGGCCTGATTTGCCTGTGTCCACAGCCNTGCATCCTACTTCTGCACCGTTGATAATAGATTCACTGCTGCTCACTCCTCCCACCAGCCCTGACCGCTGCCCTCTACTCTCCCCCAACCATCTGTCTGGGAAACGTGCCATCAATCAACCCCAGCTCTACATCGTGGGCCTGATTTGCCTGTGTCCACAGCCTGCCATGCACCTGGAACTGCAATATATTTTGAGGACCTCAATATTTTGTCAGAAGGAGGATAAAGAGTGAACCAATATACTTGGTCTTCCAAGACTCAGATGGTAAATAATCTTTCTTAGAGCAGGAGCAACAGGAGACACAAGTTCGATCCCTGTGTCAGGAAGTTTCCCTGGAGAAGGCCATGGTAAGTCCCTCCATTATTCTTCCTGTGGAATCCCATGGGGAGGGTCCTGGTGGGCTACGGTCAATGGGGAGGCAACGAGTCAGACGGGACTCAAGTGGTGATATGGACTTGAACTGGAATGGAATCCACGTCCTTCTTGAAAGATAGATTAAAGAGTGTGCATTGGCCAGATACTTACGCCCCAGTCATGAACAAGCGACCATTTGAGTTTTACAGGAATCCTGACTTTGACTTCAGCTCTGCTCATGAGTGTTTCCTGGCTTTAAAGCATAGGATCTACTCGAGCCCATCTCCAGCAAGGAAGCTGCGATATCTCAGTGGGGCTGCCGAAATTTCTACTCTTCTGACAGTTCTTTCTTGTTTTCACTTCAACGTTTATCTGCTGTATTGCACCAGGCTTCTTCCTAGGGGTAGCCCCTCGCATGCACCTTCCCCTTTGGATACCACTCCTGATTGGCTCTTAAGTTTTCCTTACTTCTGCAGATTAAGAGTCATAAGCTTGAGGACCCCACCCCCTGGAACCTATTCCAATCACTGTACTGTGTGCAGTATGTCGTTTGGATGTCTTTTTTGGCAACTTGTAGTGACTTCAGTTAAGAAAGAAGAGGCCCACGCAGGCACTCTCATTTGTCACCCTGCTGGGAATTTAGGCTCTTGGTCCTGCTTCTGCAATGTTGACAAGATATTCACTTCTCGAACCAGCCTTGAGCACGGTCCCTTCAACTCTTCTCCTCCCATCTGAGGGTCAGACGCCCCCTCAGGCATTGCCAGGTCTACATCTTGTGCCCAATTTGACAGAACCCTAGAATGCCTGGTTCTGGACATAGGACATTTTGTTGAGGATCTCAATATTTCGTCAGAAGGAGGAAAATGACCGAGACCATAAGCATGGTCTAGCAAGACTCAGACTATTTAAAATCGTTCTCAGAGCAGGAGTGACAGGAGACACAGGTTCGACCCCTGAGTCAGGAAGTTCCCCTGGAGAAGGTCATGGTATCCCCCTCTATTATTCCTGCCTGGAGCATCCCATGGACATTGGGTCCTGGTGTGCTTCTGTCCACAGGGATGCAACGAGTCAGACACGGTTTAAGCTCTGAACCACACTCACACTAGAATGGAATCCACATTCTTCTTGGCAGAATGATGAATAAGCTTGTTTTGGCCAGGTATTTATGCCCTAGTCATCAAGTAGCCACCGTTTGAGTGTTTCAGGAATTGTGACTTTGACGTCAGCTCTCCTCAGGAATGATTCACCACATTCAAGCGTAGGGTCTGCTTGAGCCCTTTTCTGGCATAGAGGCTGCAGAGTCTCCATTGGGCTGCCACCATCTCCAGTCTTTTGTCGGTTCCTTGTCGTTTTCACCTCAGTGTTTATCTGCTGTATGGCACCAGGCTTCTCGCTGGAGGCAGCCACTCACCTGTACCTTCCCCTCTGCATACCACTCCTGACTGGCTCTTTGAAGTTTTCCTTGCTTCTGCAGGTTGCTTGTCATGGGCTTGTGGACTCTGCTTTCTTGAACCCATCCCAGCGACTGCAATGTGTGAAGTATGTTGCTNCCTGTACCTTCCCCTCTGCATACCACTCCTGACTGGCTCTTTGAAGTTTTCCTTGCTTCTGCAGGTTGCTTGTCATGGGCTTGTGGACTCTGCTTTCTTGAACCCATCCCAGCGACTGCAATGTGTGAAGTATGTTGCTTGGTTCCCTTTTATGGCTATTTGCACCTACTTCCTTTCATAAGGAGGATGCCCACGCAAACAAAGCACTCTCTCACCTTAGTGGGAGTTTAGGCTCCGTGTCCTACTTCTGCACCACTGATAAAGAGATTAACTGCTGCCCACTCCTCCCACCAGCCCTGATCACTGCCCTCAACTCTCTCCCCCACCCAGCTGTTGGTGAGACGCGCCATCAAGCATCACCAGCTCTACATCTTGTGCCCGATTTGACAGCACCCTGGAACGCCCGGTACCAGACCTACGGCATTTTGTCTTGGATCTCAATATTTCGTCAGAAGGAGGAAGATGACCGAAACCATAAGCATGGTCTAGCAAGACTCAGACTGTTTAAAATCGTTCTCAGAGCAGGAGCGACAGGAAACACAGGTTTGATCCCTGAGTCAGGATGGTCCCCTGGGGAAGGCCATGGTATCCACCTCTATTATTCTTGCCAGGAGAATCCCATGGATATTGGGTCCTCGTGGGCTTCTGTCCACAAGGATGCAACGAGTCAGACGTGATTTAAGCTCTGAATCACACACTGGAATGGAATCCACATTCTTCTTGGCAGAACGATGAATAAGCTTATTTTGGCGGGGTATTTATGCCTTAGTCATCAACAAACCACCGTTTGAGTGTTTCACGAATTGTGACTTTGAGGTCAGCTCTGTTCAGGAATTTTTCCTCGCTTTCAAGCATAGGATCTTCTCAACGCCTTCTCATGCCAGGCTGGTGTTGGTCTCACTGGGGCTGCCACCATCTCCAGTCTTCTGTCAGTTCTTTCTCATTTTCCCTTCAACCTTTATGGGCTGCTTTGCACATGGCTTCATGCCAAGTCAGCTTCTCTACTGCATCGTTCCTTCGGCATATGACTCCTGAATGGCCCCTTTAAGTTTTCCTTGCTTCTGCAGATTTACAGCCGTGAGCTTGAGGACAATGCCCTCTGGAATTTATTCCAACCACTGTGATCTGTGAAGTATGCCCCTTGGTTGTTTTTTATGGCCAGCTGTAGCTACTTCATTTCATAAAGAAGAGGCCCACGCAAGCACTGCACTCTGTCTCCCTCCTGGAAATTTAGGCCTCGGGTCCTGCTTTCTCACCATTGATAATAAAACACTCACAAAGTAGCACCAGATCTTACTCTTTCAATCCAGTACCCACCCTGAGCAAGAAACTGACTTTTTCTTATAATATTGGACAACATGTTCTGTACCAAGGAGGAAACAAATTTAGCATTGGATTGAAAAAATGTAAAAAGTCCAGATTACAGTATAGAAAGGGTATAGTGCCCATGAGCCCGAGAACAAAAAGGTAAGCAAAAACAGGCCTGAGCAACTGTTTGTGTCTTTGTTTTCTGATGTTACAAATACAGCTCTGGAAAACCTAGAAAACGTAAAGGCAGAGAGAAGTGATAAATCTGCCCAGTCTTGGTGGCAGCTTTCTAATTGTGTTTTCAAAATGCAAAATGTATACACTTTTTTTCCCACCGTAGTGTTAAGTAATTCTCCATGTGAGAACACTACTTTCTCTCTCAAGGGCTATATACTGTTTTACTTCACAGACTGTAGAGTATCTAACATTTAAATAGGAAAACTAGAGACTGTATGGGTTCATCATTTTAAGTGTGATTCCTCTTTATAAATGCCTATGAGAAGCATTCATGTCAAACTCTTCAAGAAAGTGTTAGTTTACAGTCCCAGGATAAGCCTGTGGAGGATCTGTGGATTTCGCTTTTGGAGTTAGACAGCAGAAGATAAAAGTAGCATTTATTCCAGTGGTTTTTAGCCCTAGCTCCAGAATAGAATGACCCAGGCCCTGGGCCCAGTGTAGCCCAGCCCGAATCTCTAGAACCATGTGTCTTTTTCTAACCACCTCGGTGACTCTGTGAAGGACAGTTGGGAACAGCACCAAGCTGACAACCTAAGGGGATAATGGGGCCCTGCCAGTGCCCAAACCTACCACTTTGCACTTTTTGTGAGAGGGTGGTTTGGGCCAAACATAGCCTCTCAACAGTTACAACTGGATATGAAACAGACTGGTTCCAAATAGGAAAAGGAGTATGTCAAGGCTGTATATTGTCACCCTGCTTATTTAACTTATATGCAGAGTACATCATGAGAAACGCTGGACTGGAAGAAACACAAGCTGGAATCAAGATTGCCGGGAGAAATATCAATAACCTCAGATATGCAGATGACACCACCCTTATGGCAGAAAGTGAAGAGGAACTAAAAAGCCTCTTGATGAAAGTGAAAGAGGAGAGTGAAAAAGTTGGCTTAAAGCTCAATATTCAGAAAACAAAGATCATGGCATCCGGTCCCATCACTTCATGGGAAATAGATGGAGAAACAGTGGAAACAGTGTCAGACTTTATTTTGGGGGGCTCCAAAATCACTGCAGATGGTGACTGCAGCCATGAAATTAAAAGACGCTTACTCCTTGGAAGAAAAGTTATGACCAACCTAGATAGTATATTCAAAAGCAGAGACATCACTTTGCTGACTAAGGTCCATCTAGTCAAGGCTATGGTTTTTCCAGTAGTCATGTATGGATGTGAGAATTGGACTGTGAAGAAGGCTGAGCGCTGAAGAATAGATGCTTTTGAACTGTGGTGCTGGAGAAGACTCTTGAGAGTCCCTTGGACTGCAAGGAGATCCAACAAGTCCATTCTGAAGGAGATCAGCCCTGGGATTTCTTTGGAAATAATGATGCTAAAGCTGAAACTCCAGGACTTTGGCCACCTCATGCCAAGAGTTGACTCATTGGAAAAGATTCTGAAGCTGGGAGGGATTGGGGGCAGGAGGAGAAGGGGACTACCAAGGATGAGATGGCTGGGTGGTATCACAGACTCGATGGACGTGAATCTGGGTGAACTCTGGGAGATGGTGATGAATAGGGAGGCCTGGTGTGCTGCAATTCATGGGGTTGCAAAGAGTTGGACATTACTGAGTGACTGAACAGAACTGAACTGAGAGGAAATGGAGTTGTGCATTACAAAAGAGAACAAAATTTTGAGACTGGAATTAAACGGACAGATGACTAAAAAGGCCACAGCAAATTGCCTTGAGAAACTTGGGATTTAGTTGGGGGACTTAATTCAGTTATTCACAGTAGCAACATATGCATGATTGTTAAACGATTCCAGAAACAGTAAGGGAAGGAAAACAGGTATACAGAGAAAGCAACAATCATTTGAGCTGGAACTTAACAGAGAAAAAGCTTGAACTCCTGGGAGAAAGAGAAATGCACATAAGCCTATGGGTCAGCACAGAGGCTGGAACAGACTCAAAGAGAAAGAGAAGTTGGAATATCCCTAATAGATGGGTTAAGAAAACCCATATACACCCATGCATACCCATTTTGGCATCATTATTGACTCAATGTCTCAGTCTGATCACTAACATATTACATTGTCAGTCAATATCCTGGCCTTGTCTTTTCCCCTCAGGCTCTGTTCCCTAACGCTTACCCCAGGGACTGTGTAACAGGGTCAAGATGGTGTTTCATCCTTCATTTCTTAATTTTTACACTTCAGCCAGAAAGAAAATGTAATCGTTACCAGTCAAAATTCCCACTGTAAGTTTTGTAAATGGGGAGAGCAAATCAGTAATGGAAATGATTGGAAAAAGATTGTCAAAAGAGCCTTGAATGCCAGGCTGTGAAATGGGAACTTGATCCAATAAGACTGGGAAGACATATGAGTATATTGAAAAGGGAGTGGCACAGTGAGAACTTTGCTTCATGATTGGGAAACAGAAACGCAATTGATTCTCAGGGCCCTTATTTGGGTTTTGATTATTAAGTGAAACATACACCAAGATTGGGCCCTAGATCTGACTGCTTTTTTTCTGTGCCAAGATGCAAGTTACAGCAGGAAAAAAAGGCCAGAGTGGAAGATAAAATATTCCCGTTCTCTTTACAGCCCTCTGGACTCTGCAGCCTTCCTTTTACAGCTTCACCACTCAGTTTCACCATCCTTTCCCATAATTTGGTGACCAGCCCTTACCAGAGGAAATTTTAAATGATCCATAAATATAAATAAATGTGGAACTAAAAACATTTTTATGCCATAAAAGATCATTGAGGTTGATTACAGACATTAGAGTTAACATTGGCCATCACAAGTTGAGCCCCTCACCAACCTGGAGGCAAAGGGCAGACCTGGAAAATCTCTCAGATTAAATTCATGTCCAGATATGAACCTGTGCTTTGGGAGTTCTGTCCTAGATGCTTTTTGGAAACCATGGGAGAGAAATCCCAGTGTAGAGGAAAATTCCTTCTCCAAGGAATGACTGATCTTCCTAAGCATTACCTTTAGTTTAATCCGTCTCTTTGTATTGCTCATCATCTTATAGATTGTCATCATGATGACAATGGACAATGTCCAGGACAAGAGTGACCTGGACATGGTCACTCTTACAGGAGTCAACCTCGATTTATCTTTCAGTTCTGCCCAGATTTTTGCCATTCACTCTCCATTCTCAAAATCCTAGCAAAGATGTGTTCCAAACCTGGTCTACCTTACTTTTTCTGAGGTTCTAAGGCACAGATGAATTAATGTTTTTGAACTGTGGTTGTTGGAGAAGACTCTTGCGAATCCCTTGGACTGCAAGGAGATCCAACCAGTCCATCCTAAAGGAGATCAGTCCTGGGTGTTCATTGGAAGGACTGATGCTGAAGCTGAAACTCCAGTACTTTGGCCACCTGATGCAAAGAAATGACTCACTGGAAAAGACCCTGATGCTGGGAAAGATTGAAGGTGGGAGGAGAAGGGGACAATAGAGGATGAGATGGTTAGATGGCATCACCGACTCGATGGACATGAGTTTGAGTAAACTCCAGGAGTTGGTGATGGACAGGGAGGCCTGGCGTGCTGCAGTCCATGGGGTCACAAAGAGTCGGACACGACTGAGTCACTGAGCTGAACTAAACTAATTAATGAAAGGTTTGCTTGAAGGGAAGAGGTGTGTTCAAATCTTTGTTATTAAAGTGTTAATGTGCAAATAACGGTGTGTTTTCTTGTCTCTGATGAATCTCAGAAATTTCTACATGACATATAAGTACAAACTTGAACTATCTTCTTCAACAGCATGTGCATGCATGCTAAGTCGCTCCAGTCGTGTGCAACCCTTTGCAGCCCTATGGACTGTCCTTATATAAGAAATTGAGTTTCAGATAGGTTAAATCCCAAGGTCACACAGATGGTGTGGTTTCAGTTCAGTTCAGTCGCTCAGTCATGTCCGACTCTTTGCAATCCCATGGACTACAGCACGCCAGGCTTCCCTGTCCATCACCAACTCCCGGAGCTTGCTCAAACTCATGTCCATCGAGTCAGTGATGCCATCCAACCGTCTCATCCTCGGTCATCCCCTTTTCTTCCTGCCAGCAGGAGGAGGTGGTGTGGTAGTTCTGGGATTATACCTTCTTATGTTTGTTTCCTGAGCTTCTGCTCCTTGCACTACATATTTCTAAACTGATACCAGGGAGAATGTCCATCAGATGGGGATTAGCTTAGTAGTTTGTCATTCATGTGTGCATGTGTGCTAAGTTACTTCAGTCATGTCTGACTCTTTGTGACACTATGTACTAAAATTCACTAGTCGCCTCTGTCCGTGGGATTCTCCAGGAAAAAATACTGGAGTGAGTTGCCTTGCCCTCCTCCAGGGGATCTTCCCAACCCAGAGATCAAATCTACTTCTCTTATGTCTCCTGCATTGGCAGGTGGATTCTTTACCACTAGCGCCACCTGAAAAGCCCATATTATTCATAGGGTGCTTTAAAAGATCTTGAAATTTTAAGTGGTGTGACTGACCATTTGGACTTCAGATATTGTGAAAGACTTAAACCTTCCATATAGCAACAAAAGCGGCATGCTTCTTGAATTAACCATTTGGAACCTAAAATGCAATGTTTATTTCATCTGAGGCAAAATAAAACTTACATGTCCCCAGTCATAATGGAAGTCAGTGAGAAAATATGATTTGCTGTATGACTATTCACTTTACCTTCAACTTGTTATGAATGCACTTAGTCTATAACTCCTGCATGACTTGTACCTAATTTGCTCCTGTAATCACTTACATATTTCATTATCATATAATAAATTTTAAGTTCACCAGTCCCCATTGCTAGGATAGTACACTGCATGAGCTCGGAAGGCACTCCATAAATATCCAATGGCTTTCTCTCTGGCTCATGTTTCTTTGTTTCCCAAGCCCTTCCATTCTACCACTAGAAGGCCTCATCCACAACATTGTCATCATAATCCTCTTGACCTCCGTTTAGTTAATAATGTAGTCAAATGCCTTATTCTCTTGGCTGTAAACCCTTTACATTCAAATGCACTTGTCTGAAACTGTATAGCTTCCAGGGCAGGAACATTTTTTATTTGTTTAGCTGAGTAGTTAGTATTCTATTGCACAATTGTATCACAGTTTATTTTCCCACTCATCCATTGAAAGACATCAAAAGTGCTTCCCATTTTTTACTATAACAAAGTTGTTACAAAGAATTATATATAAATTTTTACCTGAGTATAAGTTCTCATTTCTCAAAGAAAAATTACCAGGAGTACAATTGCTTGGTCATATACTAGGTGCATTTTTAACATGATAAGAAATCTCCAATAAGTTTCCTTGAGTGGTTATACAATTTTGTATTCCCAAGAGCAATGCATAAAATTCCAGTTGCTCCACATCCTCACCAGACTAGTATTGCAGCATTTTAAAAGACATTCCCATAGGTTATATAGTGTTATTTAAATTATTTTAAAGTTGCATCTACCTAGTGGATCACAAGAAACTGTGGAAAATTCTGAAAGAGGTAGGAATACCTTGACCTGCCTCTTGAGAAACCTATATGCAGGTCAGGAAGCAGCAGTTAGAACTGGACATGGAACAACAGACTGGTTCCCAATAGGAAAAAGAGTACATCAAAGCTGTATATTGTCACCCTGCTTATTTAACTTCTATGCAGAGTACATCATGAGAAACGCTGGGCTGGAAGAAGCACAAGCTGGAATCAAGATTGCTGGGAGAAATATCAATAACCTCAGATACGCAGATGACACCACCCTTATGGCAGAAAGTGAAGAGGAACTAAAAAGCCTCGTGATGAAAGTGAGAGTGGAGAGTGAAAAAGTTGGCTTAAAGCTCAACATTCAGAACACCAAGATCATGGCATCTGGTCCCATTACTTCATGGAAAATTGATGGGGAAACAGTATTAGACTTTATTTTTGGGGCTCCAAAATCACTGCAGATGGTGATTGCAGCCATGAAATTAAAAGATGCTTACTCCTTGGAAGGAAAGTTATGGCCAACCTAGATAGCATATTCAAAAGCAGAGACATTACTTTGCCAACAAAGGTCTGTCTAGTCAAGGCTATGGTTTTTCCAGTGGTCATGTATGGATGTGACAGTTGGACTGTGAAGAAGGCTGAGTGCTGAAGAATTGAGGCTTTTGAACTGTGGTGTTGGAGAAGACTCTTGAGAGTCCCTTGGACTGCAAGGTGATCCAACCAGTCCATTCTAAAGGACATAAGTCCTGGGTGTTCTTTGGAAGGACTGATGCTAAAGCTGAAACTCCAGTACTTTGGCCACCTCATGTGAAGAGTTGATCATTGGAAAAAGACTCTGATGCTGGGAAGGATTGGGGGCAGGAGGAGAAGGGGATAACAGGATGAGATGGTTGGATGGCATCACCAACTCGATGGACGTGACTCTGAGTGAACTCCAGGAGTTGGTGATAGACAGGGAGGCCTGGTGTGCTGCCATTCATGAGGTCGCAGAGTCAGACACGACTGAGTGACTGAACTGAACTGAATGGTGCTGTGTTGAATACACAGTCTCTCTTAATAAGTTTAGTCTATTTCAGGAAGTACAAAGCACAATTGATACATAAGAAAAATATAATACGTGATATAGAGATTCAAAAAATTCTATCAGGGATATAATATATAATAATAAACGTAATATAAAATTATTTGGAGGAAAAGACACTACAAAGCATGTCAAAAGTATCAAAGCATGAATAACATTTATATGGAGGGTGAAGCAACAGTAAAGAAACGAATGAAGCATGTTGAGACTGATCAGCAACAGTAAGATCCTGAAATGAGAAAGCATAAATTGCTTTCTTACTGTGGTGAATGCATGACAATACACTATTAAATTCAAACAAACAAGCAGTCTGCTTAGAGTCTTGTCTTTCCTTTACCTATCATGTGTAACTTATTACTAAGCATTACACCTGAGCTTTCCAGGTGGCTCAGTGTTAAAAATCTGCCTGCCTATGCAAGACATGCAGGAGATGTGGGTTCAATCCCTGGGTCAGGAAGATGCCCTAAGGAAGGAAATTGCAACCCACTTCAGTATTTTTGCCTGGAAAATTCCATGGACAGAGGAGCCTGGTGAGCTACCATCCATGGGGTCACAAAGAGTCAGACATGACTGAGCACACATACAAGCATTATGTACTGAAATATCCTTTGAGTCCATCATCTTCTCTATCATCACCTTAACCAGGTCATTTCTATTACATCACTCCACTAACCTAATAGGTCTTCTGGGCTCAAGTGCTGACTTTCTCTAATTATCCTATACATTCACATTGCTTTGCTGGAGAGGACCCGTGGGTTGACTTCTCAGTGACAAGCATTCTTGTCCAGTAAAACTTTGTTCCTGCAGACAGCACAAATAGACTCCAATAGGAATTCTGGAGCATGAGACAAAAAGCTGAACCAAAATAACTCAGTATCTTTGAAAATTAAATCACTAATGGAACTGTACCCTACACGAATAAACCAGATTTCTTACAAAAACAGACAAAATATCATAAAATTCATATGGAACCACAAAAGACACCAAACAGACATGATAATCTTCACAAAAAACAAAATTGGAAGCATCAGAATTCTTATTTCATAATATATTACAGAGCTACTACAATGAAAACAGCTTGAATCTGGAGTAAAACAGAAACAGTGAACAAATGGGACAGAATAAAGAGCCCAGAAATAAACCTTCACATATATGGTCAAGTACCATTTGACAAACGTGTCAGGAATACTCAGTGCGGACAGGATAAATGGTGTAGAAAAACTGGATATTCACATGAAAAAGAGTGAAATTTGACTCACATCCCCCCATCTTATACACACGACTTACAAAAATCAACTTGAACCTAATTAAAGACTTAAATGCTGAAACCATAAAATTCCTAAACAATAAGTAAAAGCTGCTTTACATAGATTCTGGCAAGGAATTTTTTTTAAAATTATGACACCAATGGCACAAACAAATGTTAGAATCAACAAGTGGGACTATATCACACTAAGAATTTTCTGTTCAGCAAGAGAATTGACAAAAGGCAACTCACAGAATGGTAGAAAATATTTTCAAACTGCATATCTGATAAGACGTCACTACCCAAAATATATAAGGAATTTTATGCTCAACAGCAAAAATACACTCAATTTAAAATAGTCATAGGGCTTGAATAGACCTCACACCTATTTAGATTCAGTCAATCAGTTCAGTTGCTCAGTTGTGTCAGACTCTGCGACCCCATGAAGTGCAGCACGCCAGGCCTCCCTGTCTGTCACCATCTCCCGGAGTTCATTCAGATGCACGTCCATCGAGTCCATGATGCCATCCAGCCATCTCATCCTCGGTCATCCCCTTCTCTTGCCCCCAATCGTTCCCAGCATCAGAGTCTTTTCCAATGAGTCAACTCTGCATGAGGTGGCCAAAGTACTGGAATTTCAGCTTTAGTATCATCCCTTCCAAAGAAATCCCAGGGCTGATCTTCAGAATGGACTGGCTGGATCTCCTTGCAGTCCAAGGGACTCTCAAGAGTTTTCTCCAACACCACAGTTCAAAAGCATCAGTTCTTCGGTGCTCAGCTTTCTTCACAGTCCAACCTTCACATCCATACATGACTACTGGAAAAACCATGGCCTTGACTAGATGGACCTTAGTCAGCAAAGTAATGTCTCTGCCTTTGAATATGCTATCTAGGTTGGTCATAACTTTTCTTCCAAGGAGTAAGCGTCTTTTAATTTCATGGCTGCAGTCACCATCTGCAGTGATTTTGGAGCCCCCCAAAATAAAGTCTGACACTGTTTCCACTGTTTCCCCATCTATTTCCCATGAAGTGATGGGACCGGATGCCATGATCTTCGTTTTCTGAATGTTGAGCTTTAAGCCAACTTTTTCACTCTCCTCCTTCACTTTCATCAAGAGGCTTTTTAGCTCCTCCTCACTTTCTGCCATAAGGGTGGTGTCATCAGCATATCTGAGGTTATTGATATTTCTCCCGGCAATCTTGATTCCAGCTTGTGTTTCTTCCAGTCCAGCGTTTCTCATGATGTACTCTGCATATAAGTTAAATAAGCAGGGAGACAATATACAGCCTTGACGTACTCCTTTT
This sequence comes from Oreotragus oreotragus, assembly GCA_006410675.1. Lineage (NCBI taxonomy): Eukaryota > Metazoa > Chordata > Mammalia > Artiodactyla > Bovidae > Oreotragus > Oreotragus oreotragus. The sequence continues at coordinate 580,131 of SJYX01018203.1, read as the reverse complement.
CCTATTTGGAACCAGTCTGTTGTTCCATGTCCAGTTCTAACTGTTGCTTCCTGACCTGCATACAGATTTCTCAAGAGGCAGGTTAGGTGGTCTGGTATTCCCATCTCTTTCAGAATTTTCCACAGTTTATTGTGATCCACACAGTCAAAGGCTTTGGCATAGTCAATAAAGCAGAAATAGATGTTTTTCTGGAACTCTCTTGCTTTTTCCATGATCCAGCGGATGTTGGCAATTTGATCTCTGGTTCCTCTGCCTGTTCTAAAACCAGCTTGAACATCAGGGAGTTCACGGTTCACATATTGCTGAAGCCTGGCTTGGAGAATTTTGAGCATTACTTTACTAGCGTGTGAGATGAGTGCAATTGTGCGGTAGTTTGAGCATTCTTTGGCATTGCCTTTCTTTGGAATTGGAATGAAAACTGACCTTTTCCAGTCCTGTGGCCACTGCTGAGTTTTCCAAATTTGCTGGCATATTGAGTGCAGCACTTTCACAGCATCATCTTCCAGGATTTGAAACAGCTCAACTGGAATTCCATCACCTCCACTAGCTTTGTTCTTAGTGATGCTTTCTAAGGCCCACTTGACTTCACATTCCAAGATGTCTGGCTCTAGATTAGTGATCACATCCTCATGATTATCTGGGTCGTGAAGATCTTTTCTGTACAGTTCTTCTGTGTATTCTTGCCACCTCTTCTTAATATCTTCTGCTTCTGTTAGGTCCATACCATTTCTATCCTTTATCGAGCCCATCTTTGCATGAAATGTTCCCTTGGTATCTCCAATTCTCTTGAAGAGATCTCTAGTCTTTCCCATTCTGTTGTTTTCCTCTATCTCTTTGCATTGATTGCTGAAGAAGGCTTTCTTATCTCTTCTTGCTATTCTTTGGAACTCTGCATTCAGATGCTTGTATCTTTCTTTTTCTCCTTTGCTCTTCACCTCTTTTCTTTTCACAGCTATTTGTAAGGCCTCCCCAGACAGCCATTTTGCTTTTTTGCATTTCTTTTCCATGAGGATGGTCTTGATCCCTGTCTCCTGTACAATGTCGTGAACCTCATTCCATAGTTCATCAGGCACTCTGTCTATCAGATCTAGTCCCTTAAATCTATTTCTCACTTCCACTGTCTAATCATAAGGGATTTGATTAAGTCATACCTGAATGGTCTAGCGGTTTTCCCTACTTCTTCAATTTGAGTCTGAATTTGGCAATAAGGAGTTCATGATCTGAGCCACAGTCAGCTCCTGGTCTTGTTTTTGTTGACTGCATAGAGCTTCTCTATACCTATTTATATGGTTACCATTAAAAGAAAATGACATGCTAGTAAAGATATGGAGAAAAGGAAGCCCTGTACCCTGCTATTGGTAATATAAATTAATGTATCCACTATGGAAAAAAGTATTAATTTCTCAAAAAATTAAAAATAGAATTGCCATATGATCTAGCAACCCCCAAGTCTGATTTTTTTTAGTTTTTCATTTCATTTTGTTTTCTTTGTTTTACTCTTTTATTGCTTTACTTTAGTTTTCCTTCCTCTCTACCTCCATTCCTTCCATTATGCTATCCAAGAAAAGGGATTTTTGCATATTTAATTAGGTTTATTATTCTGTTAACCTTAAGAGAAAGAGATTATCCAGAAGTGCCTGAGCTATTACATGAGCCCTGAAAGCAGAGAGTTTTATCCATTAAGTAGCAGAATAATTGAAAGTATGAGAGAATTTGACATTAGGAAGTTCTCCATTTGTTGAGATGGAGGGGGTCATAGCAAAAGGACCTGAAAATGGTCTCTATAAGATTAGAGCAGATAGCAAGAAAGTGGGCACTTCAATCCTACAATGGCAAGGGGCCTTAATTCTGCTGACAATCTAAATGAGCTTGGATTTTGGATTCTCCCACAAGGCCTCCAATTAAGAGACTATCCAGCTAACATTTTGATTTAAGCTTTGTGAGACCTTGAGTGGAGAAGCCAGTTGAACCTACCTGAACTGACCCACAGCAAATAAATGAATATTTGGTTGAAGTTGCTAACTTTGTGGTAATTTTAACACACCAATAGAAAGCTAATATGCTCTAGAATACTTATAAGATTTACGCAAGGCTTTATTATCAGTTGGGATTAAGACTCTTGCCTTGTGCCAAAAAATGTGATATAAACCCTAGATCTATAGACTAAGCTATGTTTGAAAACATAGATTTATATTTCTGAATATCCTCATAGGAGCTCTGCTCCAGTATTGCAAAAACTGCTTACTTTGCCTCTCTATCCCTTAGAAGCCTTTGTGCATGAGTGAGACAGCAAAGATAATTTCTTAATTTATGAGTGATAAAAAGGGACATAGGCAGTTAACCAATTGTTTAGTAAATTTAGAATATGAATACTGTACTTGAGTCCAGCCTATCTTTCAAAACAGTGGAAACTTCTGACAATAGATGTTTTAACCTCTTGAAAGTGAATTGTATGTGAGATATTAAACTCCCTATCTACAACACCAAAGAGAAATATATTGTTGGTTATATTAGTGATGGTCACATTTTAAGAAGATGAAAAAATATCTTTCAGGATTAAAATAGAAAATATATCTTTTCCCTCTATGAAAGCAGAAAATAGAAAATATATTTTCCCTCTATAAAACAAAAAATTACCAAGCTGTTAAGCAAAGTATAATAGCTGTTTTCCTAAACGGTTGGTCACAGGACTTCTTTATAATATCTGCTGATTTTCTAACAGATGGCACTGTGCCTTCCAATATTAATCTCTATTATGGGATTTCCAAGAGAGCAACACATGCCCTCTACTGCAATACATCAAGGCTGTATATTGTCACTCTGTTTATTTAACTTACATGCAGAGTATATAATGCAAAATGCTGGGCCACATGAAGCACAAGCTGGAATCAAGATTTCCCAGGAGAAATATCAATAACCTCAGATATGCAGAAGACACCATCCTTATGGCAGAAAGTGAAGAGGAGCTAAAGAGCCTCTTAATAAAAGTGAAAGAGCAGAGTGAAAAAGCTGGCTCAAAATTCACCATTCAAAAAACAGATCATGGCATCTGGTCCCATCAATTCATGACAAATAGTTGGGGAAACAATGGAAACAGTGACAGACTTTATTTTCTTGGGCTCCAGAATCACTGCAGATGGTTACTAAAGAAATGAAATTAAAAGACACTTGCTCCTTGAAAGAAAAGCTATAATCAACCTAGATAGCATATTAAAAAGCAGAGACATTACTTTGCCAAAAAAGGTCTATCTAGTCAAAGCTATGGTTTTTCCAGTAGTCGTGTATGGATGTGAAAGTTAGACCATAAAGGCTGAGCATTGAAGAACTGATGAACTGTGGTGTTGAAGAAGACTCTTGAGAGTCCCTTGGACAGCAAGGAGATCCAACCAGTCAATCCTGAAGGAAATCAGTCCTGAATATTCATTGGAAGGACTGATGCTTAAGCTCCAATACTTTCGACACCTGATATGAACTGACTCATTAGAAAATACCCTGATGCTGAGAAAGATTGAAGACAGGAGGAGAAGGGGATGACAGAGGATGAGATGGTTGGATGGCGTCACTGACTCAATGGACATGAGTTTGAGCAAACTCCAGGAGATGGTGAAGGACAGGAAAGCCTAGTGCTGTAGTTCATGGGGTCGCAAAGAGTCAGACATGACAACAACAAACACCTAGCAAATATTATGTTTTTTGACTAGCAAACTCAATTAGAATAAAATATATTTATGCATTGATTTGATGTTAATAACTCAGAACACATAGCTGTTTTTATTATATCTACAACATTAAACTAGGTTTATTTGCTAGAAATTTACTTAATTTATGAGAAAATTTACTTTTTTTTATGAGAACAGTTACTTTTCCATATTGAAATTATCAGAATCTCAGTGCTTTTATTATTATCATCATTGGGAGTTTCAGGAATATTTAATTTTTAGAAGTGATTATTTATCTGGAAAAGACCTTGGTGCTGGGAAAGATTGAGGGTGGGAGGAGAAGGGGACAACAGAGGATGAGATGGATGGCATCACTGACTCTAAGGACATGAGTTGGAGTAAGCTTCAGGAGTTGGTGATAGACAGGGAGGCCTGGTGTGCTACAGTTCATGGGGTTGCAAAGAGTCAGACACAACTGAGCGACTGAACCGAACTGATCTGTAAGCCAATTAGAATAGAACTCTGTATTAGATCTTATAAATTAACTTTTAATTTGTTAATTGTCAATGCCATCTGAGGCCAGGTAAAATATCACATATACATATATTTATATGTACATGTAAATAACGTATATATATATATATATTTGTACATATGGAGAGACATACATGGATTGATGCAAGCATCTTAGCTATGAGTCAGACATAAACACAGAAATACAAAACTCACAGGTCTATATAAAAAGTTGGCTCTAATTTTTTTTCCCACTTTTTATTTTTATCTGAATTGCATTTCTGGCAGATTAGACTTGTTGCAGTTACCTGCTCAGTATGAGAGCTAAATCTTTCCAATAATATTAATACCAGGAAGGGACTTTTTTTTTTTAGTTTATACAAAATTCATCTTTATTTCCATATTCTTATATATCACATGACTAGCTAAGACCTTCACCCGGATGCTTCTTTTTTATTATTTATTTATTTTTAACTTAAATTTTATTTTTTTAATTTACAATACTGTATTGGTTTTGCCATACATTGACATGAATCCACCATAGGTGTACATGAGTTCCCAACCCTGAACCTCCCTCCCACCACCCTCCCCATATCATCTTTCTGGGTCATCCCAGTGCAACAGCCCCAAGCATCCTGTATCTTGTATCAAACCTAGACTAGTGTTTTGTTTCTTACATGATAGTGTACATGTTTCAGTGCCATTCTTCCAAATCATCCCACCCTCTTCCTCTCCCACAGAGCCCAAAAGTCTGTTCTTTATATCTGTGTTTCTTTTGCTGTCTTGCATATAGTAGTAAAGTCACTCAGTCGTGTCCGACTCTTTGTGACCCCGTGGACTGCAGCCCACCAAGCTCCTCAGTCCATGGGATTCTCCAAGCAAGAATACTGGAGTGGGTTGCCATTTTCTTCTCCAGGGGATCTTCCTGACCCAGGGATCGAACCTGGGTCTCCCGCATTGGAGGCAGACGCTTTAACCTCTGAGCCACCAGGGAAGTAGGGTTATCATTATCATCTTTCTAAATTCCATATATATGTATTGGTGTTTTTCTTTCTGGCTTACTTCACTCTGTATAATTGGCTCCAGTTTTATCCATCTCATTAGAACTGATTCAAATGTATTCTTTTAAATGGCTGATTAATACTCCATAGTGTATATGTACCACAGCTTTCTTATCCATTCATCTGCTGATGGACATCTAGGTTACTTCCATGTCCTGGCTATTATAAACAGTGCTGTGATGAACATTGGGTTACATGTGTCTCTTTCTATTCTGGTTTCCTCGGTGTGTATGCCCAGCAGTGGGATTGCTGGGTCATAAGGCAGTTCTATTTGCAGTTTTTTAAGGAATCTGCACACTGTTCTCCATAGTGGCTGTACTAGTTTGCATTCCCACCAACAGCGCAAGAGTGTTCCCTTTTCTCCACACCCTCTCCAGCATTTATTGCTTGTAGACTTTTGGATCGCAGCCACTCTGACTGGTGTGAAATGGTACCTCATTGTGGTTTTGATTTGCATTTCTCTGATAATGAGTGATGTTGAGCATCTTTTCATGTGTTTGTTAGCCATCCATATGTCATCTTTGGAGAAATGTCTATTTAGTTCTTTGGCCCATTTTTTTTGCTTGGGTCATTTATTTTTCTGAAATTGAGCTGCAGGAGTCGCTTATATATTTTTGAGATTAGTTGTTTGTCAGTTGCTTCATTTGCTATTATTTTCTCCTATTCCGAAGGCTGTCTTTTCACCATGCTTATAGTTTCCTTTGTTGTGTAGAAGCTTTTAATTTTAATTAGAGNGCAGGAGTCGCTTATATATTTTTGAGATTAGTTGTTTGTCAGTTGCTTCATTTGCTATTATTTTCTCCTATTCCGAAGGCTGTCTTTTCACCATGCTTATAGTTTCCTTTGTTGTGTAGCAGCTTTTAATTTTAATTAGAGTCCATTTGTTTATTTTTACTTTTATTTCCAGTATTCTGGGAGGTGGATCATAGAGGATCCTGCTGTGATTTATTTTGGAGAGTGTTTTGCCTATGTTCTCCTCTAGGAGTTTTATAGTTTCTGGCCTTACATTTAGATCTTTAATCCGTTTTGAGTTTATTTTTGTGAATGGTGTTAGAAAGTGTTCTAGTTTCATTCTTTTACAAGTGGTTGACCAGTTTTCCCACCTCCACTTGTTAAAGAGATTGTCTTTAATCCATTGTATATTCTTTCCTCCTTTGTTGAAGATAAGGTGTCCGTATGTGTGTGGATTTATCTCTGGGCTTTCTATTTTGTTCCATTGATCTATATTTCTTTTGTGCCAGTACCATACTGTCTTGATGACTGTAGCTTTGTAGTAGAGCCTGAAGTCAGGCAGGTTGATTCTCAGGCACTCCAATACAGTTGCCTTACATTCACTTCCCCTCATCTTGCTTACCTTCTTGTACTTTCTTCTACTTTTCCTTTTCATTCTGTCTATGAAGTTCTTGGTACTCTATCTACTTACGATATTTCTACTCAATGAAACACTTAAATTCTCATTCCACCTAGTTCCTAATTAGGGTGAGAAGAGCCTTATCTGCTAGATCCCAGAGTGAGAAGGGGGATCAGTGTGTCTTCACCTGCCAGTCAGCACAGCTGAACCAGAACATCACATGGTCCAAAACTGTTTTTCCTTTAACTTTCAAAATCCGTTCTACTTTGGTGGACTTGATCAGGTGTGGATGAAAACACAGATGAGTTAATTATTCCATGTCCTAGGCCATCTCTGGAAAAGCCAATTTGTACTCACTTATGTATCCCCCTCCTTCTAGTCTGACAACTCCGAGGAGGTCAAGAATTTCATGGCAGATGGGACACCTCCTGGGCGAGGGTAGAATATGAGCACACAAGGACCAAGTTTCATCCCCTGGCAACTGCTTAGCAATAATTTTCCCCAAGACGGCGTGGACACCACCTCCTAAATGACCTTCACAAATTTCCTTCCTAAGCCCTAACACACTTGTCTACCTGTGTACCAAGCAACTGTCATCTGTCTATTCCAGGCTCCTATGGGTCCCCACTCCTTCTAGTCCCTCCCAGGGGGGTGATCAGGCCCCCTCTTCTACCCTGACAGATGGGTTCCTCCTCACCTGAGCACCCAGTTCCCTTGCTGCTGTTCACTACCTGCCAAAGTGAAGAAACCAGGCATTGAAAGGCTGAATTCTTCCAAAGGGGTGATGTGCCTTCCCCGCCTAGGAGATTCAAGCCACAAAGGCTCGGGGTGGCTCAAATGAGACCTATCTTTTCAAAGTGAGGAGTTTCCTAGCCAATGCACCAAATGTTGTAGCCACGCATTCCGGGAAACAAACTCACTCAGAAGGACAATGCAGATAGTGAAGTGCAGTTTATTACACTGGCAGGCACAAGGCAGAGTCTCCTCTTAGCCAAGGACCCCAACCAGTTTTTGTGAAAACCTTATATACCCTAAGTGTACGTGCCCAAACCCACCTTCCCAAATTCCCTGAAACTAATCTGAACAAAGAAAGAGAAAGATACAATCAAAATTAACTCGTGTTTCATATGCCTTAAGCCTAGGTAGTTGACAGTGGACAATTATCAATAGGCCTGTGGTTATACCCCAATAAGCATAATAGAATTTATGATTCTATTTGGTTACAGAGATAATTAGGGTATTCTTTCAGGCAATGGAGAATCTAGGTATGAGCCCTGGGGTTCTTCCATCCCGGGGGCCTGGTTTTCCAGTTAGTATGTTGTTTCCTAGATACTGGGCATATAGCTCAAAGTCCACAGTCCGGCTCAAGATGGAGTCCTGCTTTCAAGATGGAGCCTGTTCTATCTGGTTCCTCCTTCAATAGGAAGCCAATACTGCCCCAGAAGATACTTAAGGTTTTTCATGTGTGATATTCATGGTATTTCAGTGAATAGAACGTCAATCTACAAATATTTCATATTTTGGAATGTATATATGATTCAGGAACTGTATCCCACTTTCAGTCAAAATTCACAGACATGTTTTACTCAGAAGCTTGGATTACCAAATAACTATAGAAATTAAAAACAGGAAGCACATTAATTCTGGGTAAATCTATCTTTTGCTTTTAGCACTTTTTTGTTGACGCTTCTTTTAGGTAGAACTCACTTGCTCCTCTGATATTCTCTAATTCTTTTTCTTTGTGTGTGCCATTTTGATATAACTTTCCTTCAATTATTCATACCATTTAGGTTTAAACATTTCTATACACTTATATTATTTCAGATTGTCAAGCTTATATTTTATTTTCTCAAGGATCACTTTTTTGGTACTAATCACCAAATCCAGGATAAGGCAGTAGTAAGAGCAAATCTTTTTTTTTTTTTTTCTGTGATCAGATACGAACACTGTTTCTTCAAGTAAGTTATTCAAATTCAGTGAGTATTTGTTCATGTATAAAGAACTCATTACTGAAGAAATAAGTGTGTCTTCTGCTGCTTTTTTTTTAAGGGAGTTAAAATTTTTGTTTTTTATTTGAAGTATAGTTGATTTACAGTGCTGTCAGTTTCAGGTGTACAGAAAACATTCATTTTTACACATATATTTATCTGTTCTATTTCAGATTCTTTTCTATTATAGGTTATGATAAGATAGTAAATATAGTTACATGTGCTAAAGAGTAAGTCCTCATAGCTTATCTAATTTAGGGGGATTTTTATTAATTATATTGATTAGATCAGGAAAGCTGACCATTTTCATCTAATCTTGCACATTTCTGAGTTACTTCAATCTACTTAGTCTTTTTTTTCCAGTGGCTATTTTACACAGATGTTTTCTTCCATTGTCATTTCAAATGGTTCATTTGCCTGTTAGAGAGCCATGGATTTCTTTTATGTTAATTCTGACTATGTTATTTCTGACTTTGGTCGAGTGGCTAATGCTTCCTGCTGCTTAGAACTTCCTTTAACTGATTCTGGAGGATTTACCTAGCACTGGATTGCATTCCTAGAAGAGATTGGTTTTCCTTGCTCCTTCTATTAAAAAAAAAAAAATTTATTAGAGTATAGTTGCTTTACAAGTTTCTGCTGTATAGCAAAGTGAATCAGCTATAGTTAGTCGCTCAGTCATGTCTGACTCTTTAGAGCTCCATGCACTGTAGCCCATCTGGCTCCTCTGTCCATGAAATTCTCCAGGCAAGAATACTGGAGTAGGTTGCCATTCTTCCTCACTCAGGGATTGAATCCAGGTTTCCTGCACTGAGGGAGATTCTTTACTATCTGAGCCATGAGGGAAGCCTGAATCAGCTATATGTGTATATACATATATTTACTGGTGTTGACCTGAGGATCCTGGCACACTTGAGCCAGGTATTTGTAGTCTTTCCATGAACCTCCTATAACACTGTACCAAATGATGTTGGATGTGTCTCTAAGATTAGGAAATGTGAGCTGAGAGTCTTTTTAGGGAAAACGAGCTGCAAGCCTCCCTCCAGTGTGTGTTTGGCTGGGGTGGGGAGGGGGGCGGGGAGAGTAATCAAAGTAAAATGAAACTTTAAAAGAAAAAAAAAATAAATTTCTATGATTAAAGGGATTATTTCTTTAAATAAAGGAAACAATGGTTTTTAGTGATGTGGCTTCAAAGAAATTATTTATCTTCTTAAATAGGAACATCTCATTAAATCTGATGGGAAAAAGTGGACTAATCAAGGATGGTGGTCTGGAAAGAGGCAACTCAGCAGACCTAGGTTATAAAAACCCAACACATTCCTGAATGTGTTGAAAAACCTGTCTTCAGAATGAGCCCTTGGCTGGCTCTGAACCTAACCTCTGATCTCTTAGGATGCTCTGCTTGGTAAGATTATTATTAGTTTTTTTTTTTTTTTTTTCATTCCTGAGGCTTTGGATCAAGCCTTACCAGTCTGGCCAGATAAATTTATCCTAATGATGTGATTTGTGGTGAATGCTTAGTTTTTCTTTGGGATGAAGTTTGGATGTAGTCTGAGAAACTGAAGTCAGTCACATGTCAGTACTTCATGTGTACTATCACTGCTGCTGGGAGAATTAAATCTATGCCTTTATGACTCCACTGGTCAGAGACAACTGAAAGCTTGTACCTGGTTTCTCTGGCCTTCCCTCCATGTGCCTTTTCACTTTGCTGATTTTGAACTGTGTCCTATGTTATGTAGCAAAATGTAACCATGGAAAGAACAGATTTATTATGACTAGTAAAGTCTTCAAGAAAATTATGGAGGCTGAGATGGGTCTTGGGATCCTGATATAGATGAGAAAAGGAATATTATTGTAGAAAAATACATCTTGTTTAATAAAAGTCCTAGACTCCAGTTACAGTTGCCATGAAAGTTTTAGCACTGGTCAAAATAGAATTAGCAATAACAAATAATTAGGGCAGTGAATTTTACTAGTTCTGTTTGTTATACAAACAACAAAGATGATCATATTTACTCAAAAATAGAAACATTGAGGAAATTAAGGCTGCAGAGTCTATCTGCCTCTTATAGTTTACAATTTGATATGATTTTTTTCTATTATTCACAAAAACTCATCTTTGATCATATAATTTAAGTAAGTGAAATCAGGGTCACATATGTTTAATTTTGATTTATAGTAAACTTTACAAAAGTATGGTTAAAAATATGACAGATATATAATATGTATTGATGCTTAAGATGTAGTTGAATTTTCTTTTAGCATGCATTCGTATACATGCATGCTTAGTCGCTCAGTCGTGTCCAACTCGTTGCAGTCCCATGAACTGTAGCCCACCAGGTTCCTCTGTCTGTGGGGATTATCCAGGCAAGAATACTGGAGTATGTTGCTCTTTCTTCTTCCAGGGGCTCTTCTTGACCCAAGAATGGAAACTGGATCTCTTGTGGCTCCTGTATTGACAGTTAGATTCTTTACTACTGAGTCACCTGGGAAGCCCAAATTCATTTACAGAAGATGCTGAGGATCTAAAATTATTTCTCAAATGTCTTTGCAGCTAATTTTCTAGATATACTTTGGTAGCTCAAATATTATATATTTAAATTTTAATTACTGGAACAAGGAGGTAGGAGTTGAGATGTCCCTTGTACTGACACAGATGAGGAAAAAAAAAAAAACACAGTGCAGTTAGGTCAACTCTGCTTTCCGATTCTAAGTTTTTTGATTTTTTTCCCCTTCTTTTTCTACAGTGGAGCTTATGATCATGGTAGAGGCAGTTTTATTTGGAAATGAAATTATTCTTGGAAATGTGGCTGGAACATTTATTTTAATATACTTCAAAAGATTTTGTATCCTCCTAATCACCAAAGTAAAGTGAAATCTGCTCAATTGTGCCCAATGCTTTGCAACCCCATGGACTATACAGTCCATGGAATTCTGCAGGCCAGAATACTGGAGTGGGTAGCCTTTCCTTCCTCCAGGTGATCTTCCCAACCCAGGGATCAAACCCAGGTCTCCTAGCATTGCAGGCAGATTCCTTACCAGCTGAACCACAAGGAAAGCCCAAGGATACGGGATTGGGCAACCCATCCCTACTCCAGGGGTTCTTCCAGATCCAGAAATCAACCCCTGGTCTCCTGCATTGCAGGAGGATTCTTTACCAACTGAGCTATCACAGAAGCCCTAATACTGGCTAATAAATCCCTTTCAATTTAAATTTGCCAGAAAATGTTCAGTTGCCTGAAAGCGAAATCAAGGGATTCCATAAAGGGAGGAAAAGAGTCACCTTTAATTTACGCTGCTTCACAGCTTTACTTGAAAAAAGTTTTCAAAAAAGAACATCAGTATTTCACAGAATTTTCATGTTTTCTTTTTCTCCAATAGAAGACAACCAATTGCAGTGTCAATTCACCTAATGAATTCCCAACCTACCAGAGTGAGCTCTACTCACATTAAAAGCACAGTCAAAACCTTTGTTCTGAAAGTCTCTTTATATTTTAGTTCAAGAATGCAGGAAACTCAACATAAAAATGATATTATTAACTGGATATAGATAGTTCTCTGTTAAAACTGTAAGATGGTTATGCCAACATGAGAGTCACTTTTAATATACTCACCTCAAATCATTTATTTCTTCATCTCTGCAGAATCTCTGGAGAGCATCAACATCAGTATGCCACAAATGCATCTCATTTTCTGTAGTTGACAACAAAGAAATAGCTGGGAACACATGCTGAATCATAGCCCAGCAGAACTTGTGCTATTCACTATAACTCCTCCATGCCTTAGGTGCCTCTTAACCTAGAATTCTGAGTGAAGGACAACTATCACTCATAATTTTGCTTCAGGTATCTCAAAGAATTTAAGAGCTAAGTAAAGTTACGTTAACAGCTAAATAAAGTTAGTTTAAGAGTCTCAGTCTCCAGAACTTCTGTTTGCAAAGTTATTTACATTTCTGTGCCTATGACCTGTAAGTAAAACTGAAGAGTCACTTAAAGAAAATCATGTTGTCTTGGGAAATTATTTTACAAGACATACACAAGAGAGACCTAAAGGATCCTTATTCTAATGTGTTTATAATCTTTGTTGCAAAGGAAGAAATTTTCTTTGTATTCTGTCATTTACTTATATAAGAATTATTGCTAAAATTCTATTCTGAAAATAATAAACACAAAGATTTAACCTTTTATAAATATTTAATTCCATTGATAAATGAGAAAAACAAATACTTAAGAAGTAAATGTAGTTTTACTTACCAAATAGTGAAAAATGGTAACTGTACCAAAAACTATAATCAAAGCAGTGGCAATTTTGCCAAGAATCCTGCTAATGCAATTTGGAGAGAATTCTCCTACCTCTGTTATCAGATCACCCTCAAGATCTAATTAAATTCTTCTATCCCACATCATCTCATAGGTCATACCTGATCACCATGACATACCTTCAAGGAAGAATTCTGTTAGGTCAGTTTACAGTGAATCTCTCTACTCTTTATGCTTCCTCTTAGTAATTTCCCATCTAACAAATCACCTCCCCCACCCTCCCTCCCCCCCAACACACACCAAGTTCTCCTTGGCTATTAACCCCTATTTTTCTTTTTTGTATTTAAAGTTGAGCCTGATAGCGCTCACCTACTGTGATACTCTTGACACCTATGGTGATAGGTCTTCCTTTTTTA
>SJYX01018203.1:510591-549999 GCA_006410675.1 Oreotragus oreotragus | reverse complement strand
AAGAATTCATGCTTTTGAACTATGGTGTTGGAGAAGACTCTTGAGAGTCCCTTGGACTGCAAGGAGATCCAACCAGTCAACCCTGAAGGAAATCAGTCCTGAATATTCATTGGAAGGTCTGATGCTGAAGTTGAAACTCCAATATTTTGGCCACCTGATGTGAAGAACTGACTCATTGGAAAAGACTCTGATACTGGGAAAGACTGAAGGCAGTAGGAGAAGGGGATGACAGAGGATGAGATGGTAGGATCGCAACACTGAACTGATGAATATGATTTTGAGCAAACTCAAAAGTTGGTGATGGACAAGGAAGTCTATGTGCTCTAGTCCATGAGGTTGCAAAGAGTCAGATATGACTGAGCGACTGAATTGAACTGAGTTATTTTACTAAATTAACTACAGCAAACATTTTCAAATTAGAAATTGTGTGTTAGTAAGCATTATTTCTATGTATATCATAAAAGGTAACTTGTTAATTTTCAGGAAATAGTTTAGAGAAGGAAGATATTTAAATTGTTGATTAATTAATTAATACTTTCATCTCCCTCCACCAAAGAAAACTAGTCACCTCTAAATTTATATATGATATGTGAATTTTAATTTGTGTTATGCTATGTAGATTTTTATAATGTTATTTAAGGTAGAATTGGAAAACAATATTTGAGAACTAATTAAAATTATTAGATAAAATTTCAGGTATGGTTTCACACAAATGGATAAATTTATTTACTGTATGATAAGTACTTAATTATGCCTTATATGTTCCTGAATTCTTAATTCAGTAGTAATTATGAAAATTATAACTTGAATTATTGTACTTTTGGAAAATATTTTATATCTTTTGATAGCATATTGTTTGCTATTTAGTTATTTTTGAGTAAATCCAACAGTGAGTTTGTCTCTTTTTATACATTCCATACTTGGCCACTTATATAATTTAAAATTATAGGTAGTGTAGACATACATATACTGGATGCTNCAAATGGATAAATTTATTTACTGTATGATAAGTACTTAATTATGCCTTATATGTTCCTGAATTCTTAATTCAGTAGTAATTATGAAAATTATAACTTGAATTATTGTACTTTTGGAAAATATTTTATATCTTTTGATAGCATATTGTTTGCTATTTAGTTATTTTTGAGTAAATCCAACAGTGAGTTTGTCTCTTTTTATACATTCCATACTTGGCCACTTATATAATTTAAAATTATAGGTAGTGTAGACATACATATACTGGATGCTCCATAAGTTAAAAATAAAATAAGCTTCAGATTATAAAGTTATAAAATGATACACATTCTCTTGCTGTGCTCACATTTATGGTTGGAAATAAGATTTAGAATATCAGTTTTTACTGTGAATATCAATAATCTTAAGAGTTTTTACTTTAGTGGTAGGAGTTTGCGGTTTAAAAAATATCAACAGTGGAGGAAAAAAAAAAAACAACTCTAACCAACCAATCAAATACTCCTTAAAGGGAAATGCTAGCAAGTGTTCTAAATTTGAAACAAAAACAATAAAGCAAATAAAGTGAGGTAGTGAAGTCGCTCAGTCATGTCCGACTCTTTACGACCCCATGGACTCTAGCCTACCAGGTTCCTCCAATCCATGGGATTTTCCAGGCAAGAATACTGGAGTGGGTTGCCGTATTCTTCTCCAAAGGCTTTCACTAATATAAACATATGTTCTATAACTAAGAAAAAGAGTCCTTGTTTAGGTTTACAAAACTTCAGATAATACCTGCAAAGACCAGTTCTTAAATCTTTGCACATAGATTATCATAGTCTAAATATAACTAGAGTCATTAGCAGAAAGACATATATTTATGTATCAGAATAATAGAAAAATATTCAGAAATGGAAGAGAAATTGTTTGTTTGTTTGTTTGTTTTCAGTTTGGAGTCTAAAAGTTTGGTTCATCTTATATGAGAAAACTCAGGAAACCAGGCTACCTATAAATTAAGCTCCTCTTATTATCCTTCATTTTGCTCTTATGCCAAAGCCTTTGACTGTGTGGATCACAATAAACTGTGGAAAGTTCTGAAAGAGATGGGAATACCAGACCACCTAACCTGCCTCTTGAGAAATCTGTATGCAGGTCAGGAAGCAACAGTTAGAACTGGACATGGAACAACAGACTGGTTCCATATAGGAAAAGGAGTATGTCAAGGCTGTATATTGTCACCCTGCTTATTTAACTTATATGCAGAGTACATCATGAGAAACACTGGACTGGAAGAAACACAAGCTGGAATCAAGATTGCCGGGAGAAATATCAGCAACCTCAGATATCAAGATGACACCACCCTTATGGCAGAAAGTGAAGAGGAGCTAAAAAGTCTCTTGAGGAAAGTGAAAGAGGAGAGTGAAAAAGTTGGCTTAAAGCTCAACATTCAGAAAACAAAGATCATGGCATCCGGTCCCATCACTTCATGGGAAATAGATGGGGAAACAGTGGAAACAGTGTCAGACTTTATTTTTTTGGGCTCCAAAATCACTGCAGATGGTGACTGCAGCCATGAAATTAAAAGACGCTTACTCCTTGGAAGAAAAGTTATGACCAACCTAGATAGTATATTCAAAAGCAGAGACATTACTTTGCCAACTAAGGTCCGTCTAGTCAAGGCTATGGTTTTTCCTGTGGTCATGTATGGATGTGAGAGTTGGACTGTGAAGAAGGCTGAGCGCCAAAGAATTGATGCTTTTGAATAGTGGTGTTGGAGAAGGCTCTTGAGAGTCCCTTGGACTGCAAGGAGATCCAACCAGTCCATTCTGAAGGAGATCAACCCTGGAATTTGTTTGGAAGGAATGATGCTAAAGCTGAAACTCCAGTACTTTGGCCACCTCATGAGAAGAGTTGACTCATTGGAAAAGACTCTGATGCTGGGAGGGATTGGGGGCAGGAGGAGAAAAGGACGACCGAGGATGAGATGGCTGTATGGCATCACGGACTCGATGGACGTGAGTCTGAGTGAACTCCGGGAGATGGTGATGAACAGGGAGGCCTGGCGTGCTGCAATTCATGGGGTCGCAAAGAGTTGGACACGACTAAGTGACTGAACTGAACTGAACTGAATGTAATTTCTATCCTTGATCAGCTATGTGACGTATAAAAAAGAAATGTTTTCCAAGTTTCAGGCTGCTGTACTAACCTGTCATTGAAAGTAGCTCTTTCATCTGCTTAAGTCAGCGTAACTTTTTTATTATATGAATTTCACATTATTAGAGAATTCCCCACCCAAGCATAGCTACATTGAGTAGAAAGAAAATCAGTTTCATAAGGAAATTTGGTTCTTGAAGAAAGCTGAGTGGCGAAGAATTGTTGCTTTTGAAATGTGGTGTTGGAGAAGACTCTTGAGACTCCCTTGGACTGCAAGGAGATGCAACCAGTCCATCCTAAAGGAGATCAGTCCTGAGTGTTCATTGGAAAGACTGATGCTAAAGCTGAAACTCCAGTACTTTGGCCACCTCATGCGAAGAGTTGACTCATTGGAAAAGACTGTGATGCTGGGAGGGATTGGAGGCAGGAGGAGAAGGGGACGACAGAAGATGAGATGGCTGGATGGCATCACTGACTCGATGGACCTGAGTCTGAGTGAACTCCGTGAGTTGGTGATGGACAGGGAGGCCTGGTGTGCTGCGATTCATGGGGTCACAAAGGGTCGGACACAACTGAGCTACGGAACTGACTGACTGAATCACATGCTGCAGTCCCTGGGGTGGCAAAGAGTTTGACATGACTTGGTAACTGAACAGCAACAATACCCACAAATACTGGTATAATTTTTTTTTATTCTATCACTTGTATGAGCTTTATTCATAGTAACTCAAGTTACTCCTGTAAATGTGAAAGTAGAATATGAGTCACGGAATGTGGAATTCAGTAAAATGTAAAATTCAGTTCAAAAATCGCATATTTATGCCAAAAAAAATGCAAAAAAGGATAGAATGAAATGAAATGATCTTGTGATCTGTGTTACTTACTAATAAAATTAATCAGTGTTGCAATTCCTTCAAAAAATTAGACCATGTTATTCAGAGGCTTATGCAAAGCACAAGATATAATTCTTTCAAGAACTCTGAGTATATTAATTGTAAATAATATTCTGTAATCCTATCATCTAGTTTGGGCTTCTCCAGTGGTTAAGAGGTAAAAAAAATCCACCTGCCAATGCAGGAAACACAGGTTTGATCCCTGGGTGAGGAAGATCCCCTGGAGAAAGAAATGTCAACCCACTGTAGTATTCTTCCTGGGTAATCCAATGGACAGAGGAGTCTTGTGGGGCTACATTTCTTGGGGTCACAACAAAAGAGTTGAGCAAGACTTAGAGACTAAACAACATCTAGCTTATTTACAGTATCTACAAATCTGGGATCATACTGCAAGTGCTCAGCCTAGACCTGACCACCTCTTTCCCTAATGTATTAGGCAACTAACAACTAATTTTAGCATTCAATTCTCATTTCCCTGATTATAATATGAGAATATTAAACTTGGTTTGAGTATTGTGAGAAATAATTATATAATGTTTATAAACTTCCTTCCAGCTCCAAAGTAGAAAAGTCACAGATGTATTTCTTATAGTCACAATGGATGTTTTCATAAATGCAAATCAGGAAGTGTTATTTGTAACTATAATCAAAATTTAAATGTCAGAATGAGAAACAGAGTGAAAACAAAGATGATGCAGTGCACAATGTATATTTTAGCTGTTAGAGGAGTGAGTTTCCATGTTTTATAATTTTTGCCTCCAGCCATGCTAAATAACACAAATGTAAAGAATGTGTCAGATGGTCTAACATGGAGTTTAGTATCAGTTACTGCTGCTAAGTCGCTCCAGTTGTGTCCGACTCTGTGTGACCCCAGAGATGGCAGCCCACCAGGCTCCCACATCCCCGGGATTCTTCAGACAAGAACACTGGAGTGGGTTGTACCTCCTTATCCAGGGATTTCCAGTATGAAGGCTTCCAAGGCACAGATTCAACCAACTGAGGATCTGGGGTTGGTTGAATCTGTGAATGTGGAAACTGCAGATAGGACAGGAAAGGCCAAATGAAATATTTGAGGACTTTGGTATCCCCTGGCATCCTGGAATTAGCACTGCAGATAAAGATAAGGAGGGATGATGGTACTTCTGTGAAACTGAAATCAGTCAATGAAAAGCAAATTAAATCGAGTCACATAATATAACTTTACAATGGACATCTGTGCAAGTCAGAATCTGTCAGAGGGCAACAGGGAGAAGGCTTATCTGGATAGGGTTTTAATTACATTTTTGGGGCTTCCCTGATAGCTCAGTTGGTAAAGAGTCTGCCTGCAATGCAGTAGATCCCGGTTTGATGGGTTGGGAAGATGTGCTGGAGAAGGGATAAGCTACCCACTCCAGTATTCTTGGGCTTCCCTTGTGGCTCAGTGGCTAAATAATCTGCCTGCAATGCCAGAAGACCTGGATTTGATCCCTGGGTTGGGAAGATCCTCTGCAGAAGGAAAAGGTTACCCACTCCAGGATTCTTGCCTGGAGGATTCCATGGACTGTATCTTCCATGGGATAGCATAGAGTAAGACATGCCTGAGCAGCTTTCACTTTCACTTTCATACCAAATAAAGTATTATGATACTCTTTCTTACCATTATGTTATAAAGAAAAAAGTAATATAATTGAACTAAAGACAAAAGAAAACTAAATACAAATCACATTTTAATAGTTCTCCAAATCCAAAATATATTAGAAATTTTGAAAAACAATATATAGAATTAACATATGTATTTGGGCTATGCCAAAATTTGGTGAGTTGATAAAAGTGTTAACCTTTCTCCTTCAACCTTTTGATTGGTGAAATTGGGCTATGTTATCACATTGAATTTTTGGAGTCATAAATTTAAGAATAATCAATAATGTGAAGCCTGTAGTACTAATCTCATTGTTCTTTCAGAAAGATTGATAGAAAGGCCTGGCTTTAAAACACTAAGCTGTCCAGCTTTGGTCAATGACAAATAGCATCAACATGATTATATCTGCAATAAGAAAATAAAACTCCTCCCAAAAGCTTAAGGTCTGTGCTAAATAACACACTGGAATGAAGCACAAGCTGGAATCAAGATTTCCAGGAGAAATACCAATAACTTCTGATATGCAGCTGACACCAGTTTTATGGTAGAAATTGAAGAGGAACTAAAGAACCTCTTGATGAAGGTGAAAGAGGAGAGTGAAACAGCTGGCTTAAAATTCAACATTCAAAAAACAAAGATCATGGTATGTGGTCCGATCACTTCATGGCAAATAGGTGGGGAAACAACAGAAACAATGAGAGACTTTATTTTCTTGGACTCCAAAGTTACTGCAGATGGTGACTGCAGCCATGACATTAAAATATGGATCCTTGGAAGAAAAACTGTGACCAAACTAGACAACATATTAAAAACAAGAGACATTACATTGCTGACAAAGGTCCACATAGTCAAAGCTATGGTTTTTCCAGTAGTCATGTATGGATGTGAAAGTTGGACCGTAAGAAAGCTGAGTGCTGAAGAATTGATGCTTCCCAGGTGTGGTGCTGGAGAAGACTGGAGAGTCCCTTGGACTGCAAGGAGATCAAACCAGTCAATCCTAAAGGAAATCAACCCTGAGTATTCATTGGAGGGAATGATTCTGAAGCTTAAGCTCCAGTAGTTTAGCTACCTGATGCGAAGAGCCAACTCATTAGAAAAGACTGTAATGTTAGGAAAGATTGAAGGCAGGAGGAGAAGGGGATGACAGAGGATGAGATGGTTGGATGGCATCACTGACCCGATGGACATGAGTTTGAGCAAACTCTGGGAGATGGTGAAAGACAGGGAAACCTGGCATGCCGAAGTCTATGGGGTTGCAAAGAGTTTGACAAGACTGAGTTACTGAACAACAAGTACAGAGAGTGGAGAGGAGAGTCATATGTCAGCCGCTTTAAGAAGCTGTGAGTTGAAGAAGGGATCTCTGTGGCTCAGGGTTTATCTTATTTATTGCCAACATGATATGAAGTGAGGGTTGGAGGGTATGCAAAGTAGGCTCTAAATTACTAAAAGTATGTTTGGGAATTTAAAAAAATGTTTAAAATAAATAAATATAAATATAAGTTTAGCACTGGCTGGCTTTTGAGCTAACAGATTGTAGCCTATTGTAGAGAAATAAAAAACCTAGGGGCCAATACCCAGAGGCCATCTAGATCTGTCTAGACAAGGCTATGGTTTTTCCAGTGGTCATGTATGGATGTGAGAGTTGGACTATATAGAAAGCCGAGCGCCAAAGAATTGATTCTTTTGAGCTGTGGTGTTGGAGAAGATTCTTGAGAGTCACTTGGACTGCAAGATCCAACCAGTCCATCCTAAAGGAGATCAGTCCTGGGTGTTCACTGGAAGGACTGATGCTGAAGCTGAAGCTCCAATACTTTGGCCACCTCATGCGAAGAGTTGACTCATTGGAAAAGACCCTGATGCTGGGAGGGATTGGGGACAGGAGGAGAAGGGGATGACAGAGGATGAGATGGCTGGATGGCATCACTGACTCGATGGACATGGTTTGGGTAAACTCCAGGAGTTGGTGACGGACAGGGAGGCCTAGCGTACTGTGATTCATGGGGTCACAGAGTTGGACAAGACGGAGCAACTGAACTGAACTGATGGCTCAGTTATACAGCAGGTGCTCTGGGCTCCTTGCATAATGTCAGTCGTTGGAATTGTTGGTAGAAATAGGGTAATGGCAGCAAAGCAAAACAAGAATTGTGTATGAATGAGCCTTGTGTGTCATTCTGAGGTTTAAACTCGAGGTTAAAAGCAATATGGAAGTCACTGAAGGAATTTAAGTTCCTAACTATCTGTACTCTTTTTTTTTTTTTTAAAGCTGTTCATGTAGCTGAAACAGGGTGCTTGAGTTGAAAATACTGTCTAGAGCCTTGCTTCTCAAAATGTGGCCCAGTAGGATTGGCATTTGAGAGTTCCTGGTAGGTGCACAATATTGGTCCTACTCCAGACTGGCATTTTAAAGAGGGTACCAGCTGATTCTTGGGCACATCTTACTGTGAGAAGCAATGGCCCAGAGTATATGGCCATAGACTTACCTTTACACTTCAAATATGGAATTACTCAGTAGCAATTCTCAATAATTGTTGGTTCCTTCACTGTTATATGTGCATAATATTTAAATAGTAGAATGGTTCTGCAAGGCTTGTAATGAGAAATAGCAATATCCCTAGTCTTCTATTCTGGCTCCCCAAAGGCAATCCCTTTTCCATTCATTTGAGATAATTATTTCAAACCCACCAGTACTATGTTTCTACTTCTATTTTTTTAATATTAGGCTTTATCTACTAATTTTTTTTTACTATCAATGAATATTTAGTATTCTTTCTCCTTTACCTCCCACCCCACATCAAAATTTTCCCTTATCATCTCTAGTTGAGTTATAATTTTTATTTAAATTAATATTCACTTTTTATGGCTATAAAATCCTATTTTCAACCATAAGTGAAAACAATTTCCTTTCCTATTTTGCACAATTTTTTATTTCTTTGGAGTTTTCTTTGTCCATGAATGGTTATTTTTTCATCCACTAGCCCTTGTCATAATTATGCAAATTTCTCAAACAAAATATATATATTTTTCTCTCTCTTTCTTTGTTTAGTATCATCTTACATGCTCTATGCACTTCCCTGGTGGCTCAGACAGTAAAGAGTCTGCCTACAATGTGGGAGACCCAGGTTCAGTCCCTGAGTTGGGAAGATCTCCTGGAGAAGAAAACGGCACCCCACTCCAGTACTCTTGCCCGGGAAATCCCACGGATGGAGGAGCCTGGTAGGCTGCAGTCCATGGCGTTGCAAAGAGTCGGACACGACTGAGCAACTTCACCGTCTTTCTGTCTTTAAGGTATTCCCAGGTGGCTCAGATGATAAAGAATCTGCCTGCAATGCAGGAGACCTGGGTTTGATCTGGGTTGGGAATATCCCCTGGAGAAGGGAATGACTCCTCATTTCAGTATTCTTGCCTGGAAAATCCCGTGGACAGAGGATTCTGGTGGGCTATAGTCCACAGAGAATGACAAACTGACCTGATTGTTCTCTCCCCTACCACGTAATCTTCATCCTGAAAAATCCTCTTGCAACCATTGTGGGAACACCCTCATTTGTTTCTTATTCTGGGTTCTGTTTCTTATTATACATTCCATATCTTCCTTTTCTTTGTTTACTCCATATTTTTTGTGGCACTTGTCACCTATAGATACTGGAGAAATGAAATATTTGAAATTTCACATGTCTTTATGCTAGGGTAGATGCTTTTAATCTCCTTCCCCCGAAGCTTTTGATTTCTTCTCTCTGTCCCCACTCGAGTTTCCTCATTTGCACAGTCATGTGCTTTGCTGTAGATCCATTTTTCTTTATCACTGGATACTCAGTGAGCTGCTTATTAGTTTCCTTTGTTGCTTGTTGTTGCTCAGTCACCAACACGCAGCTGTTGTTCAGTCTCTCAGTCATGTCCAACTTTTTGCAAACCCATGGGCAGCAGCACACTCCAGGCTTCCCTGTCCTTCACGATCTCCTAGAGCTTGCTCAAACTCATGTCCATTGAGTCAGTGATGCCATCCAGCCATCACATCCTCTGTCATCCCCTTCTCCTCCTGCCTTCAATATTTTAAAAAGCCAACAAGAAATAAGTAAAATTATATTTAAAATTTTAGATATAAATGACAGAAACAGAAATTAAAACCTTCTGTGTGCATGCTAAGTCATTTCAGTTATATCCTACTTTAGGATATGTAGAGTGTAGCCCGCTAGCCTCCTCTGTCCATGGGACTCTCCAGGCAAGAATACTGAAATGGGTTGCCATTTCCTCCTCCAAGGAATCTTCCCAACCCAGGGATTGAACCCACATCTCTTAACTCTTCTGCATTAGCAGACAAGTTCTTTACCACTAGCTTCACTTGAGAATCCCCAAAACCACCTGAATTTCCCTAAATATAGTGTACTACTTCTTTGAGTAAACTTTAACCAATACATACCGGGACTTCCTTTGGTAAGGATTCTGTGTAAATATTAAACTAATATTAAATATTTTGTCATTTTATTGAGTTTTTTTGAGACTGAGTATTTTTGTTGCTTTGTTCAGTCACTCAATTATATCTGATTCTTTGCAACCCCATGGAGCATGCCAGGCTTCCCTATCCTTCATCTTTTTCCAGAGCTTGCTCAAACTCATGTCTGCTGAGTCGGTGATACCATCCACTTATTTCGTCCTCTGTCATCCCCTTCTCCTATCTTCAGTCTTTCCCGGCATCAACATCTCTTCTAAAGAGATGGCTTTTCGCATCAGGTGTCCAAAGTATTGGAGTTTCAGCTTCAGCATCAGTCCTTCCAATGAATATTCAGAGTTGATTTCCTTTAGGATGGACTGGTTTGATTTCCTTGAAGTCCAAGGGACTCTCAAGAGTCTTCTCCAACGCCAGAGTTTAAAAACATAAATTCTTTGGTGCTCAGTCTTCTTTATGGTCCAACTCTCACATGCATAAAAGACTATTTCAAAACCATAGCTTTGACTATACAGATCTTGATTGGCAAAGTAATGTCTCTGCTTTTTAATATGCTGTCTAGGTTTGTCATAGCTTTTCTTCCAAGTACCAGTCAGCATCTGCAGTGCTTTGGAATCTAAGAAGATAAAGTTTGTCACTGTTTCCATTTTTCCCCAACTATTTGCCACGAAGTAATGGGACTGGATGCCATGATCTTCGTTTTATGAATGTTGAGTTTTAAGCCAGCTTTTTCACTCTCCTCCTTCACTTTCATCAAGAGGTTTTTAGTTTTTCATCAATCTCTGATATCAGCCTGGTGTCATCTGCATATCTGAGGTTATTTATATTTCTCCTGGCAATCTTGATTCCAGCTTGTGCTTCTTCCAGCCCAGCATTTCTCATGATGTACTCTGCATATAAGTTGAATAAGCAGGGTGACAGTAAACAGCCTCGACATACTCCTTTCCCAATTTTGAACCAGACTGCTGTTGTGTTGCTTCTTGACCTGCATACAGGTTTCTCGGGAGGCAAATAAGGTAATCTGGCATTCCCATTTCTTTCAGAATTTTCCACAATTTGTTGTGATCCACACAGTCAAAGGCTTTAGCATAGTCAGTGAAGCAGAGGTAGATGTTCTGGAATTCTCTTGCTTTTTTTGATGGTCCAACAGATGTTGGCAATTTGATCTCTGGTTCCTCTGCTTTTTCTAAATTCAGCTTGAACATCTGGAAGTTCTTGATTCACATACTGGCTAAGCCTAACTTGGAGAATGTTGAGCCCTTTTTGCTAGCATGTGAAATGAGTGGAATTGTGCAGTAGTTTGAACATTCTTAGACATTGCCTTTCTTTAGGATTGGAATGAAAACTGACCTTTACTAGTCCTGTGGTGGCTGATGAGTTTTATACATTTTAGATATAATTTATGTATCCAATATATGCTTTGCAAAAATTTTCACCCACTCAGTGGTTTGTGTTTTCATATTTTCATTCTTTTAACAATATCTTTTAAAAAACAATCATTCTTATTTTCCCTCTCTTTCTTTTCTTCTTTTTTGTTTTTGCTTTTGTTTTTTCCCTTGGTTGAAAAATGGATTGTGCTTTTGGTGTCTTGGCTAAAAAAAATTTCCCACAATCCAAGAACACATTGTAGTTTTGTTTTGCATTTCTCTAATAATTATTGATGTTGAGCATCTTTTCATGTCCCTCTTGGCTATCAGAAAGTACAGATTTTTTTACATCCAAAAAGATTAAATATTTTGAAGTCACAGTTCTGGTATAAATACCCATACTTTTGAATACGCTGGGTTTGCAACATTAGCATATTAAAATATTTATGTCATAAAATTAATGATAGTATATTATGTTTCATAGAACAACATTTTATTAGGTAATTTTATCTGAGATTAAAAGTAATATGGAATTTAGAATGAGAATGTAAATAGCAAATGATGACTGTCTTAAACTTATACCAATTTTAATGCCACTCTTACATGGTTTCTTCTACATATTTTGTTAATAGTATGAAATAATTAGTGAAAAGAGAAAGAACATTTTAGTATAAATGCTAAAGTATAAAACATACTTGAAGCATATAATATTATGCATAACTTTTCAATATTTATTTTACAAAGACTGCAAAATGAAAAAACAATGAGATTTTATGAAAATATTTTATGAAAAGAGAATTTTTATATTCAGACAAGAGAAAAGTGAAAGTTGGGTTTTTTGTGTGTGTGTCTATTGTATTTTCAAGAGTGCAATAAATAGAATAGTAGAAAATAGGAGAATTTTAAGAAACACAGTAAAATATAGAACTTACTTTTTCTTGTCGCTAGAATGCTTGGAAGTTATAACCAAAAGAACACTTGACCTTATGAGAACCTCTATCTTTTATGAGAGCAAAAATATCTC
Source organism: Oreotragus oreotragus (assembly GCA_006410675.1). Classification (NCBI taxonomy): domain Eukaryota; kingdom Metazoa; phylum Chordata; class Mammalia; order Artiodactyla; family Bovidae; genus Oreotragus; species Oreotragus oreotragus. The sequence continues at coordinate 537,551 of SJYX01018203.1, read as the reverse complement.
AAGTGATACAGTGCTTCTCTTTCTACCCCTAGTTTCATTAATTTAGATATACAATAAATGTTCTTTTTCAGTATTCTTGTTTGGTCAAACCAAAATAAATCATAATAGCTGTGGAATCACAGGGAAAATGAAGAAGGAATGGTGAAAATGAAGTAAATCAGTTACAGTATTTTTCCGTCAGTAGAGATGAGTCCGGGGAAGGCAATGGCACCCCACCCCAGTACTCTTGCCTGGAAAATCCAATGGACAGAGTAGCCAGGCGTGTTGCGATTCATGGGGTCGCAAAGAGTCAGACACGACTGAGCGACTGAACTGAACTGAACTGAAGGTTTATTTAATTAATATTTCTGTCCACCCCACCCTCCATTTTATCACTTATTCTTTTGTGTGTTGAACACCTGTATTTGCTGTTGGCCCTTCTTCCTGGTAGGTAGGCTTCCTCTCAGAATGTGCTTTCAAAGGTATGGACTTACGGTCGTTTAAGAGGCCTTAGTCAATAAGTAAATTATATACTTTTGAATATTTGTACCTTCTCCTAAAGGGAGAAAAAAATAAAAATGAAGTTTTTCCATTTATTTCTTCTAACAGCATTGAACGGGGAGGGCAGTGGCACCCCACCCCAGTACTCTTGCCTGGAAAATCCAGTGGATGGAGTAGCCTGGTGGGCTGCAGTCCATGGAGTCGCTAACAGTCGGACAGACTGAGCGACTTCATTTTCACTTTTCTCTTTCATGCATTGGAGAAGGAAATGGCAACCCACTCCAGTGTTCTTGCCTGGAGAATCCCAGGGATGGGGGAGCCTGGTGGGATGCCGTCTATGGGGTCACACAGAGTCGGACACAACTGAAGTGACTTAGCAGCAGTAGCAGCAGCAACAGCATTGAAAGTGACTGTTAAAATTACGTTTGATGACTGTCCAGTTCTGGACATCTGTGACACGTGATCCGTCTGTAGCCACACATACTGATCAGTGTCCATAAGTGTTCTTTTCTTTCAAACAGACTTTTACTTTTTTTATTCAGATGTGAAAGGTGGATCAATAAATCCTTATCATTCATTTCTCTTAATTTTTAGCTTTATATAAAGTTGAAGGAAGTAGTGTGTAAAAGTGTTGAAGATGATGAGTAAGTTTGCAGATCATCCAAGGCCTCATCAGACTCCTACTTCTGTCCTTTGTGGATGTTGAGACCTGAGATACTCTGAACCATAGAAAAGCAGGAGGTTTCATATACAGTCTCTGAACACCCATAAACTAGATCCTCTCATACTAACTCATGTGATGTCTTATGTCTTTCAGATGATTTCAGTAGAAAGGGGGATTGAATATACAGACCTTGAGAAAGAAGCATCCTGGGAATTTGAGTATCGTCCACCACCACTCTGGCCCGCCAATGGAAGGATTTCCTTTTCCAGTGTGAAATTCACATATAAGTCGGACAGTCCTGTGGTATTGAGGAACCTGGAAACATTCATTTACTCAAGAGGAAAGGTTAGTTTAAGCCATTTGCCTCTTTAAATCCAGCTAAAGATTTAGCACCACATCTGTTCTTGGCTTCCTTATCACTGTTGCTCCTAAGGGATGCAAATCAGTGACATTGTAGGTAAATCTTTCTTGGAAACTGATCATGGAATGGAGACACCAGCAATTTTCCCCTGTTGTGAGCTCCCTCACGATGGTTGACAGGCCCTGGGATCTGGAGCTCCATCTTAACCTGACCTGGGACACTATATGTGACACCTGATTATTCATACATAGTCTGGGACATCAGCCTTGTCTTCCTGGCCTTAACTCTCTAATATCTCATTCCTTTACATCTTTTCTTGTTTGTATTTCAGGCTGCCGTCTATGGGGTCACACAGAGTTGGACACGACTGAAGTAACTTAGCAGCAGCAGCAGCAGCAGCAGCAGAGATGAGTCAGGATACAACAGCCTTTCCTTTTAATTCCCCGCCTCCCCGCCCCCCCCCACACACAAAGAATTTTATCCTTGAAGCAACTACTTCCTCCAAACTACCACTGATCTTATTCATTGTTAATAGAAATTTACAGTTGAGGAAATTCTAGAAACTAAATGTATATTTCAATTGTTTTAGTTAAATGTATTTGGTATATATTTCAATGGGAAAATCAGAGTGCTTGCACCCTTCCCTAAGTTAATAAAAGTTTGCTAATGCATTATTTAATAAGTATACCCTCCCATACAGAAAAAAAAAAAAAAAAAAAAGCCAGATAGGTACCTAACCATGATTAAGTTGTTATTTTGAGGTGAAAGTAGCAAGGAAAATAAGCCACCTAATTTTACTTTTACCTTTAATTGACTAAATACTAGAAAATAGGTTTTTATTTCCTTCAGCTGGCTCTATGATTCTGTTTTCATTCTCTTTGGTTTCTACTATTAGTCCTAACACAAGAAGGAAATATAAAATAAACAAATCTAAGTTCCTAGGGTCTTCCTCATGGGTGGCTCAGCAGGTAAAATATCCTCTTACAGAGCCAAATACCACTGAACACAAAAGTTCCTAACCTCTCCAAAATATATTAAATATCTCAAAATTAAATTAGCAACCAGACTGTGCTCAAATTAATAACCTAAAAAAAATACAGTTTTTTTTTTTTTTTTTTTAGTAAAGCATTTTTTTAGCTTATGCAAAGTTTCTGAGTGGTCTGTTCCTCAAAGAAATAGGTTTTTTGCACTTCGATTTACAGCTTTGCTTACTTAAAAATTTTTTTTCTAGCTTTATTGAGGTATAATTGACAGTTCCACTCCAGTGCTCTTGCCTGGAAAATCCCATGGATGGAGGAGCCTGGTGGGCTATACAGTCCATGGNTTTTTTTTTTAGTAAAGCATTTTTTTAGCTTATGCAAAGTTTCTGAGTGGTCTGTTCCTCAAAGAAATAGGTTTTTTGCACTTCGATTTACAGCTTTGCTTACTTAAAAAATTTTTTTCTAGCTTTATTGAGGTATAATTGACAGTTCCACTCCAGTGCTCTTGCCTGGAAAATCCCATGGATGGAGGAGCCTTGTGGGCTATACAGTCCATGGAGTCGCTAAGAGTCGGACACGACTGAGCGACTTCACTTTCACATTTCACTTTCATGCATTGGAGAAGGAAATGGCAACCCACTCCAGTGTTCTTGGCTGGAGAATTCTAGGGACGGGGGAGACTGGTGGGCTGCTGTCTATGGGGTCGCACAGAGTTGGAAATGACTGAAGCGACTTATCAGTAGCAGCAGCAAACATTGTATATATTTAAGTGTACCACTTGATGATTTGATATACTATATATATTGTAAAATATTCGCATTATAGCTAATTAACATACCCATAAGTTCACATAGTTACTATTTTCCTATTTTTTGTGTGTGCAGTGATAAAATTTTGATCTACTCCTTTAGCAAATTTCAAGGGTACAGTACAACAATGTTAATATAGTCACATTGTTGTCCATTAGATCTCCATGACTTATCTTCTTACATAACTGAAAGTTTGTAGTTTTCCTTACTTTTTAACATGTCAAGAATTTTTAGTTTTTCTGAGTCTGGGAGTAAGATAACTATGTGAAATGGGAAGTTTCAAACTGAGTCAGGCTTCATTGGCCTTTCACTTAATGCTTTGAAGATTTAACATACAATGGTCTCTACTAAAATGCTAACTACATGAAAAGGTGGAAGAGAATAATTAATCACACTGATAAAAATTCTACTTTTGACTTTATTTTACTTAAGAAGTCAAATTCTTAAGATTTAATTGAATTGTCTCATATTTTGTTTAATGTTTGAAGTTTTCCATGTGCAATGAAAGTGATCATTTGACATAAGAAAGGAAGAATACTATTCCTAGGAACTGTTGTAACCACTTTCTCAGAAGAATAAAGAATCTGACTCATAGTGAAGAGTCTGCCTTGGTCAAACCATGCTAGTTAGTAATTGCTTCACCCATCTAATACTAACTTAACTTCAAAACACTGATGCAGCTTGGTTCTGGAAAAAAAGAAAAGTATGAATAAGTATGTACTCACCATTCATTTTAACTCTATTGGATTTGGAGAGTTGATGTATGGCAATTTTGAGCAATTGCCCAATTTAAGAGGAATTATTTCAGATAGTGTTCACTGTAATTTTAAAGTTCCTGTCTTTTCTAGAGGTTGCTATATCATTGATAACTGAAATTTTTCTCAGAGCTCTTCCATTGCAAATAAACAATTTGAGCTTCGCTTTGTTATTTATAATTCAATGATGTCAGGAACAATGAAAGAGATATTCATCTATGTGGCAGATTTCATATAAACATGCATTTATGAAATACTGATGCTATATCTGCACTGCATAATGGCAATATGTACTCAAGAATAACCTGTTTGGAAGACTATTGTATTATAATCTCAGTCCTCTGGGGAGTTATTTAATCAAAATAGCTCTGCTCAAGTGCACTACAAGAGGAGACACGAAAAAAATGTCAGAGGATCAAGGAGAGACAAAGGACTAGCAATTGTAATACTAAAAGTAATTTAGTGCCTTGAGGAATGGTAATTTTTTTTTCTTGAAGTGGAAAAAGCTCTGATAAGTCAGGAATTTTAGAGCTCCAACTGAGATCTCAGTGAATAGCAAAATAAATTCTCACACCCGTGAACAACTAAATACCTAAAGAAAACGTGTTAAGTGAACATGGAAATGTAAGTCACACTGTGCTCCTTAATAATCAGTGTTAGTGAAATACTAATTGGTATCATATGATGATAAGCAACCGTATTCGATCGTATTTCTCTATCTTTTTAACTCTTTTTTGCACAACATAACTTCAAGTAGGCTTTCCAGTAATTCTATAAGCTAAATTCTAGCAATCCTCTTGAGTTATAATAAGGAGTTAAAGAACATAATGTTTTTGCATAATAAATTGAGTATTAAGATATGCACTCTTATCTTACTGTGGAAATCTATGGTAATTACTCTATTAATGAGTAGTATGTGTTTAACCAACATGCTTAATTATCTTAAACTTTCATTATTGAGGATAAAACAATATGGGAGGTACAGAGCAGTACAGAGAGTTTAACTGCTTCTATTTATTTGTTTTTGTGTATGAATTCATTGTCACCCTTCTCCAGTCTAAATGCATCACATCAAAATTTCCTCCAAACTATCTTCACAGTGCTTTCCTCCTGTAATACAATACCAGTAATTTTTCCTCCTCCTTAGTAGTCAGTATTTTAGCATTGTACAATTATTGATATTACCATATTAATCTTTTTTAAAGTATTCTAGCTTATAGCACATGCTTGTGCATAACTACCTTTTTGAAAACTTGTCTTCTACTTCAAAGTAATTGAGATTAATGCTTTGTTGATCTTCTCTATCTCTGGCATTAACTGTTATTACTGAGCAATATATTTCTACAAATATATCCAGATACTGTTGGTGGTAGGTGAGTTTTAAAACATAAATGTTGAATACAAATTTGACCCTCTATTTCTAGCAGGGTTTATTTGCTCAGTGTTTGATAAATAACTTGTTTCAATATATTCCATGTGTGCTCTCATCATTGCTCTGATTTCAACAGCATTATCCACCTTTCATACAGATTAGTGTGTAGCCAGTGTTTCAACCAAACATGATTCAAAGCTTACCTCTCTTGAGAGGGTGCTACAATCATGAATGCTCCTCTTTATGAAAAAAATCCATCCAGTACTGATCTACTCCCTTTAGATATGTTTTTATATTTCACTGTTTGAAGAAAGACTTACTGTTTAATTCAAAAAGACTTTAAATGTCAGTGATAATGATATTAATAATAGACAGCATTTTTGAGTATTTATTAATTTCTAGAACCTGTGCTAAGTTATGCATATGAAATATCTCATTTAATGCCATAATGCTAAGAAATAAGGTTAGTGCTATTAATTTTTGGCAGATAACATAGAGCTGGGATCTAAATCATATCTTAGAACACCATAGTTGATGGCCTCTAGAAAGAAATCTGAGCTCAGTTCAACTGTTATTCTCTCTAGGAGGTCTTCCCTAACTACTGTATGCAAATATAATCTCTGCCATTATCACAGCCTGCCTTCTTTGGCACAGGTAGCTAAAAACTATCTTCCAGGAACAGTGAAATGTGACTGAGTTTTCTATTTATCATTTTTGAGTGGGAGAACTTGAGAAACTGTGTGAAAATGACTTAATCCCTGAAAGGCAATGTGTCTGATGGTGAAGGCTCCCTCAACTCCTAGAATGAGATTGGGGGATATAGCCAATGCAATAAATAAAACTTTATTATAAGTCACCACAGTGCTGGGGTTTCCTTTTTTGAAATCAAAGGCTGATTTCACTGTGCACTATTAGTTCATATATCCATTCATTCAAAAATCATATTTGTGTACCTGCTATGATTAGGAACTGTTCCAAGTACTAAGAACATTATAGCAATCAAAACAAAAACCCATGTCTTTTTTAAGTTTGCTTTCAGGAAGAAAGACAGATAAGGGAGAACAAGGACAGCAAATAATACTGTTTTTCAAAATTATCTGTTAATGATGATAATTGCTGTGGGGTAAAATATGAAATTTTCATAAGGAGGGATGCAGTTGGTGAAGGAATGAATTGCTAATAGAATGCCATTTGACCAAAGGGCTGAAAAAGACAAAAGAAAGCCTGGCATACAGTTATGCTGAAAAAGAACTTTGAAGGAAAAAAGGACAAACTTCTGTCACTGAAGGACAGCAAGGAGGCTAACATAGTAGGAACAGAATGACTGAAGGGAAGTATAGTGAAGGCAAGATGACAAAGGCATAGGAGGGCCTTCTGAGCTCTTCACTTTTCATCTGGTGTAACTTACTCACTGTGAACAGTGCATGGTTGTTGAATAAATGTAAACAATCTCTATAATGATAAGATTTGGATATTCTACTTCATTCCACCACAAACAAAAGAAAACAAAAAAAAAATCACAGTTGAACTGACCAGGTCCGCATCAAACAAATGTAGGTGCTATTAACCAGCATAAGTAGGTATATCCTAATGACACTTCTCATTGGCACAAAATCTTAATGAAAGAAAAAAAAATTTAAATATATAGTGATGCCTATAAAAATGGGTTTCATTAGTTTTAACTTAACCACTTACAATAAAGAACAATTGGCTACTGTTTTATTTACAGAGATAAATTTTTTTCCTGCTAACTAGCTTCTAAAAACTATCTTTACAAAAATTGTTCTAGAAGAAGAATGAGATTATTGATAAACATTTTGTACCAAACAACCGTGTAGCTCAAACGGTAAAGCATCTGCCTGCAATGCGGGAAAAAGTGAAAGTGAAGCCATTCAGTTGTGTCCGACTCTTCGAGACCCCATGGACTGTAGCCTACCAGGCTCCTCCCTCCATGGGATTCTCCAGGCAAGATTACTGGAGTAGGGTGCCATTTCCTTTTCCAGGGGATCTTCCTGACCCAGGGATCGAACCCAGGTCTCCTGCATTGTAGACAGACGCTTAACCATCTGAGCCAGCAGGGGAGACCTGCGTTCAATTCATAGGTCGGGAAAGTTGCCCTGGAGGAGGAAATGGCAACCCATTCCAGTATTCTTGCTTGGAGAATCCCATGGACAGAGGAGCCTGGCAGGCTAAAATTCAGGCTATAGTTCATGGGATCGCAAGAGTCGGACTTTTTCTTTCTTGTTCTTTGAAGTAGCCAGCTACGCTTTGAGATATTTTCTTTCGTGATTCTTGACAACTTTGTTTCAGTTATCTAATATTATGTAGATACAACAATAGGTCACCAACATTAGAACAAATCGTCTCCAAACTTAGTTTATTATTTACTCAAAATATGTGAGTCAGCAATTAGAGCTGAATTCAAGTGAGAGTTTCTTCCACTTGTTTATAACAATCCTTAGATGGAATGGATCCTGATTTTCTACATATCTTTTCATCCTCTAGATGCTAGACTAGTCTTTTTTAAATGATTGTGGAAGCATTCAGAAGTTGCTGTTTAAAGACAATTCCCCACAAATCCCTTATGTTTCTACATGGCTAGGCATTTATGGACAATTTAAGAATATTTGTAAAAGGAGTTATAGCAACTTAGTACTTTGTTATCAGGGAAGACTTCCTTACAGTCTAGCGTAATACATACAGTATCTCCTTTGAAGCAAACTTTAGGCACGTTTTTAGCATCACTTTATGAGATTGGGTGTCTCCTATCCTTGTGGTTCCAAAGCTGAACACATATTAGCTGTGTGTTTAGAATTCCCCTGAAAGTGAAAGTGAAGTCGCTCAGTAGTGTCCGACTCTTTGCGACCCTGTGGACTGTAGCCTGCCAGGGTCCTCCATCCATGGGATTCTCTAAGCAAGAATATTGAAGTGGGTTGCCATTTCCTTCTCTAGGGGATCTTTCCAACCCAGGGATCAAACCCAGATCTCCTGCATTACAGGCAGACGCTTTAAACTCTGAGCCACCAGGGAATTACCCCTATGGGACTTAGAAGTTAAGAGAAATAATGAAAGCAAGAGGTTCAAGCTGCCTGCTCTACTAAACATAACAAATTTTCTAAAACCATTTGGTCTGATTGTCTTCTTACTAAGTCTATGGAATTGTGACACTTTGACCAAGCAGCTGCTTGCACTTTAGGGGCTACTTGATTGCAAGGCTTTCCAATAGTAGACTTGAAAATAAAAACAGTATCCTTTTTTACCACATTCTATTGGGCAAAGAGTGTCCCAGGGCCATACCAGATTCAAGCCTTAACAGACTAGACTCTTTGTTCTGATGAGAGGAGTGGCAAAGATACATTAGAAGGATGAATGTGTAATTGTAGCATTCTCATTTTCTTTTACATATCTTGTAAACTCTTATTCCGGGGAAGACAATGGCACCCCACCCCAGTACTCTTGCCTGGAAAATCCAATGGACGGAGTAGCCTGGTGGGCTGCAGTCCATGGGGTCGCTAACAGTTGGACAGACTGAGTGACTTCACTTTCACTTTTCTCTTTCATGCATTGGAGAAGGAAATGGCAACCCACTCCAATATTCTTGCCTGGAGAATCCCAGGGACGGGGGAGCCTGGTGGGCTGCCATCTATGGGGTCACACAGAGTCGGACACAACTGAAGTGACTTAGCAGCAGCAGCAAACTCTTATTCATAATTTTATCTCTTTGAATCTCCATGCTGTAAACTCATAACTCCTTAAATTCATATTTATTCTACTAATCCTCTCTTCAGCTCTATCTAATCTGCTATAAACAAGTTCATTGAGATTTCAAACTTCTAACTGAAGTATAACAAGTGTACTAAAATGTGCATAAATTACAAGTATTAACAGCATAATGATTTTTCACAAATTACCAATTACAAGTAGAACCTTGATCAAGAAGGAAAAATATCACCAGCATTGTCAAAATCTCCATTATGCCTTCACAGAGTCACTGTATACTCTCCAAGGATAAGCAATAGTTTGGCTTGTTTTGAACTTTATATATGAAAGGAAGCATAAGTATGTATTATTTTGTGCCTGTCTGACTTACTTCAATAGTACATTTGCTATTGTTCAGTGGCCCAGATGTGTCCTACTCTTTCTGACTTATGGACTGCAGTGAGAATCATCTATATTAGGATTCCATTTATATTCTCTGGACAATATGCTATTGTGTTAGAAAATATATCTAAAAGTTTAGATATTTCAAGTACATTTTTAAAAATTTAAAACACACTAAATCCAAGTCTATGCCCCAATCAGTAATGCTGAAGAAGCTGAAGTTGAATGGCTCTATGAAGACCTACAAAATCTTCTAGAACTAACACTCAAAAAAGATGTCCTTTTCATTATAGGGAACTGGAATGCCAAAGTAGGAAGTCAAGAAATACCTGGAGTAACAGGCAAATTTGGCCTTGGAATATGGAATGAAGCAAGGCAAAGGCTAATACAGTTTTCCCAAGAGAATGCACTGGTCATAGCAAACACCCTCTTCCAACAACACGAGAAGACTCTACACATGAACATCATCAGATGGTCAACACTGAAATCAGATTGATTATATTATTTGCAGCCAAAGATGGAGAAGCTCTATACAGTCAGCAAAAACAAGACCAGGAGCTGACTGGCTCAGATCATGAACTCCTTATTGTCAAATTCAGACTGAAATTGAAAAAAGTAGGGAAAACCACTAGACTACTTAGGTATGACCTAAATCAAATCCCTTATGATTATATAGTGGATGTGAGAAATAAATTTTGATGGACTAGATCTGATAGATAGAGTGCCTGATGAACTATGGACGGAGGTTTGTACAGGAGACAGGGATCAAGACCATCCCCATGGAAAAGAAATGCAAAAAAGCAAAATGGCTGTCTGGGGAGGCCTTACAAATAGCTGAGAAAAGAAGAGAAGTGAAAAGCAAAGGAGAAAAAGAAAGATACACCCATTTGAATGCAGAGTTCCAAAGAAGAGCAAAGAGAGCTAAGAAAGCCTTCCTCAGTGATCAATGTAAAGAAATAGAGGAAAACAATAGAATGGGAAAGACTAGAGATCTCTTCAAGAAAATTAGAGATACCAAGGGAACATTTCAAAGATGGGCTTGATAAAGGACAGAAATGGTATGGACCTAACAGAAGCAGAAAATATTAAGAAGAGATGGCAAGAATACACAGAAGGACTGTACAAAAAAATCTTCATGACCAAGATAATCACGATGGTGTGATCACTCACCTAGAGGCAGACATCCTGGAATGAGAAGTCAAATGAGCCTTAGAAAGCATCACTACGAACAAAGCTAGTGGAGGTGATGGAATTCCAGTTGAGCTATTTCAAATCCTGAAAAGATGATGCTGTGAAAGTGCTGCACTCAATATGCCAGCAAATTTGGAAAAGTCAGCAGTGGCCACAGGACTGGAAAAGGTAAGTTTTCCTTCCAATCCCAAAGAAAGGCAATACTAAAGAATGCTCAAACCACCTCAAAATTTCACGCATCTCATACACTAGTAAAGTAATGCTCAAAACTCTCCAAGTCAGGCTCAACAACACGTGAAGCATGAACTTCCAGTTATTCAAGCTGGATTTAGAAAAAGCAGAAGAACCAGAGATCAAATTGACAAAATCCACTAGATCATCGAAAAGGCAAGAGAGTACCAGAAAAAAACATCTTTTTCTGCTTTATTGACCATGCCAAAGACTTTGACTGTGTGGATCACAATCAACTGTGGAAAATTCTGAAAGAGATGGGAATACCAGACCACCTAACCTGCCTCTTGAGAAACCTAATGCAGGTCAGGAAGCAACTGTTAGAACTGGACATGGAATAACAGACTGGTTCCAAATAGGAAAAAGTACATCAAGGCTGTATATTAACACCCTGCTTATTTAACTTATATGCAGAGGACATCATGAGAAACACTGGGCTGGAAGGAGCATAAGCTGGAATCAAGACTGCTGCGAGAAATATCAATAACCCCAGATATGCAGATGACACCCCCCTTATGGAAGAAAGTGAAGAGGAACTACAAAGCCTCTTGACGAAAGTGAAAGAGGAGAGTGAAAAAGTTGGCTTAAAGCTCAACATTAAGAAAACGAAGATCATGGCATCTGGTCCCATCTCTTCACAGCAAATAGATGGGGAAACAGTGGAAACAGTGTCAGACTTTATATTTGGGGGCTCCAAAATCACTGCAGATGGTGATTGCAGCCATGAAATTAAAAGACACTTACTCCTTGAAAGGAAAGTTATAACCAACCTAGATAGCATATTCAAAGCAGAGCCATAACTTTGCCAACAAAGGTCCATCTTGGCAAGGTTATGGTTTTTCCAGTGGTCATGTAGGATGTGAGAGTTGGACTGTGAAGAAAGCTGGGCGCCAAAGAATTGATGCCTTTGAACTGTGGTGTTGGAGAAGACGCTTGAGAGTCCCTTGGACTGCAAGAAGATCCAACCAGTCCATTCTGAAGGAGATCAGTCCTGGGTGTTCTTTGGAAGGACTGATGCTAAAGCTGAAACTCCAGTACTTTGGCCACCTCATGCGAAGAGTTGACTCATTGGAAAAGACTCTGATGCTGGGAGGGATTGGGGGCAGGAGGAAAAGGGGACAACAGAGGATGAGATGGCTGGATGGCATCACTGACTCAATGGATCTTAGTCTGAGTGAACTCCGGGAGTTGGTGTTGGACAGGGAGGCCTGGCATGCTGTGATTCATGGGGTTGCAAAGAGTAGGACACGACTGAGCAACTGAACTGAACTGAATAAATAATTTATACCAAAAGTGAAAGAACCCATACTTTAAATTAGAAAATCTTTATACTTAAATATACAAAAGCTTTAGCTTCTCAAAACTTATGAGATGAAGCTAAATTATCATTATAAAGAATATAAATATGCTAATTTTAAGAAAATAATAATAGCCAATTAAATAGACCCTGATGACTCAGACAGTAATGAATCTGACTGCAACCTGGGAGAGCTGGGTTCAGTCCTTGGGTCAGGAAGACCCCCTGGTGAAGAGAATGACTACCCACTCCAGTATTGTTGCCTAGAGAATTCCATGGACAGATGAGCTTGGCAGGCTGCAGTCCACTAGGTAACAAAGAATCGGACATGACTGAGAGACTAAAACTTCAAGTAGATAAGCATCAAACTTGACTATTCAGTTCAGTTCAATTCAGTTCAGTCACTCAGTCATGTCAGACTCTTTGCGATCCCATGAATCATAGCATGCCAGGCCTCCCTGTCCATCACCAACTCCCAGAGTTCACTCAAACTTATGTCCATTGAGTCCGTGATGCCATCCAGCCATCTCATCCTCAATCTTCCCCTTCTCCTCCTGTCCTCAATCCCTCGCAGCATCAGGGTCTTTTTCAATGAGTCAACTCTTTGCATGAGGTGGTCAAAGTATTGGAGTTTCAATTTCAGGATCAGTCTTTCCAATGAACACCCAGGACTGATCTCTTTTAGAATGGACTGGTTGGATCTCCTTGCAGTCCAAGGGACTCTCAAGAGTCTTCTCCAACACCACAGTTCAAAAGCATCAATTCTTCAGCGCTCAGCTTTCTTCACAGTCCAACTCTCACATCCATACATGACGACTGGAAAAACTATAGCCTTGACTAGACAGACCTTTGTTATTACTAAACTATTAATAAAATATCCCAAAAAACTATATAAAATTTTTTTAATAATACAGAAATAAAAGCCATACATACATAAAATTGTTAAGATTGTCAGACACAAGTTTACTTTTTATCTTCAAAGATTAACACACAAAAAAACATATCAAAATTAATGGAAAAAATTTCAGTTTTTATGAAAATGTCTCAGATCCTGTTTACTTCCTTGTGACTATTCCATTCATGACATATAACATGGCATTGTAACTTTAGAAGTGTTGGATCTTATTTCATGAACCTTTAAATGTGGGCTGGCTTTGAAGTTTACTTTTTATCTTCAAAGATTAACACACAAAAAAACATATCAAAATTAATGGAAAAAATTTCAGTTTTTATGAAAATGTCTCAGATCCTGTTTACTTCCTTGTGACTATTCCATTCATGACATATAACATGGCATTGTAACTTTAGAAGTGTTGGATCTTATTTCATGAACCTTTAAATGTGGGCTGGCTTTGTGATATGCTGCGGTCAATACAGTATGAAAGAAATGCCAGTATTCCATTTCCAAACAAGACATCAAGAGTTCTTGAATGCCTGTGTTCTCACTTTTGTTTCCCTAACTGTACTCTGAGAACAAGTAAATGTGAGCCAACCTGCTAGACAATTAAAAAAATTAAAAAAAAAACTCATAATTTACAGTCCAGTCAGGACAAACAGAACCACCTAGTTGCCTGCTGCTAAATACAGATGTGCAAGTGGATATCTCTGATCCCCTAGCCAACCCATACACATGTGAGCCTAAAAGAGCTTATTGTTTTAAGCATATAGGCCTTGTGTATTATTTTTTAATAAATATTTTTATTTCTATAATTCCTATTATTTGCTTATTACTTATCAATATAATTATTAAAGTTAAGAGATTTTTACTTATAAAATATATTCTTTGGAAATATATGCTGCTATAATGGATTCAATGCAATTACCTACTTCTATCATAAATTTGTGTAACCAGTGGTCACAATCATGCTTGGACCTAGAGTCTGTCATACAGAGTGAAGAAAGTCAGAAAAAAAAACCAAATATTATATATTAACTCATATGTGTGAAGTCTAGAAAAATGGTACAGATGAATCTATTTACAGGGCAGGAATAGAGACACAGATGTAGAGAATGGACATGTGGACATGGAGGGGGGAAAAAGAAGGGTGGGATGAATTTTGAGAGTATCATTGGCATATATATATACTACCGTGTGTAAAATAGATAACTAGTGGGAAGCACAGGGAGCCCAGCTCGGTGCTCTGTGTTGAAACAGTGTGAATGACCAACAGGAAGCAGGCCATGGATGGAACTGGGAGTCCCTAGAAATGATTCAATCCCACTCCAACTTTGAGCAAGGAATAGCCAAAATGATGAAGTAATAGGGGAGCTGGGATATGACCGTGGATGTGTTGGACATGGGGCCCTCTCACTACAAGAAAAGCAAAAAAGAATAGGGAGCCAGATGAAGAAACAAAACCAATCCTGTGCAGGCAGGAGAAGTATGATTTTATTGATGACCTTAGGCTGAGTAATGACACTCAATATATGCCTGTGCAGCTACGGTTGGCCCACGTGATGGTGGTTTAATTGTTAAGTTGTGTCCAACTCTTTGCAGCCCAAGAGACTGTAGCCTGCCAGGTTCCTCCCGTCTTTGAAATTTTCTAGGCAAGAATACTGGAGTGGATTGTCATTTTCTTCTCCAAGGGATCTTCCCATCCAGGGATCAAAGCTGCATTGCAGGCAGATTCTTTACCAACTGAGCCACCAGGGAAGCCCATGGCAGCTGACCCACTTGAGCTGGCTTTTTTAAGGAAGAGGACTTGAAGGTGACATGCCTCCTGGGAAAATGAAAGAGAAGCCACAAGATGAGGAAATGGCAACCCACTCCAGATGTGACCAAGATGAAGGCTCCCCTAGAGTAGCCAGGAAGATCTATGGCCTCCCAAAGGATGGATTTTCCTCAGGGCTGCTCAGGAAGCTAAGCTTCATGCAGGAGGAAGAGTTGCTGTTCCTGCAGCTGCCAGACTGGCTCCTCAGCCAGCTGCCTCTTCAGGACATCAAGACAAAGGTTCCAAATAAGGATGGACAGATGGTGGTTATAAAGCAGGATGAAAAGCAGGAAGCCAGGTTGCCAGAGAATGCTTGTACCCTGGCTGACCTGACAGAGTGTCAGTGATAAGTTGCTCATCCACACATCAGGGCAGGGGCAGTACATCCTGGGCAAAGTCATGGATATGATGATGGGAACAGTCTGCTCTTTCCTGCAGAAACTGGTGGCCATGGGCTTTGGAGACAATAGAATGAGTGAGATGGCAGTCTTGAGATATGCAAAGTGCACACTCATCTGCTCTCCCAATTTTGAATCCCTGTTGGATCACAAACACCAATGAGCAGATGGAGAATGGTGGTGACTGTGCCTGTGACTGCTGCCTGCTCCAAACGTTATGTTCTCCTATCTGTTCCACCCAGAAGGGGCCTGTTTAGTCTGCTCACTCTAGCCATTGACCCAGTTTGCTCCACCCCAAATAGCTCCCTCCTACAGCAGCTGTGAACAAGGTATAACCTTCCCAAAGCATGCACCCTTACTGCTGGAGGCCTTGTCCCTGCTTCCTCCCAGGTGGAGAGGTATCTGTAGGAAAGAACAGGATCCTTCTCTCGGTAACATCTTGGTTCTCAGGTAGGAAAAGTAAGAAGGGCTGCAGCAGCTTTGGCTCTCTCATCCCTCCTGAGAGATTGCAGAGGTCTCTTGAGTGTGAGACTCAGCCCCTGCTCTCTCTGTTATTAAATGTGTAATTGGACAAACTCTGTAAACTTTCTGAGCTTCATAGTCCTCTTCTGACAAAAATGAGGATGATACCTACCTCATCATGTTGGTATGGGGATGAAATGGAATAATCTCAATGAAAACTCCTTGCCGAAGCCAGACAAGTAGATGCTCAATTAATGTTAGGTTAGTTTCCCTTACACCCCCCCCCGCAAAAAAAAAGGTGATATGTTATCAGTAGTTAATAATTCAAATATTCATAGAAAATTTCTATTGTAGTTTACTTAAAATCAAAATACTGAGCAGTATGAATGACTTTTGGGAATTCATTCCTGGCATATATGATCATTTTTATGTGAAATATTTAATATCTGAAGTAGCTGAAAGAAATTTAAGAGATGGTATATATGCAGTTGGCTTCCCTGGTGGCTCAGAGGATAAAGCATCTGCCTGCAATGCAGGAGACCTGTGTTCGATCCCTGGGTTGGGAAGATCCCCTGGAGAGAGAAATGGCAACCCACTCCATTATTCTTGCCTGGAGAACCCCATGGACAGAGGAGCCTGACGGGCTACTGTCCACGGCGTTGCAAAGAGTCAGACACAACTAAACGACTTCACACACACACACACACATATATATGTGGTCAAAGGTGATCAACAGTACAAATTAAAAAAGAAAAATTGTGCCTTTGTAGCCCTGTCTAGGCATATAGCTTGAAGCCCAAATAGCCAAGATAGAGAGAATCTGAATTTTTGATGGCAAAAAATATACAATTAGAAATATAACTTGTGCTTACCACCAAAATAAAAATTGAACATATGACTTGATNACACACACACACACACACATATATATGTGGTCAAAGGTGATCAACAGTACAAATTAAAAAAGAAAAATTGTGCCTTTGTAGCCCTGTCTAGGCATATAGCTTGAAGCCCAAATAGCCAAGATAGAGAGAATCTGAATTTTTGATGGCAAAAAATATACAATTAGAAATATAACTTGTGCTTACCACCAAAATAAAAATTGAACATATGACTTGATAATGTGTTTAGGAGTAGAATCACAGTGTTTAGGAGTAGAGTTTAAAAGTCACAGTAGTGATCAACTTATCAAGATGAGTCTTTATTGATAATAAAATATTGTTCTTGTTCAGTCACTCTGTCATGTCTGACTTTGCAACTACATTGAATGCAGCACATCAGTCCTCCCTGTCCTTCACCATCTCCCAGAGCTTGCTCAAACTCATGTCCATTGAGTTGGTAATGCCATCCAACCATCTCATCCTCTGTTACCCCCTTCTCCTCCTGCCTTCAATCTTTCCCAGCATCAAAGTCTTTTCAAATGAATCAGCTCTCTGCATAAGGTGGCCAAAGTATTGGAGTTTCAGCTTCAACATCAGTCCCTCCAATGAACACCCAGGACTGATCTCCTTTAGGATGAACTGGTTGGATCTCCTTGCACTCCAAAGGACTCTCAAGAGTCTTCTTGAACACCACAGTTCAAAAGCAACAGTTCTTTGGTACTCAAGTTGGCTTCTTTATAGTAAACTCTTTATAGTTTCACATCCATACATGACTGCTGGACAAACCATACCTTTAACTATATGGACCTTTGTCGGCAAAGTGGTATCTCCAGTTTTTAATAATGTTGTCTAGGTTTGGGATAGCTTTTCTTCCTAGGAGCAAGCATCTTTTAATTTCATAGCTTCAGTCAGCATCTGCAGTGATTTTGGAGCCCCAAAAACTAAAGTCTGTCACTGTTTTCACTGTTTCCCCATCTATTTGCCATGAAGTAATGGGACCGGATGCCACGATCTTAGTGTTTTGAATGTTGCATTTTAAGCAAGCTTTTCATTCTTGCTTTTTTATTTTTAGTTCCTCTTTGCTTTCTGCCATAAGGTTTGTGCCATTTGCATTTCAGATATTATTGATATTTCTCCCAGAAATCTTGATTCCAGCTTGTGCTTCATCCAGCCTGGTATTTCACATGATGCACTCTGTATAAGTTAAATAAGCAAGATGACAATATACAGCCTTGACATACTCTTTTCCCAGTTTTGAACCAGTCCATTGTTCCATGTGCAGTTCTAACTGTTTCTTCTTGACCAACACACATATTTCTCAGGAGGCTGGTGAGGTGGTCTGATATTCCCCTCTCTTCAAGGATTTTTCACAGTTTGTTGTGATTCACACAGTCAAAGGCTTTGGTGTATTCACTGAAGCAGAAGTAGATGTTCTTTTGGAACTCTCTTGCTTTTTACATGATCCAACTGATTTTGGCAGTCGTATCTCTGGCCTTTTCTAAATCCAGCTTGAACATCTGGAAGTTCTCAGTTCACGTACCGTTGAAGCCTAGCTTGGAGAATTTTTGAGCATTACTTTGCTAGCATGTGAAATGAGTGTGGTTGTGTGGTAGTCTAAAAATTCTTTGGCACTGCCTTTCTTTGGGATTGGAGTAAAAATCGATCTTTTAGAGCCCTGTGATTACTACTGAGTTATTTATATTTGCTGTCACATTGATTGTAGCACTTTCACAGCATCATCTTTTAGGATTTGAAATAGCTCAGCTGGAATTCCATCACCTCCACTAGCTTTGTTTGTAGGGATGCTTCCTAAAGCCCACTTCACTTAGCACATCAAGATGTCTGGCCCTAAGTGAATGATCACAATATCATGGTTCAGTACTGTTCAGTCTGACTTTTTATGACCCCATGGACTGCAGACGCCTGGCTTCTCTGTCCATCACCAACTACTGAAGTTTACTCAAATGCATGTGCATCGAGTCAGTGATGCCATCCAACTGTCTCATCCCCTTCCCCTTCTCCTCCCACCTTCAATCTTTCCCAGCATCAGAGTCCTTTCCAATGAGTCAGTTCTTCACATCACGTGGCCAGATTATTGGAGTTTCAGCCTAAGCATCAGTCCTTCCAAGGAATATTCAGGACTGATTTCCTTTAGGATTGACTTGTGATTGGTTATCTGGGTTATTAAGATCTTTTTTGTATAGTTCTGTGTATTCTTGCCACCTTTTCTTACTATCTTCTGTTTTTGCTAGGTCCATACCATTTCTGTCCTTTATTGAGCCCAACTTTGCATGAAATGTTCCTTTGGTATCTCTAATTTTCTTGAAGAGATCTTTCTCATTCTTTTGTTTTCCTCTATTTCTTTGCATTGACTTAGGAAGGCTTTCTTATGTCTCCTTGCTATAATAAGCCAAAGAGATAGGATATTTCTAATTATTTTTCTGTTAATCTATGGGCTTCATAGGTTGACATAGATTATTAAATGCTCCTTAATAAAATGGAAACATTCCCACTGACAAAACTAAGTCAGGATTTCCAATATCAAAATAAAGTTTCCCTTTCACACTTGCCTTAATAAATGTTCTTAGGAACTTTACTTGCAATTTTCCATTGTTTGTCTCTGCTAAATACAGACTTTATTTTTGTGGGCTCTAAAACCACTGCAGATGGTGATTTTAGCCATGAAATTAAAATATGTTTGTTCCTTGAAAGAAAACCTATGACAAACCTAGACAGTGTATTAAAAATCAGAAACATCACTTTGATGATAAAGGTCCCATATAGTCAAAGCTATGGTTTTTCCAGTAGTCATGTATGGATGTGAGAGTTGGACCATAAAGAAGGCTGAGTGCCCAACAATTGATGCTTTTGAACTATGGTGTTGGAGAAGATGCTTGAGAGTCCCTTGGACTGCAACAAGATCAAACCAGCTAATACTAAAGGAAATCAACCCTGAATAAATTGGAAGTACTGATGCTGAAGCTAAACTTCTAATAATTTGGCCATCTGATGCAAAGAGCTGACTCATTGGAAAAGTTTCTGATGCTGAGAAAAAATGAGGGCAAGAGGAAAAGGGGGTGACAGAGGATGAGATCATTGGATGGCATCATTGACTCAATGAACATGAGTTTGAGCAAAGAAAGTGAAGGACAGGGAAGCCTGGAATGCAGCAGTCCCTGGGATCTCAAAGAGCCGCACAGGGTTGAATGACTGAATAACAGAAAATGCAGGCTTTTTGATGCTTTCCAGGTGAGCAGGAACAAAATAAAAATAAGGAAGTTTTTACTGTTGTTTCTATCTTGCTATATTTCAGACACTATCTTCTTCAAAGTGTGGTATTTCTGGGGTTAAAAGGGAAGATTGTGTCAAGGACCTAGTTTATAGCACAGGGAACCCTTCTCAATAGTCTGTGGCAGCCTGGATGTGAGTGGAGTTTGAGGGAGAATGGATACACATATGTGTACGGCTGAGTCCCTTTGCCGTCCACCTGAAACTATCACACTGTTGTTACTCAGCTATACTCCAATACAAAATTTTAAAAAATAATGAAAAAAGACAAAAAAATAATTTTTTACTTTAAAAGAGTAAAGTTTGAATACACTTCTGACATAGATCAAGTTTGTGTGTCTTTGCCTCACTACACCTGCTTTCCTTCATTTGTAGATTAGGGTGTCTGGCAGTACCATATAAGTCTGTTATGAACATTAATGGGAAAATGCATATGAACAACTTGGCACAATATCTAACAAATAGCAAATAATGACTAAAAAATTATTTATTACAGATCATTCCTGAATGAGAAGCATTTCTGGGTTAGTATATCCCATTCACTATATACTGACTTTCATAACCTTTTGTTTTAAAAGATGACTATTTAAAATCTTCATTCCCATCACTCAGTAACAGTGGTCTTATCTGAGCCATTGTTCCCCAAAGAGCAATTACATTTTCTGCTCCATTAAAAGAGAACTACATCAAACTGTACTAGCAGATTCATCTCATCAGCAAATATTTATTGTGCATGTAATGCATCTTAGCACTCTATCAGAGATTCCTCAGGTCCTAGAGAACCAAAATAATATCACTTTTTCAGCCTCTGTAACTTATTAACCACCCCACTATTCTCTAAGTGAATAGCACAACCATAATTTTATTAAAAACTGATCTAAAATGTTCCTTTCCCATGCCTTTCCTTCACACCCCAGGTTTGGGTTATCCCCCACCCCTCTGAACTCTCAGAGCAGCTAACCCAAGCCACCATTATGGCACATTTCATTTGCAAGTTGTGTTATGGTCTTTAAATATTTGGTCTGGTATTCAAATTACATGAGGAAAGACTGCAGAGAAAATCTGGCCACAGCACTTTACTAGCACAGGTCCATGAAAGGAAAACTAAGGGGAAGATAAATCAGTTTGTTCACTTCAAGTGAAAAACTAATGGTGTATTAAATACACTAATTTGAAATGCATGGGTACGAGGAAGTAATAATGTTCTCATCACGAAGGTGAAGATACCTTCTTGGAAAACAAAATGGAAGTAAACAAAATACTACCAGATGTCAGTGGGGAAAGAGAAGAAACAAAAGATGTTGAAGCCTTACCAAAAATGCATTATTTATGAAAAGATGCAGAGCAGCTTTTGCAGAAAAGATAGCATGACATCAAGAGTTCTCAAGAAGCACAGAAGTAGAGGAGGAAAGAGTGTGGCTTCACTGTTTCTGAAAGCAATTGTGAAATGTATCAAGCCCAGAGAATGCCAGCTGTTGGTTCTGTGAGCAGTGCCAAAGACTTCACACACTAAGTATCATAATGCCTGGAGAAAACTAGCATTTAAAACAGGTATTGATGAGGAATAGAAGTCAACGTTAACACACAAAAAAAGGAAAAAAAAAAAAGAAACCTGGTCCTTTGAGATAAATTGGATATTTAGTTCCAGATTGTGTTAAGATTTTGTAGCTTGGGATAAATCACTTAAAACTTCCTGCTCCCTTCAGTGTTGTCTTTTACACAATAAAAAGAAGAACTTAAGACTGCCTATTTATAGGTTGTCTGTGTGGATAATAGAAATTATTATTCTAGAATTATTATCAATTTTGCTCATTAATTTATTTTTGTTACATAGTCAGAAGAAGAAAATTAACTATTTTATTATTTAACCTTTTATTTTATATTGGAGTATAGCTGATCAACAGTGTTTTGATAGTTTCAGGTGGACAGAAAAGGGACTCAACCATGCATATACATGTATCCATTCTCTCCTAAACTACCTTTTCATCCAGGCTGCCACATAAACATTGAGCAGAGTTCCATGTGCTTTACAGTAGGTCTTTATTGGTTAGCTATTTTAAATGTACCAGTATGTACGTGTCAATCCCAAACTCCATAACTATCTCTTATCCCTACCCTTCCCCCAATAACCTTAAATTCTTTCTCTACATCTATAAATCTGTTTCTATTTTGTAAATAAATTCATTTGTATCATTTATTTTTAGTTTCTGCACATAAAGCATGGCAGGAAATTAACTATTTTAAATCATTGTTTTATTAAAGAATAATTTATTTCTGGAAAACAATTTCTGCTTTGAATCATTAAAAAAAAAAATCATGATCTTAAAACTCACTTAGTTGAAACCATTTGGAGTTCTTCTTCCATTGTTAGTTTATCACTTTTTAGAGACCCTAGTTTCTTTAGCAATTGTTAAAAGAGTTGTGAGCTGAAATGGACCAAATTTGCCAGCTGGACAACGTAGGATTTTTATGCAATATATCAATAAATTGCTAGACTAAACTATGTAAACTGTTTGAACATTTTAGATAGTGGTACTTTTCTCAGGAAAATTCTTTGATAAGACTTATCCCAAGTGCTAAAGTCATCCTTTCCCTGAACCCAACCTGGGATAAGTCATGTGTTACCATTCTAAAATTTCTTTTGTAGTTTTTATCATTAATGGTCCCTGCTTGATCTCCCTGTGGCTCCCAAGCTCCAGCCATGCATGCTCTGCCAAGCAAGTCTTGCTTATTGTATAAATCTCAACACTGTAAAATCCATGTTCTCAGGCTCTAACTCAAGATACACACTTGCTGAGAGGATTACCTAATGGTCTCATCCCGTCATTTTATGAAGGAGGAAACAGAGAGTTCTTGAGATTCTCTCAGAGCAGAAGTATTGTAGAAGTATACATTTATGTATAAATTAACATTTATTTCTATGAGAGGCTACTTCCAAAGACTCCTTCAAAACGATTCCCCAAATTATGTTGCTAAAAAAGCAAATAAAAAAATGCAACCTTGTCACCCTTCTTTATAAAGAGTGAACCTTTAAAAGGACTTCAAAGTAACTTCTTGGTCTTATGGAGTCTAAATCCAATGCATCTATCAAGCTATGTCTCCATCTGTCATTCATCCATTAAAATGTATTGCTTGAGAAGCAGACAACATTGAGGTAGATGCTGAGAGGAGAGTAAATGATACACAAATAGTCCCTGCCATCAAGACCCTTAAAGTTTAGTGTATGAGAAAGATTGCAGATATGATCGCAACTGCATTATTAACACAAAGGACAGAACTTAGGGATATCTCCCACCCACACTCTCAACACTAGTCACACTACTGTTGCCACATAATTCTCACCTTTCCTAATTAAGCCCAGTTGTTTCATGTGGCCTTCAATTTTCATATGTTGTATCTTTCCTCTCTAGAATATTCCAGTTTCTTTCTTATTTTGGCAAACTTCTAATCATTCATTTTGTTCAGTTATGACCTCTCTGAAAGCCCTCTTCACCAGAGTTGATTGAGGCACCAGGGTTTTGTAGGTATAGCTTGTGTATTCTGCTAAGAAGCCATCTTTAAATAAGTGGGTTTTATTCACTGGTCAAAAGCAAAATTCTACATGAATGGGTTTATCTCTGCTAATTTCTCACAGGGTCCTTGGAGAAATAATTTAACTTTTCCAATAATCAGCTTCCTTATCTTTAAATGTGTTTATAGAATCATTTACCTCTGTTGGAACAAGTGAATGTGTTAATATCTGTAAAATATTTCAACAGGGTTTAGCATATCTTAGGTGGCTTATTAATATCAGTTTTTTATATCATTGTCAAGCCAAATATCCTGACTCACAATAATTCTCAGTAAATATATATTGAAAATGTGAAAGTGTGAATTTATAATTAATATGTCTTTGCATTGGACTTTAAATACATAAAAAAAGAAAAAGCTAGAAATTAAAACTAAGCCTAAGACTACCTGCCCTAAAGTCAAAAAGTATTTAATGAAAATCAACATTTTTAACAAACAGACTTTGCAATTCTAACCATATTCAAAGATGAAAAATGCTACAGATATATAATTTTTTACTGCATTCATTCGTCTTAGGTTGACTTGCATAGTTTTAATAAGCTAAACTCTGACTGTTTCAAAATATTTTTCCTTCATTATTTGGTTAGGAGTCTAAAGAAGCAGCACAACAGTGTTTCATTTTTTTACTGTTCCTAAAGAGGCAACTCATTTAATCATCTGGACACTTGGAAATCCATTGTGATACAAATAAACACTTATGTAGTACTCCTTTAAAATAAATCACTGAAAATTTTATTGAAAACATGCAATATGAATTTGAGAAGAGCATGTATATTTTGCTGTAAAATTATATTACTTGACTTACTCAGATATTACTACATGTGTACACAAAAATAAATATATAAATAATAAAAGGCAAGAAAAATAAATTATGTTGCCATTCAAAAAATGCATATTTCTACTCTGGTGGTCAAAGAACAGCAAATATCAGCTTTACAACCACATCAGTGTCACAGGTGTCTCATTCTGAAGAGCATTCAGTACCCTATAAAAGAAGTGATTGCAATTTAAAATGTCAAAAGTAACCATATGCGATGCTTTTGGTCCCGGAAACTAAAATTTTTACATGATGAGACTGATGACTTTTTCCCATATCTCATTAGAAATTACCATGTCCACATTGAATATTCTCCAACAAGGTCTATTTTCAGGTATCAAAGTCATGTATTTGTGGATTATATTCTTCAGATTGTACATTACTATAATATGGATCTGAAAGAGATAGAATGCTGCCAGGCCTTAAATACTGATCTTGGATCACTACATTTACTTATTTAAAAGTTTTTTATTTTATATTGGAGAATAGTTGATTTACAATGCTGTGTTATTTTCAGGTATTCAGCAAAGTGATTCAATTACACATATGCATATATCTATTCTTTCTCAAATTCATTTCCCATATAGATTATTATAGAGCATTAAGAGTTCCTTGTACTATACAATAGGTCCTTATTGATTACCTCTTTTCTATATAATAATGTGTTATGTTAATGCCTCATTATATTTTTAAAAAACAATTAAAAAATCTGAACAATTTAAGTAATTTTAGTGAAAGCCTTATAAATATGTTTGGATGAATCAAACAATTTATAAAAATGAAAAAACAAAATTTAAAGAAGTGGACAGAGTAATAGATTATGATCGCTTCATCAGCATCCTGAAAGAAGAGACTGATTACTTGATGACTAGAATATAACATTAATTAACACTGAGATTAAAATAAATACTTTAAAGATTATATTTATAGGAGACTATGACAGGAAATGCCAGCTAGTATTAAGAATCCACTGATACTGTTTCAAGAAAATTACAAGGAGCTTATAGTACATGGTGGTTACCTGTCATCACTATTTAAAAAAAGAACAATCCTCAATAGCACGGTCTACATACAAAAAAACTGTCAAGATGAAATGGACATAACCATGACATCTCATTCTTTGACACCTAAAGCTGATGGCTCACTGCCTGTTAGACTGACATCAGACCCTGAGTACCTAACAGCTGCCTTCCATGTGAAATCACAGGAAAAATAATACCAATTATTGCAATGTGTACAGCATCTATATTCATCTGTTCAATGTTCACTTGGCAGATGTAATTCTAGTTAACATCATCATCATGTAATATCCCTGCATCAGCTCTGGCTTAGCAATTTTACCATGTCCTTATCCTAGCAAGACTATTCTAGGTGGAATCTGTCTTAGCTTAAGCTGTCATAATAAAATACTGACGACCCTGTGGCTTAAACAACATAAATTTATTTTCTCAAGGTTCTGAAGGCTGAAAGTCCAAGATCAGGGTTTCAGCATGGTCAGATTTTGGTGAAAACTCTCTTTTGAGGTTGCAGAGCCATCTTTTTAGGTGTCCTCACACAGTGGAGAGAGAGGTTTCCCTCTGGTGTCTCATGTTATGAGTTCAGGAATCCCTTTGTATGTATGGTCAGGTGGGGTCTCACTCTCCTGACCTCTTCTAAACCTAATTACCTAGCAAAGTTCCCACCTCCAAGTACAATCACAATAGGGATTAGGGTTTTGGTATATACATTTGAGGATTTCATGAACATTCAGTCCATAATATAATCCTAAATACACAGGTTTGCAGTTTCCTTTTTCACTCATTAGTGGTTCTATAAAATCATCAACATTACATTTTTATACACGAAAATGATTGAACAGAAACTATGTGTGAATTAACACTGAAGATCAGATCATTAGAGGATTAACAAATCAAGAATCTTACCCACTATATTTTACTAACAATATCAAAGTTAAATTAATTGTAAACACCTACAAAGCAGAGGGCAGCTTCAGATCCCAGAGTTTTTTTTTGTTGTTGTTCTGGCCACATTAGGGCATTCTGTGGCTCACATCAACATAAAAGGTCACTAAGCTCCATATGACCTTGCATCAGTTGCACAGAAAGCAGTTGTTTTGGTAATGACGTGTCCCCATTTTATATTCTGATAGTTACATTGGTTTGGTGGCATTTTACACATTAAGCCATAGGTGAATTTAATGAGTAAAACTTGAAAGCCTTGACCAGTGTGTGTAGTTGAGTTGAAAAATGTAACATAATCATGCATTTTTAAGGGTTCTGTGCCTCCTAATGTAACAGGACGGTTTTATTTCCTAACATTAGTGTCTCTAGCAAACATATATTTTTTCCTGTAAATCCATAGATTTGTTATTTGGTTACAATTAAGTCGGGGCTGGCAAATTTGTTTTCTGCCAAGGACCAGACAGTAAATATTTTAGGCTATGTGGGCCACTTTTTAGTTCAGTTCAGTTCAGTCGCTCAGTCGTGTCTGACTCTTTGCGACCCCATGAATCGCAGCACGCCAGGCCTCCCTATCCATCACCATCTCCCGGAGTTCACTCAGACTCACGTCCATCAAGTCCATGATGCCATC
>SJYX01018203.1:491058-506873 GCA_006410675.1 Oreotragus oreotragus | reverse complement strand
CCCTCAGAAGAAATGGAGTAGCCATCATGGTCAACAAAAGAGTCCGAAATGCAGTACTTGGATGCAATCTCAAAAACGACAGAATGATCTCTGTTCGTTTCCAAGGCAAACCATTCAGTATCACAGTTGTCCAAGTCTATGCCCCAACCAGTAATGCTGAAGAAGCTGAAGTTGAACGGTTTTATGAAGACCTACAAGACCTTGTAGAACTAACACCCAAAAAAGATGTCCTTTTCATTATAGGGGACTGGAATGCTAAAGTAGGAAGTCAAGAAACATCAGGAGTAACAGGCAAATTTGGCTTTGGAATGCGGAATGAAGCAGGGCAAAGACTAATAGAGTTTTGCCAAGAAAATGCACTGGGCCACTTTTAGTATCTGTTCATCTTTTTTTTTTTTTTTCCTGTTAATCTTCATATTCTATTTTTATAATACTTGAAAGTGAAAGTGAAGTCTCTCAGTCATGTCTGACTCTTTGTGACCCCATGGACTGTTGCCTACCAGGCTCCTCTGTCCTTGGGATTTTCCAGGCAATAGTACTGGAATGGATTGCCATTTCCTTCTCAGAGAATCATCCCAACCCAGGGATCGAACTCGTGTCTCTCACGTTGTAGACAGGCACTTTACCATCTGAGCCACCAGGGAAGTCCGTTTACAATACTTAGGAAATGTCAAAATATTTTTAACTCATGGGTCATGGTTTGCTGACCCCTGCATAGGCAATCATAGACAAATCTGATAGATTCTGCTAAAATCATGCCATAGACAAGGACTCCCTTTCTAGAAAATATTATTAATTTGCCTGGTATACTGCACATATATATATATATCCCCCCCCCCCCCCACATATTATTTTGTTTTTATATCTTAAAAAAAAAAAAAAAAAAAAAAACATCTGTCTGGGAAGACTATTCCTCCTGGGCTAGCCAATTCTTAGAGATAGGAAGGGATTTGGCCTGGAGAAAACCTTTGATATGCAGAGTAACCAATCCAAATCCCTAGCTCCTCCAGCTGGTTTATACACCCCAGCAGGCAGTGTCCTTCTGCCTTAATTGTCCTAGAGCCAGGTCCCAGGGAACTAGAAGCTAGAGACCATTCATATAGCTAAAAGCCAGTTAACGTTATTCAAACTGCCCAGTCCTAAACTGTTTACTCTGTCTTGCTTTGTCTTTCCCCAAAAGACTTGTCTTTCCCTCACTTCTGCTTTTGCCCTGTGATCCAAACCTTGTTTCTCCTGTGGACCTGTGTGGTGAGCCCTGTCTCTTGTTTCTACTGGGGACAGAAGTAACATTAAACTTATCTTTCAGTGGAGTTGATCTCTCTGCAAGATCACTCAGTCATGTTTATAAGTTAAGACCTGAGTACAAAACACCAGAAAGTCTGACTTCAGCATATTTACAAGGAGACTCTCTACATGAGGTTACTTGCCTTTCTTTTTTTACCCAAGAATGTCACCCAGTAAAGGGAAGGAATGGTTTGAGAGTCTGCATTTAAATATTTATTTTCTCTACTTTGTATGTTTTCACATGTATGGGACTAATAATGATTTTAAAAACCAAGTTATCAGCACTATACTTGCATTGCTTTATTAATGATTTTAATTTTTTAAATCTAACATTGTATTTGCTTCCTGCTTAGTTTTATTCTCCAAATTCTCTGTTGAGAGTTTATGGGTGAAGTGGAGGGTCTAAGTACACAAAATGTACTAAATGTTATTCACAAAGGTGTGCATCTAGTCCCTTGGTGGTTTCTATACCAAAGCAAACCTGAGTGACTTACAAATTGCATGGTTAACCAATATACAATATAATATATAATCTAAGAATAAGGACTCAAAGGAGATTTACTTAGTTTTCATTCTGATCTTTGCTATTAAAATATTTGATATTTTGGTATACTTCATTGCTTAATGCCTTATTTATTTCATGTATTAAATAGATATAAACCTCTCTGTAGAGTTATGATTAAATAAAATTATTCATAAAATGCACTTAATACAGTGCTTGAATCATAATAAGCAATATATTAAGGTTGTGTGGGTCTGGCCCTAGTAGTTGTCTACTGTTGCTTCCCAGGAACTTGGGAGTCTATCTTTTCAAAGCAGTAATCTTAAATGGGACTAGAGCCTTTTCATTATTACCTTATAGTCAATATATTTCATTGGCAGTGTTTCTAGAAAAAACAAGTAGATCAGAGAGTAAAACTCTTCTACTACACTAGGAGGTACAAAGAAGTTAAAAATGCATGATCATGTTCCATTTTTTAACTTGACTCTGCTGCACACTGATCAGGGGTTTCAACTTTTATCTAATGAATTCACCTTTGTATCCAACCCCAGTTAAGTTAACATCATCATTTTTCTCTGTTGGTGACTGATGAAACAAAGGCCATTCTAGAATTCTTCCTGGGCCTATCTTCTACACTTCAAGGTCAAAACTGCACTCCTTAAAACCACCTGACATTCTTAATAAGGATTGTTTCTCTTTGCCTGGGTCTCTTGCCTAGAAACTTCCCTGGTGGCTCTGAGGTTGAAGCATCTGCCTGTAATTAGGGAGACCCAGGTTCGATCCGTGGGTCGGGAAGATCCCCTGGGAAAGGAAAAGGCAACCCACTCCAGTATTCTTACCTGGAGAATCCCACGGATGGAGGAGTCTGTTATGCTACAGTCCACAGGGTCGCAAAGAGTCAGACACAACTGAACGACTTCACTCTCTTTCACTTGCCTAGAAAATTCCTTGAACTGCCTTTTTTACTGGCCCAAAGCACAGTCCAATTCAAAAGAGTCTTCTCTCCTTTTATATCTCTTTTTCTTAGTGGGTTTTTTTTTTTTTTTTTTCATAGGAAAAGTTTCTTCTAAGTAGCTGCTTGCAGATTTCAAGTCATTGGGCCAACTTAAAGAGAAAAGCTGCCCTTTCAACGTGTGCAAAGCATTCTTTTTTATTGTGACCTTTGAATCCCCTTTCATTTACACATCCATATTCTAGGAGTTAGTAGGACCCTTATGGCATCTCCAAACTTAGCCAATTTTAATATCATGTTTATCTGTTATAAGTTTATATTAACATAGTTTTATCCCATTATTTCAAGGGGTCAAAATACTTCCAAAAACTTTTGAAACATGAATGAGAGATATAGATGATAATTTGTGATCGGGGTGTGGGGATGATGAAAATATTAATGAAATTACCCAACCTTCTTTCCTATTACCATTAATTTGAGTCTTTTCTTAGGCATTGGAAAAAAAAAGAAATTCTCCTCTCCATCACTTCTTTTGCCTCTAAATACACAATAGACTATTTATAGGAAGACAAGATCAAAAGAGGAACAAGATACAAAACACTTAAAATTAACCAAACTATTTCATCTGTGTCTGTGATTCCAGAAAAGCTTACAGACACTTCAGCCCTACCAATGATAGAACATTTCTGTTGCAGATCTCTTGTTTCAATCTTGGCTGGTGGCTAAACTGTACCAGCTCATATTTAATTCTGATATTGAAACACCATGAACCATCTCTCCTTTGGTATATCATGGCATGCAAAATTAATATCTTGTGTCCTGTAAGCTGCAATTTATGCTCTGCATGCCATGTCTTTGTGATGCACAAATATTTCAGTTGTTCCTCAGTTATGGTCTTCAGCTGACTATTTTCCTGTTCCAATTAAGATATTACAAACAAATATCAGTGAAGTTAGTTTCTGATCTGAGAGAGAACATTATTATATTCTTCAAACAAAGTCCTAGTGTGATTTAGTGTTGTCTAAGTTCCTTCCTGAAAGTAAGAAATAAAGAAAGTCGTGGAATCTCAATGTATTTTCCCTATTTCCTCCCTTTCTCAAAAGTTAGGATATAATAGCAGGAAGAATTACAAACCTTCTGCATTTTATCCCTTTCACATTTATCTTAAACATATTGATAAGTCTATAGTAAATAGTGTGGTTATCAGTCATAATGTTTTTTTCTCCTGTCTTCTTTCTAGAGCAGTCAGTCACTCCAAAAGGTAGTCTTCATAAGACCTTAGGATATTTTAACTTTCAATTTAGATGTTTGGTCCCAAGAACTACACAGTGAAATTTTACAGATGAAGTAGTAAAAACACTTGAAACACTCTGACACTGGCTACACCAATGAGCCTTGTTTTGTGTCTGAATTATTCTACTCATATTTATGTTCATGAGTATTAGAAATATTTCAGGTGTTCTACAAATTATAGAAAATAAATGATCATTTAATCCTGAAATATATACACACACACATATGGCTTCCCAGGTGGTGCAGTTAGTAAAACATCCACCTGTCAATCAAACATGGTTTGATTCTGGGTCACAAAGATCCCCTGGAGAAAGAAATGACAACCCACTCCAGTATTCTTGCCTGGAGAATTCCACGGAGAGAGGAGCCTGGCAGGCTATAGTCCATGGGGTTGCAGAGAGTCAAACAGCAGCATGTGTGTGTGTGTGTATGTGTGTGTGTGTATATATATATGTATATATACAATTGTTCAGTATCTATTACAATTTGGCATACCTTGCACATATAGCAAAAACCCCAAAAAACGAAATAAATGAGCCAGCCAGATAATCACATGCCAACTTTGGCATACACTAAATCAAGGAGGAAAGCTCAAGCTGCTTAAGCTATAGTGGATAATTAAAGAAAACAAACAAACAAACTTCTAAATGTATTACATGTAAAATATCCAGTTGCAGATGAGTTATCACAATCAGCATACCAATGGGTATGACCATCCTCATTCATTTAAATATTCAGCACTAGTATTTGTGCCAGGCACTATGCTAAAAACTGGGAATAAAGTAATAAGTGACAAATCTCTGAATTATGATAACTTAATTTTACATTTAAATGTCAGCAATCTAATAATCCATTTCTTATCTTGTGACTGAAAAAAACTATATATTTTCTTAATGTTTCTTTCTTTAAAATTGAAAGAAATAACAAGCATAAAGAAATGGCTGTTTTAATCTGTATTTTGAATTTGACCCTCAGATGACTGAAGCACACATACTACTATTGAGACTTCTCTTATGTGTCACAATTGTAACAGAGTAGAAGTGTTTCAAGGAAGTATATCACTATGCAACTATTTCAAAGCAAAGGAGTTTGTGTTAGGCTATTTATATTTCTAATAAAATCTCTTGCTTTGATCTTGCTGAGTCTAATTTTATTTGGAATTGCTAAAAAGACTCCTTAGAATAGTTTTGTAGTCTTTTGTCTAGTAGTGTTGAGTTCTTACGACATTATAAGTCATTTTAAATTTTAGATTCAGACTCTAATGGGAAAATTGCAGCATAAAAGCCACAGCACTCAAATTATTGCCATGAATACCAAATTATTCATATTACCATATTAATATCAATAAATTATCCAATTTTTCTACTCAAATCATTTTCAATTAATCCCTCATCAGGGCAATCAGAACTGTTTTGTCATTCTAGAATTAGAGGATTTACCAATGTGTTCTCCATTTCCACTACATTTTCATCATCCTTACTTTTAATAGTTTTTTTGAAATGTTATGTCTACAACAGAATAGATTCAGGAACAGTTGAGGAAATCAAGCACTGTTGATATGAATCTGTCTGTTTCTGTTTAGTACAAGGGAAGAATCCCTGATGAACCAAATGCTCATTTATCATGATCTAATAAATATTTTGCATCAATTCCACTTATGTTTTACAAACAAATAATTTCACTCTTTTCTTTCTTTAAGACAAGTTCTATATCACAACACTACTACATTTGTGACCAAAAATATTTAGAGGTAAAGGAGAATTCTATGCATTGTAGAATGTGTCAAAGCATTCCTTCAGTTCAGTTCAGATCAGTTGCTCAGTCGTGTTCGACTCTTTGCGACTCCATGAACCACAGCACGCCAGGCCTCCCTGTCCATCACCAACTGCGAGAGTCTACCAAACCCACGTCCTTTGAGTATGTGATGCCATCCAATGATCTCATGCTCTGTCATCTCCTTCTCTTCCTGCCTTCAATCTTTCCCAGCATTAGAGTCTTTTCCAAAGATTCGAGTCTTTTACAAAGATTCAAATCTTTGCATGAGGTGGCCAAAGTACTGGAGTTTCAGCTTCAACATCAATCCTTCCAATGAACACCCAGGACTGATCTCCTTCAGGATGGACTGTTTGGATCTCCTTGCAGTCCAAGGGACTCTCAAGAGTCTTCTCCAACACCACAGTTCAAAAGAATCAATTCTTCAGTGCTCAGCTTTTTTATAGTCTAACTCTCACATCCATACATGACTACTGGAAAAACCATACCTTTGACTACACGGACCTTTGTTGATGTCTCAGCTTTTTAATACACTGTCTAGGTTGGTCATAACTTTCCTTCCAAGGAGTAAGAGTCTTTTTTTTAAATTTAAATTTATTTATTTTAATTGGAGGCAAACTACTTTACAATATTGTATTGGTCTTGCCACACATCAACAAGATGTGTATAAGAGACAGTATCCATTCTCTCCTAAACTACCTTTTCATCCAGGCTGCCACATAAACATTGAGCAGAGTTCCATGTGCTTTACAGTAGGTCCTTATTGGTTAGCTATTTTAAATGTACCAGTATGTACGTGTCAATCCCAAACTCCATAACTATCTCTTATCCCTACCCTTCCCCCAATAACCTTAAATTCTTTCTCTACATCTATAAATCTGTTTCTATTTTGTAAATAAATTCATTTGCATCATTTATTTTTAGTTTCTGCACATAAAGCATGGCAGGAAATTAACTATTTTAAATCATTGTTTTATTAAAGAATAATTTATTTCTGGAAAACAATTTCTGCTTTGAATCTTTAAAAAAAAAAAAAATCATGATCTTAAAACTCACTTAGTTGAAACCATTTGGAGTTCTTCTTCCATTGTTAGTTTATCACTTTTTAGAGACCCTAGTTTCTTTAGCAATTGTTAAAAGAGTTGTGAGCTGAAATGGACCAAATTTGCCAGCTGGACAACGTAGGATTTTTATGCAATATATCAATAAATTGCTAGACTAAACTATGGAAACTGTTTGAACATTTTAGATAGTGGTACTTTTCTCAGGAAAATTCTTTGATAAGACTTATCCCAAGTGCTAAAGTCATCCTTTCCCTGAACCCAACCTGGGATAAGTCATGTGTTACCATTCTAAAATTTCTTTTGTAGTTTTTTATCATTAATGGTCCCTGCTTGATCTCCCTGTGGCTCCCAAGCTCCAGCCATGCATGCTCTGCCAAGCAAGTCTTGCTTATTGTATAAATCTCAACACTGTAAAATCCATGTTCTCAGGCTCTAACTCAAGATACACACTTGCTGAGAGGATTACCTAATGGTCTCATCCCGTCATTTTATGAAGGAGGAAACAGAGAGTTCTCGAGATTCTCTCAGAGCAGAAGTATTGTAGAAGTATACATTTATGTATAAATTAACATTTATTTCTATGAGAGGCTACTTCCAAAGACTCCTTCAAAACGATTCCCCAAATTATGTTGCTAAAAAAGCAAATAAAAAAATGCAACCTTGTCACCCTTCTTTATAAAGAGTGAACCTTTAAAAGGACTTCAAAGTAACTTCTTGGTCTTATGGAGTCTAAATCCAATGCATCTATCAAGCTATGTCTCCATCTGTCATTCATCCATTAAAATGTATTGCTTGAGAAGCAGACAACATTGAGGTAGATGCTGAGAGGAGAGTAAATGATACACAAATAGTCCCTGCCATCAAGACCCTTAAAGTTTAGTGTATGAGAAAGATTGCAGATATGATCGCAACTGCATTATTAACACAAAGGACAGAACTTAGGGATATCTCCCACCCACACTCTCAACACTAGTCACACTACTGTTGCCACATAATTCTCACCTTTCCTAATTAAGCCCAGTTGTTTCATGTGGCCTTCAATTTTCATATGTTGTATCTTTCCTCTCTAGAATATTCCAGTTTCTTTCTTATTTTGGTAAACTTCTAATCATTCATTTTGTTCAGTTATGACCTCTCTGAAAGCCCTCTTCACCAGAGTTGATTGAGGCACCAGGGTTTTGTAGGTATAGCTTGTGTATTCTGCTAAGAAGCCATCTTTAAATAAGTGGGTTTTATTCACTGGTCAAAAGCAAAATTCTACATGAATGGGTTTATCTCTGCTAATTTCTCACAGGGTCCTTGGAGAAATAATTTAACTTTTCCAATAATCAGCTTCCTTATCTTTAAATGTGTTTATAGAATCATTTACCTCTGTTGGAACAAGTGAATGTGTTAATATCTGTAAAATATTTCAACATAAACTTCTAATCATTCATTTTGTTCAGTTATGACCTCTCTGAAAGCCCTCTTCACCAGAGTTGATTGAGGCACCAGGGTTTTGTAGGTATAGCTTGTGTATTCTGCTAAGAAGCCATCTTTAAATAAGTGGGTTTTATTCACTGGTCAAAAGCAAAATTCTACATGAATGGGTTTATCTCTGCTAATTTCTCACAGGGTCCTTGGAGAAATAATTTAACTTTTCCAATAATCAGCTTCCTTATCTTTAAATGTGTTTATAGTATCATTTACCTCTGTTGGAACAAGTGAATGTGTTAATATCTGTAAAATATTTCAACAGGGTTTAGCATATCTTAGGTGGCTTATTAATATCAGTTTTTTATATCATTGTCAAGCCAAATATCCTGACTCACAATAATTCTCAGTAAATATATATTGAAAATGTGAAAGTGTGAATTTATAATTAATATGTCTTTGCATTGGACTTTAAATACATAAAAAAAGAAAAAGCTAGAAATTAAAACTAAGCCTAAGACTACCTGCCCTAAAGTCAAAAAGTATTTAATGAAAATCAACATTTTTAACAAACAGACTTTGCAGTTCTAACCATATTCAAAGATGAAAAATGCTACAGATATATAATTTTTTATTGCATTCATTAGTCTTAGGTTGACTTGCATAGTTTTAATAAGCTAAACTCTGACTGTTTCAAAATATTTTTCCTTCATTATTTGGTTAGGAGTCTAAAGAAGCAGCACAACAGTGTTTCATTTTTTTACTGTTCCTAAAGAGGCAACTCATTTAATCATCTGGACACTTGGAAATCCATTGTGATACAAATAAACACTTATGTAGTACTCCTTTAAAATAAATCACTGAAAATTTTATTGAAAACATGCAATATGAATTTGAGAAGAGCATGTATATTTTGCTGTAAAATTATATTACTTGACTTACTCAGATATTACTACATGTGTACACAAAAATAAATATATAAATAATAAAAGGCAAGAAAAATAAATTATGTTGCCATTCAAAAAATGCATATTTCTACTCTGGTGGTCAAAGAACAGCAAATATCAGCTTTACAACCACATCAGTGTCACAGGTGTCTCATTCTGAAGAGCATTCAGTACCCTATAAAAGAAGTGATTGCAATTTAAAATGTCAAAAGTAACCATATGCGATGCTTTTGGTCCCGGAAACTAAAATTTTTACATGATGAGACTGATGACTTTTTCCCATATCTCATTAGAAATTACCATGTCCACATTGAATATTCTCCAACAAGGTCTATTTTCAGGTATCAAAATCATGTATTTGTGGATTATATTCTTCAGATTGTACATTACTATAATATGGATCTGAAAGAGATAGAATGCTGCCAGGCCTTAAATACTGATCTTGGATCACTACATTTANGTAGGAGCTGTCTCTTATACACATCTAGATGTGTATAAGAGACAGATATATAACAACAGAAGATAGTCCCCCCAGGACAATCTGCTACTGGGGAATAAATAGCAGAGAGCAGTTACTAATAGCTCCAGAAAGAATGAAGTGGCTAGACAAAAAGGAAATAATGCTCAATTGTAGAGGTGTCTGGTGGTAAAAGTAACATGTAATGCTATAAAGAACAATATTGCATAGGAACCTGGAATATCAAGTCCATTAAAAAGATACATTTGATGTAGTCAAACAGGAGATGGCAAGAGTGAACACTGAAATAAAATGGAAAAGAATGAGTGAATTTAATTCAGATAACCATTATGTTTACTACTGTGGGGCGAGAATCCTTTGGAAAAAATGGAATAGCCCTCAAACTCAACAAGAGTCTGAAATACAGTACTTGGGTGCAGTCTTAAAAATGACAGAATGATCTTGGTTCATTTCCAAGGCAAATCATTCAATATCACAGTAATCCAAGTCTATGCCCCAACCACTGATGCCAAAGCAGCTGAAGTTGAATGGTTCTACAAAGACAGACAAGACCTTTAAGAACTAACACCAAAAGAAGATATCCTTTTCATTATAGAAGATTGGAATAAAAAAGTAGAAAGACATGAAATACCTGGAATAACAGGCAATTTTACCTTACAGTACAAAATGAAGCAGGGCAAAAGCTAAAAGAATTTTGTCAAAAGAACACACTGGTCATAGCAAACATCCTCTTTCAACAACGTAAGAGAAGACTGTACACATGGAAATCACCAGATGGTCAATACCAAAATCAGATTGATTATATTCTTTGCAGCAGAAGTTGGAGAAGCTCTATACACTCAGCCAAAACAAGACTGGGAGCTGACTGTGGCTCAGATCGTGAGCTCCTTATTGCAAAATTCAGGTTTAAGTTAAAGAAACTAGGAAAAACCACTCAGCCATTCAGGTATGACCTAAATCATATCTCTTACAATTATACAGTGGAAGTGAGAAATAGATTCAAAGGATTAGATCTGGTAGACAGAATGTCTGAAGAACTATGGGTGGAGGTTTGTGACACTGTACAGGAGACAGGGATCAACACAATTCCAAAGAAATAGAAATGCAAGAAGGCAAAATTGTTGTCTGAGGAGCCTTTACAAATAACTGCAGAAAGAAGAGAAGCAAAAAGCAGGGAGAAAGGGAAAGATATACTCAGCTGGATGGAGAGGTTCAGAAAATAGCAAGGAGAGACATGAAGGCCATCTTCAATAAACAATGCAAAGAAGTAGAGGAAAACAAAAGAATGGGAAAGACTAGATATCTCTTCAAGAAAACTGGAGATATCAAGGGAAGTTTGCTTGGAAGGATGGGCATGATAAAGGACAGAATTTTTAAGGATCTAACAGATGAATGAAAAATGTATTTATAACTCTAAGTTGCATTTGGAACAAGGCAGCTAAAAGAATCATAAGCTCATCAAATCACAGCCTGAAGAAATTTTCATGGGAACAGTTTAGGTATGTACACTTTCTGTGCTCAATACAAGCATTTGCACACACACACACACACACACACACAAAAGCAGTTTTTAAATGTCATTCCAGTAACTGACTGCCAGTGAGTGTAAAACAAAGATAGCAATAACCTAATTTAGAAAGAATGCTGATAAATTATTACATTGTCATTTTTTATTATTTTACTTGATTTTCTAGATATCACTATTTTTTTTCTTCATGGTAAGCAATTACTTCTATGAAATAACCCTGATAACCAGTCATACTTCTACATATTCAAAAATCAAAACTAACCTGAGAAAATATTATGTAAGAAAAATGAGGACAAATAAGTTTTCCCTGGAAAGCTTAAAAAATTTAACATTTTCCTTAATTTAGAAAGAATGCTGATAAATTATTACATTGTCATTTTTTATTATTTTACTTGATTTTCTAGATATCACTATTTTTTTTCTTCATGGTAAGCAATTACTTCTATGAAATAACCCTGATAACCAGTCATACTTCTACATATTCAAAAATCAAAACTAACCTGAGAAAATATTTTGTAAGAAAAATGAGGACAAATAAGTTTTCCCTGGAAAGCTTAAAAAATTTAACATTTTCCTTCATGAACATTCTACAAGAAATTATAAATATTTTTCTATATATGGTAAACTTTATATAAATAAATGTATTAACATGGTACATAATGAAATTTCAGTTAAAAAAAAATAGCAAAACGATGCTGAATAACCAAAGAGATCATCGTTGTTTTTGTTCAGTCACTATCATGTGCTACTGTGTATCACCCTGTGGACTGTCACACACCAGGTTTCCCTGTCCTTCATTATCTTCCAGTGTTAGCTCAAATTCATGTGTTTATGATGCCATCCAGCTATCTCATCCTCTGCTGTCCTGCTCTTTTGCCTTCAATATTTCCAGATTCAGGGTCTTTCCAATGACTCAGCTCTTTACATCAGGTGGACAAGGTATCAGAACCTCAGTTTCATCATCAGTCTTTCACAATATTCCTTTTGATCCCCAGAGATGCACATCCCTCCTACTAGTCACCCTATCAGAAGTTTCTCAGTTTCATACTATTTCAATATCTGCTCAATATGCATGATTTCATCATATAAACCAGATACAGGTACAGATGAGGCTTTAGGATGTAATCTATCAAGTGCTGATCCTGCAGCAAAATTTCTCCATCAGTGACCTGTAAAACTAAAAAGGTAAAATAATTTGCCCCTCAATAAAACATTGGTGAAACAATCTAAGAAAAGAACATTTAAAATCCAGTTCAAAGGGGGACAAATAGAAGGTAAAACATCATGAGTCACTGAAGTTCTGAACTCCAACTCCGAGCTCTAACCTGAAAAAAAATTTTTTGTTTGTTTGTTTGTTTGTTTAAATTTTCTAGTTCACAGTGATCCTAAGATCCAGTTTCTAGAATCTTGTTCCTATTCTCTCATTCATTCTTTCTTTTACATGAAAGATATTACAGTTTTGCTGCTGAATAATTTTATCAACTTTCTCTTGTTAGTAGAATTTTGGATGTCTTTTAGTTTGTATTCTTTCTGTCCTTTTCAGCCCAATTGGCAGTATTTCTGCATTTTGGACCTTCCATGGATTTTACTAGCTTTCATTCAATTAGATGAAAGTC
The DNA here is from genome assembly GCA_006410675.1 of Oreotragus oreotragus. NCBI lineage: Eukaryota > Metazoa > Chordata > Mammalia > Artiodactyla > Bovidae > Oreotragus > Oreotragus oreotragus. The sequence continues at coordinate 494,023 of SJYX01018203.1, read as the reverse complement.
ACTTCCACTGATTGTTTCAATATAATCCTTTATTTACCTTGTCCTTCTATTGAGATAAATCAGTAATAGTATTCTCAAGACCTCTAGAGCTCATGGATTGATTAATAGGTTCAAAGAGGTTTACCCTTTTTCTCTTTTAAAGAGCCTTGTGTGTGATTCAATATTCTGTCTTTAAACTTTTGATCCTATGAAGTTTCTGCAGAAGATTTTATGGTCACACTTTTGGCCTTTTCTCTAGAATATGGTACCTTGACAATAAATATCTTATTGTCTCTCTCTCATTTTGTTGTTGTAGTTACCTGGAGAAGTTTTTCAAAATCAGTGAGTTTAGGTCTTCCTTGGTGTCAGTTTTTCCCCAAATTTTTCTCTCTGTTCTGCCATTTTAGTATTTCTTCAGTTCAGTTCAGTTCAGTTCAGTCGCTTAGTCGTGTCCGACTATTTGCAACCCCATGAATCGCAACACACCAGGCCTCCCTGTCCATCACCAACTCCCGGAGTTCACTCAGACTCACGTTCATTGAGTCAGTGATGCCATACAGTCATCTCATCCTCTGTCGTTCCCTTCTCCTGCCCCCAATCCCTCCAGCATCAGAGTCTTTTCCAATGAGTCAACTCTTCACATGAGGTGGCCAAAGTACTGGAGTTTCAGCTTTAGCATCATTCCTTCCAAAGAAATCCCATGGCTGATCTTCAGAATGAACTGGTTGGATCTCCTTGCTGTCCAAGGGACTCTCAAGAGTCTTCTCCAACACCACAGTTCAAAAGCATCAATTCTTCAGCGCTCAGCCTTCTTCACAGTCCAACTCTCACATCCATACATGACAACAGGAAAAACCATAGCCTTGACTAGCTGGACCTTAGTCAGCAAAGTAATGTCTCTGCTTTTGAATATACTATCTAGGTTGGTCATAACTTACTAGAAAGAAATTATTATGTCCAGAACGTTCAGAACAAAGAGGCTGAGACTCAAACCCAGAATCACATTCATCAAACAGCTTAGTTACTGCTGCTGCTGCTAAGTCACTTCAGTCATGTCCGACTCTGTGTGACCCCATAGACGGCAGCCCACCAGGCTCCCCCATCCCTGGGATTCTCCAGGCAAGAATACTGGAGTGGGTTTCCATTTCNCCCATGGACTGCAGCCCACCAGGCTACTCCGTCCATTGGATTTTCCAGGCAAGAGTACTGGAGTGGGGTGCCATTGCCTTCTGAAATTTAATATCTAACCTCATGGATGTCTGTTGCCAAGTTGAATACATTGATTGGAAAAGAACAAGATCCTGAAAATTGGAAAGGTGACATATTAGGAGATCCTGGTGTACTGGGGACATTAAGCCCCAAATTCTGATGAACGTTTGTTAACAGAGACAGCTGTACTCTCTCTGAATGAGGAGATTCATTCTACTTCTTCTGAATAAAGTATAATGCTTCTCCTGAGGTCATTGACTTGCAAGACATAGTTGATTCTCCTCAGGANTTGGAAAGGTGACATATTAGGAGATCCTGGTGTACTGGGGACATTAAGCCCCAAATTCTGATGAACGTTTGTTAAAAGAGACAGCTGTACTCTCTCTGAATGAGGAGATTCATTCTACTTCTTCTGAATAAAGTATAATGCTTCTCCTGAGGTCATTGACTTGCAAGACATAGTTGATTCTCCTCAGGACCCATTTTCCCACTCCTCTTTATATCTAGACTTACATGAGTCCCAGTGATTTCCTAAAAGTGAGGTACATACAACATGTGACACATGAAGAAGTGTGCTATAATACAAAACACTATGTGAGTTCTCCAGTTTACAGAGATGAAAATCTTTGGACTATGTATGGAAATAGATATGAAGTAGAAGAAACATAAGGTTGAGTTAGGCTGAATTTATTGACTTGGCCCCACTAAGCAAAGATTCTGGATTTATTGTTGAAAATTAGGTGATCAAAAAAGGATCTAAAAACTTGTTTAGTTGATTGACTCAAACATGGACCAAAAACTGACTTACCCTAAATGATTTTTAAATATCAACAGTGTCACAATATACATACTATAGTGGAAGAAATCCAAAGGTTTAGAGATATTGGAATGTTAGAAAGGATTATTTAAGACCTGTTACACATCCTGAGAGAGACTAGAGGACACATGTTTTATCAAGTCTATGAGGAATACTTTTATAAGGGAGTTCCAACATCCTTGAAAAGCTCTGTGATCACTCATCTAAAGGCAATAAATTATGCTGGGCTCTGCTGCCACTGAATTGGTAAATCTGAATACAGTGGGGATAATTGAATTCCTGGATGTCAGGGGCCAAGTGTCAGCACTTAGTCCCAAAGGCAAGGTGGCACGGTTGCCATAATGGATAGCAGAACAAAACCAGAAATCAGAATAGTTTGACTTGCAGAGACCTATGGTGTTGTCTATTTAATCGAAGTTTTCCTAGAATTCTTACACGATCTATATAAGCATAAAAATTCTAGAATAAGTGAACAAAAGGCCAACTTTAATCATGAAAGCAGAGAATCATGGCCTACTTAATTAGTTCCTAGACTTGAGCCAGTTTACAGAATTCCTGTTAACAAAGGGGAGTTCAGTTCAGTTCAGTGGCTCAGTCGTGTCCAACACTTTGCGAACCCATGAATCGCAGCACGACAGGCCTCCCTGTCCATCACCAACTGCCGGAGTTCACTCAGACTCACGTTCATTGAGTCAGTGATGCCATACAGCCATCTCATCCTATGTCGTCTTGTTTTCCTCCTACCCCCAATCCCTCCCAATATCGAAGTCTTTTCCAGTGAGTCAACTCTTCGCATAAGGTGGCCAAAGTACTGGAGTTTCAGCTTTAGCATCATTCCTTCCAAAGAAATCCCAGGGCCGATCTCCTTCAGAATGGACTGGTTGGATCTCCTTGAAGTCCAAGAGACTCTCAAGAGTCTTCTCCAACACCACAGTTCAAAAGCATCAATTCTTCAGCGAT
>SJYX01018203.1:463061-486054 GCA_006410675.1 Oreotragus oreotragus | reverse complement strand
CAAGGCTGTGGTCCTAGTGTGATTAGATTGACTAGTTTTCTGTGAGTATGGTTTCAGTGTGTCTGCCCTCTGATGACCTCTTGCAACACCTACCATTACTTGGGTTTCTCTTACCTTGGGTGTGGGGTATCTCTTCATGGCTGCTCCAGCAAAGCACAGCTGCTGCTCCTTACCTTGGATGAGGGGTATCTCCTCACCACAGCCCTTCCTGACCTTCAGCATGGGATGGCTCCTCTAGGCTCTCCTGCACCCACGCAGCCACAGCTCCTTGGACATGGGGTTGCTCCTCCCAGCTACTGCCCCTGGCCTCAGATGCGGGGTAGCTCCTCTCGGCTGCCGCCCCTGACCTCGGTTGTGAGGTAGCTCCTCCAAGCCACCGCCCCTGACCTCGGACGCAGGGTAGCTCCTCTTGCCCATTCCTGCGCTGTCGCAGCCTGGCACTCTAGGCTGCTTCCCTTGATCTCAGACATGGGGTAACTTCTCTTGACTGCTGCCCTTTGGGCATGGGGTTCTCCCAGCTTCTTCCCCTGTCCTTGGGCTTGGGGTAGCTCCTCTTGGCAGCACTTAGTGCGTGGCCACAGCCGCCTGTGCTTAGTGAGCCGGCCGCATAAAAGGTTTCTTAATGAAGGACCCACTACACTGCCAAAATTTTATACAGTTAATCTTTCTCCTATACTTCTATAAAGGGACTTACAGCTTATTACCAGGGTGACTATACAGTGGTAAAATAAAATAATCAAACTCTTCAAAGACTACTGAACACTGACTATAGTTTGACACTAATTCTAGGAAATTCATTATGTCACCAAGATGTACCAACCAGATTAGGGACTTATGGAAATTTTCCAGTGAATTGAAGACATGATGCACACCTATCTTGATTTTCTCTCTATTCAGGCAGAAAATCCAGAAGAGTGAAAAGTTGTGGAAGGTTATTGAACTGTATTTCTCATTAAGAATTGGAGGCTAATGAGTGATCTATGGAAAGACACGTTCACTAAAATAGGCATACATCCTTGGAAAATTAGATCCCATGTATGGACCTGAGTTTGACCATTAGCTTAGTGTAAGAACAAACATTCATGAAGACTACATGAATCTGGACCTCTTATTCTGTGAGCTGACATTTAACATATCAACTCCATCAAAAAGTGGGTATAAACTAGGGTAATTTCAAATTCTTATTAATCAAAGTATGTAGTCCTCCTCATTTCTGGAAAAAACTAAAGAGATTGCATTTGGCACAGAGTTTAGAAAAACAGAAACCACTTACCTTAGGGATACATGAGGATACAGAATATGCTTTCTCTAATAATATCCTTTTTCTCTAATTGAATTGCATTACTAAAATTGGTTACATACCTATTTCTCTCATGGGTTGGATCATTGTTCTCACTCCTTCACTTCCTTCTTTTCTTCAGTGATGTGATTTTCTACTCATGACATTTAATATAACTGAGAATTGCTGCAGCTTCTGGTGAGCATTTGAGAACAACCTGCTTTAGTGCTTCATGTTGAGCTTCTCAGTGTTGGTTCTAGTGACTTTCTCAAGTGTTTGCTGATTTCTGAAGCTCTTCAGAGAGAGATGTTAAAAGGGATGTCTTTGAAACAGGGTAAAATTCTAGAGTATTGTTGTTGTTCAGTCAGCCAGTTACACCCAACTCTTTGTGAACCCATGGACTGGAGAACACTAGGCCTCTTTGTCCCTCACCATCTCCTGATGTTTGCCCATGTTTTCAGACAAAAAAAAAGGAGGTATGGATCTGCTATAAAGGAGAGTAATTGCTAAACACCAGGTTCTCAGTTGAAAGACTGGAAGGATACATTCTAAGAGTAAGAATAAAATAAAAGTAGATACAGTCTTTCAAAATCTACAAACAAAAATCCAGGTATCTAATTAAGTTGAAATTATCTTCTTACTGTGTCTTTTTGGTTGAACTCTCTTGGAATAGATTCAAAACCTCCAAAATTTTCTGTTACAGATTTATGCAAAATCTGTTACATCTAATAAAAAATTACCAAGGGTCCCAATAATAAAGATCTAAACATAAAAATGCATAAAATAAAAATAAATCCACAGATAATTCAGGTTTTGAGAGTATCAGACATGCAGTTTAATTTTGAAACAACTGTGATTAGTAGACTCAGAAATATATGATCAGATAAATAATTTTATCATAAAAGTAGAATTATAAAAAGAAAAAAATTCTAGAACTGGAACAGCACTAATTAAAGACTAAAATAAACATAGTTATAATTAAGATTAATTATTTTAATTTGCTTCAGCAAAGTTACTGTTATAAAAAAGAACTGTAAAATTTTTCCAAAGAGGAGAGTTGGGGAAAATACACCAGGGATTTTAGATTTGGGTATTTTAGTCTTAACAAGGATTACTCAGGATTGATGAACAAGGCAAATTTCAGGAAAAATAAGTGCTTACATTAAAATATATAAATCTGTACTAGGTTTCTATTAATTCAGGTTGTTTGTGGTCTAACATTATACATGTATTTCTGAACAAACTGGTCTAAAAGGAATTTGACCTCAGATAGTCTGTGATATCATGGTTTGTCTGTGCTAAGTGACTAGTCATGCCCAACTTTCTGTGACACTATGAACTGGAGCCTACCTGGCTTTTCTATCCATGGAATTTTCTAAGCAAGAATACTGGAGTGGGTTGCCCTGCGCTCCTTTAGGGGATCTTCCCAACTAGGGAATCGAACCCTCATCTCCTTCATCTCCTGCATTACAGCTGTACTCTTTACCGCTGAGCCAACCAGGAAGGCCTTGATATCATGGCTTAGTTTGGTACAATTTTCAGTTTTTATGAGAGTGGGTTTGAGAATATAGTCCATTTTGTAAGTTGTAATTTCTGATTTAATACTCAATATAAGCTAAATCTAGATTTCTAGGAGAAGTATCAATAACCAGAGATATGCAGAAGACACCACCAATATGGCAGAAAGCAAAGAGGAACTAAAGAGCCGCTTGATGAAAGTAAGAGGAGAGTGAATAAGTTGGCTTAAACCTCAACATTCAAAAACTAAGATCATGGGATCTGGTCCCATCACTTCACGGCAAATAGATGGAGAAACAATGGAAACAGTGATGGCCTTTATTTTTTGGGCTCCAAAATCACTGCAGATCATGACTGAAGCCATGAAATTAAAAGACACTTGCTTCTTGGAAGAAAAGCTATGACCAACCTAGACAGCATATTAAAAAGCAGAGATATTAATTTGCTGACAAAAGTCTGAATAGTCAAAACTATGGCTTTTCTGGTAGTCATGTATGGATATGAGAGTTCAGTCAATTCAGTCGCTCAGTTGTGTCCAACTCTTTGCGACCCTATGAATCTCAGCACAGCAGGCCTCCCTGTCCATCTGACAGAATGTGGTCTCCTGGAGAAGGGAATGGCAAAACACTTCAGCATTCTTGCCTTGAGAACCAGATGAACAGTATGAAAAGGCGAAAAGATAGGATACTGAAAGATGAACTCTCCAGGTCAGTAGTTGCCCAATATGCTACTGGAGATCAGTGGATAAATAACTCCAGAAAGAATGAAGGGATGGAGCTAAAGCAAAAACAACACCCAGTTGTGGATGGGACTGGTGGTAGAAGAAAGATTTGATGCTATAAAGAGCAATATTGCATAGAAACCTGGAATATTAGGTCCATGAATCAAGGTAAATTGGAAGTGGTCAAACAGGAGATGGCAAGAGTGAACACATCGACATTCTAGGAATCAGTGAACTAAGATGGACTGGAATGGGTGAATTTAACTCAGATGACCATTATATCTACTACTGTGGGCAGGAATCCCTTAGAAGAAATGGAGTAACCATCATGGTCAACAAAAGAGTCTGAAATGCAGTACTTGAATGCAATCTCAAAAATGACAGAATGATCTCTGCTTCCAAGGCAAACCATTCAATATCACGGTAATCCAAGTCTATGCCCTGACTAGTAACACTGAAGAAGCTGAAGTTGAACAGTTCTATGAAGAGCTACAAGACCTTCTAGAACCAACACCCAAAAAAGATGTCCTTTTCATTAGAGAGGAACGGGATGCAAAAGTAGGAAGTCAAGAAACACCTGGAGTAACAGGCAAATTTGGCCTTGGAGTACAGAATGAAGCAGGGCAAAGGCTAATAGAGTTCTGCCAAGAGAAGGCACTGGTCATAGCAAACACCCTCTTCCAACAACACAAGAGAAGACTCTACAAATGGACTCACCAGATGGTTGACACTGAAATCAGATTGATTATATTCTTTGCAGCCAAAGATGGAGAAGCTCTATATAGTCAGCAAAAACAAGACCGGGAGTGGACTGTGGCTCAGATCATGAGCTCCTTATTGCCAAATTCAGACAAATTGAAGAAAATGGAGAAAAACACTAGACCATTCAAGTATGACCTAAATCAAATCCCTTATGACTATACAGTGGATGTGAGAAATAGATTTAAGGGACTAGATCTGATAGACAGAGTGCCTGATGAACTATGTGAGATTTGGCCGCTAAAGAAAACTAAGTGCCAAAGAGTTGATGCTTTTGACCTATGGTGTTGGAGAAGACTCTTGAGAATCCCTTGGTCTACAAGGAGATCAAACCAGTCAATCCTAAAGGAAGTCAGTCCTAAATATTCATTGGAAGGATTGAAGCTGAAGCTGAAGCTGAAGCTCCAATACTTTGGCCACCTGATGCAAAGAACTGACTCATTGGAAAAGACCCTGTTGCTGGGAAAGATTGAAGGCAGGTGCAGACGAGGACAACAGAGAATGAGATGGCTGTATGGCAACATCGACTAGATGGACATGAGATCGAGCAGACTCTGGGAGTTGATGATAGACAGGGAAGCAGGTATGCTGCAGTCCATGGGATCACAAAGAGTCAGACATGTCTGAGTGACTGAACTGAACTGAGCTCAAAATATATTCTTTAGAATCTCTAAAAGAAAACAAGAAAAATAATTATAATGAATAATAATGGTAAAGGTTTTCGTGAATTCTAGATTTATGGCTTGGATGCAAGGAAGAATGATCATTAAATAAAATAGCAAATCCATGATGAAGTCAATGTTATGATTAAATAGATAATCATTCATTTTCAAAATGTTAATTTTGATGTTATTAAAGCATATCCAGTAGTAGTGGCATATCCAGGTAAAAGTGAGTAACAAGGTGATCCTTCTTATGTGGTTTCCAGTATGAGGATGGTATAAAAAAATTGAGTTCATTTAAATGTGCAATGCTTATTTTATCCAACTGTTCTCTGTTCTTAGGTTTTCAACAAGCTATTTTTTGTACATTATACAGTATTAAATAGATAATCATTCATTTTCAAAATGTTAATTTTGATGTTATTAAAGCATATCCAGTAGTAGTGGCATATCCAGGTAAAGGTGAGTAACAAGGTGATCCTTCTTATGTGGTTTCCAGTATGAGGATGGTATAAAAAAATTGAGTTCATTTAAATGTGCAATGCTTATTTTATCCAACTGTTCTCTGTTCTTAGGTTTTCAACAAGCTATTTTTTGTACATTATACAGTTTCTGTCAGTATTTTAATGCAAAGTTGAATCATTGTACTGTAAATCTATCTCTAGCTTGCCTTATATCTGTTGCTTTATTAATAAAACATGCAATAGTAAAGTTTGTATAAACACTGTAGCAAAAATGAACTGATCAATACAGTACTGTAAAGTAAAATAAAGTAAAAATTAAAATTTAAAAAAATGAACTGATCTAGATATGACAGATTTTTCTAGTTTTCTTAGGTGTTTTAAATAATTCCTAAAATTTGTTTACTTGATTATAGAGCATCCTATGCGGTTTTGATAATGAAGTAAATTAGTAAGACTCAGGATGATGTGCTGAGTTATTAAATTAGCCTCTAAATTAAATTTTAAGTGTATCTTAGCTTAACTTTGGCAACACATAATTTTATTCAGTTCAGAATTATTTTCAAGTACAATTTAAATGGTTTCATATTTTTCTGAGAATAATGAAAAAATTATGTGTAGGATTCCACTTCTTTTTTTTTTGGATCTTGGGAATTGGGATCTACATTAGTTTAAGTAACGTTATCTGTGTGAAATAAGGGAGTATCTCTAAAAATTTTGTGGTTAATAATCATGCAGGGAGGAACTCTCTTCACAATTCATGCTTAACCCAACTTAGGTAAGAGTATGGACAATTTATTTTCATGACTGTATCATCCATGCCCTGTAATCTACTTTTCTGTTTTGAGTGTTATTGTTCTTTTGTTTCCCTTTCTTGGGTTTTTGTGTATTTTCCTCTATTGTTCATTGTATTTTTTATTTACTCCATTTCAGTCATAGTCAACTACAATTTACTCATTATCCAGTGTTTGGAACCATGTGCAAGAGTCATGTTTGAAATACGGAAAACAAATTCTTTTCTTTTTACAAACGTATGAACTAGTGATACATAAAGATCATGAATTCTCAGCTTGCGCCACATGTTCACAAAGCAGAGTGCAAACAAGTGCAAATATACAAGGTGAAAACCACACTCATGAATGCCAGAGGCAACAAGAAACAGAGTGTGATAGAAACATCTGATTAAAAACAAACAAACAAAAAATCTTGGAGAAATTTGGAAGGGAACTAGCTGGCTCTTAAAGAAAGAAGAATAATATCAAATGGGCAAAAATTACATGCACAACTGTGTCTAGCACTAACTCACAAATACCATCTATTTGTTGAATTAGACTCAGGTGGAGATGAGCAAGTGATGTGTAGGCAAAATCAGTGAAGTGAATCTTGCTGGAGCAGAGAGCTACAGTGGGGAAACAAAATTTAAAAAGTAAAGTGAGGGAATTTGGAGACAATTCCCAAATCTTAGAAAGATTTGCATAGATATATCCTAATTAAACAATCACATTTGGAACATGATAACATACTATTTAAAGTAGATACATTGGAAGAAGTGATTCTTGTTGTAATCTACATCTAAAATACTGTAATTTTGATGAGAAAGTACTATGAAACCAAATAGCAACAATTTTTTAATAAGGTATTTGCATAAACAGTAGGCTAGCTAACAGGAGCAAAAGAAATTGAATTAAAAATAATTCCAATTAAATACCATCATTGTCAAGAATGGGCACAAAGTTATGTTTAAACCAAGTGGAACAAACAATAATCACATAAGTGCAGCCCTATTATATGGTGTTACTTTTAAAAATGTGAGATTAATGCTGTTTCCTGACATTTCTGTAATGTATTCAAGCATTATAATCACACAAGTACCACATGAAATGTAGTAATTAAGAAAATTCCAGCCCATACCTCTTGGGTTCATATCCTTTTCAAACACTAGATTTTTGGAAATCAGAAACATTACTTAATCTCCCTGTACCTTGGTTCCTTTACATGTTAAAGGGACATAATAGTAGATGTCTGTTAGTATTTTTATGAAAATTAAATGTGTTAACATTTGGAACTTGGAAATATTTGTCATTTAGTAAGTTACCACTAAATGTTAGCTATTTTGCTATTGATACAGTTGCTGTTAGATAAGATTAAAATAAAATCAAAAATATAAAGCACAAAATTTACTCTTTACTAATATAGAATCACCCTATTCTACTTTCCCAAGTGGAGAAGTTTTGTTCCTTTCCTTTCTATACGTTTATTATGAATGTACCTAAAATTATGCATTTATGAATGTTTATTTAGCCTTTTAATGTAAATTGAGGTCATATTCTGTGTTTAGCTCTGTCTTCTCATCTCATGCTGTGCCTGGATATTGTGTTAACAGTAAAGCTTAAAATATCTTAAAATATCTACACAGTAGTTCATAATATTCATGTGCAATAATTTATTTAATCAGTTTCCTTTAGCTAGTATTTAGGATATTTTCTTTTATTTTTTCCCTATTATGAACAGTTGTAAAGGGTATTCTTTTGTAAACAATATACATATGATAGTAAAAACTTTTAAACAATCAAAGCAAGAACCAAATAACCAGCATAGTTACCAGATGAAAGTGTTATAGTAAGAATCAAGCAAACAAAAACTAGCAATTAAAAAATACATAAATATAAACTATGATAAGTAGTTGTCTGGACTACATTCTAAGAAGTAATATTAGTTGTTTTAAAAGGGTAGCCTTAAAATTTTTCAAAGATATCATCAAATCTCTCCTTCTAAAATAATTTTACTAACAAAAAAATTCCTAACTAAATTAATATAAGTTTGCTGCGCTAGTGGTAAGGAACTTCCCTTCCAATGCAGGAGACATAAGAGACATGGGTTCTATCACTGGGTCAGGAACATCTCCTGGAGGAGTACATGGCAATCCACTATTCTTGCCTGGAGAATCCCATGGACAGAGGAGCTTGGAGGGCCACAGTCTATAGAGTTGCAAAAAGTCAGACATGACTAAAGTGACAGCACTAATCCAATATTGTACAGACAATGAAGCTATAATGATAACAGAGTAATATGAAGTCACGAGTATTAAGAGAGTGACTGACATTTTTAAAAATTTACCAAATAACAATGTTGTACAATCCATTAATAACATTCCTTATTGAGTTAATGGTGGTAAAATTAAAGGAAATTTTTAACACCTCTTAAAATATCTAATATAAGTATGTATTTCATATAGCACTTGATTGTCTATTAATCACAAGTCAAGACTTTTAGTTTTATATTAGAGTGTGAGTGTGCTCATTCAGTCATGTCCGACTCTTTGTGGCCCCATGTACTGTAACCTGTCAGGATCCCCTGTGCATGGAATTTTCCAGGCAAGATTATTGGAGCAAGTTGCCATTTCCTACTCCAAGGAATCTTCTCCTTCCAGGAATTGAATCTGCATCTCTTGTGTCTCCTGCATTGGCGGGCATGTTCTTCAGCAATAATGCCATCTGGCAAGCTCTTTTGTATTAGAATCAATGATCAAATAATTGCTAGACTATGTATTCAACAAAGAGTGGCCAGCAATACTTTAACTCTTTGTATATCAGAGCTAAACCTTAAACCAACAGGGTAGTAAGTTTTTCAGAGGAATTTTGTATCTCTGTGTATATTAGTCAAACAAATTCAGCAGCCACAGTGGCCAGAGCTAAATAATGTTTTTTCAGTTTGACTGTGATTTGAATCAACATTTGACAAATATTGGAGAAGGCAATGGCACCCCACTCCAGTACTCTTTCCTGGAAAATCCCATGGATGGAGGAGCCTGGTGGGCTGCAGTCTATGGGGTCACTAAGAGTCGGACATGACTGAACGACTTCAGTTTCACTTTTCACTTTCATGCACTGGAGAAGGAAATGGCAACCCACTCTACTGTTCTTGCCTGGAGAATCCCAGGGACAGGGGAGCCTGGTGGGCTGCCGTCTATGGGGTCGCACAGAGTCGGACATGACTGAAACGACTTAGCAGAAGCAGCAGCAGTTGACAAATATTGACTAAACTTCCTTTACGTCCCTGGTACCATTTTTGATCCTGTGGATTAAAAGATGAGAAAAATAAAATTATTCCCCTCAAGGATTTTAGAGTCTGGAAGAATAGCTGGATATATAAACACATTAAATAGACTTCAATGCAAAATGCTGGTAGGCTTACCTATAAGAAGCACTTAATCAAATATTAGGTGGAAAGTGAGCAGGTTTTAAGTAATGTTTTCTGGAAGAAGTAATTGCTTTTCAGAGTTTTAAAGAGAAAGGAGGACTAGGCCAGTTGAAGCAAGGAAGAGACTGGTGTAGATACAACGTGAAAGGAGTCTGTTTCCCCCAGTTTTCTTGTGGGGAAAAGCAACTACTGGCCAGGAACATCAGAGAGAAATAAATTTCCACCAAATTTTTCTTCATTGCAGAAGCTAGGTTTAAAATAACTAAGATAAAATTGGTCATTTTAAGAGAAGTTCTCTGCAAAAAATAACCTAAAGTTAGTGGCATTGGCTAGGTAGTTGGGAGACAGGCAGTCAGAAATGGATGGTCCTGCTTGGGATGATGTAGACCTGTCTCCTTCTTTAGTTTGGAAGGCAGAACCTATTGAGACTGTCTCTGGTGGTGATTGGAAACCCAATGTGTTGGTGTGCATTACCTGGTTTTTAATTGATGAAAACAATATGAAACAGATCAACTCAGATGGCAAATATTCACTTTGCTAGAAAAAAAAACTGAAATGAAATAGAGTGAAGAATTTTAAGGCCTCAGGTTTTGCAACCATAAAGGTTTCTTTGTACATAGTAGCAGTGCTGCTGCTGCTGCTGCTGCTGCTAAGTCGCTTCAGTCGTGTCCGACTCTGTGCGACCCCACAGATGGCAACCCACCAGGCTCCCACCATCCATGGGATTCTTCAGGCAAGAACACTGGAGTGGGTTGCCATTTCAGATTCACAAAAATGTATCAATTTAAAAAAGGGATCTAGCGTTGAAAAAAAATTTTAAGGTGTCATCTTTCTATGAAACCCCACTGCTTAATATACCTACAGTTTGAGGACTAGAGGATCATGCAGAAAAGATAGCCAAAAAGTTAGTAAATATGTAAGTAAAAAAGGCAGACATTAATACTATGTCTGGGAAGGAATTATATGTGCCATTGCCACATGAAGAAGACATTTCCTTCTGCTATTCTTTTATTATTTTTGAACATGGCATTTTTAAGATTTATGCAGATTATAAAAGCATCTTTTATATTATATGACTATAAAATAGCAGTGCAAATTCTCAGCACCATATTTAAGAATTATATGTCACGATATAAACATCCTAAAATAATACCCATTTTATTCAGAGTCAACCCCAAATCATCTATTGGCTTTTAGAGGCTCTTAACTGGAAATTCTGGCATCTTCCCTTTGAATGCTGATATAATTTCTAAGAATTAGAGTTTTTGGAGAGTATATTATTGCCATATAGGATGGGAATGCCAAGTTCAGCAATCTGACTGCTTGTAAGCTGGTAAGCTGACTTGTTTACTGTACTCTGCTGCTGCTGCTGCTAAGTCGGTTTAGTCAGTCATGTCCAACTCTGTGCGACCCCATAGATGGAAGCTCACCAGGCTCCTCTGTCCCTGGGATTCTCCAGGCAAGAATACTGGAGTGAGTTGTCATTTCCTTCTCTGTTACTGTATATATCATATACCTAGAAGAAGCTAACTGAAAATTAGTTTTATATACCAAAATTGATTGGAGAAATACATTCATAAAATCTATCTAACACTAATTCACTGAAAAACACATACATAATTTTGAAACCTTCCCAAATAAACACAGTATACAATTTGGTGTCATTTTGAAATATACAATTCACTTCTGATTTATAAGAAAAAAATTTTTTTTCTTATACACAATTGTAGAAGAACAGTAGTACCACCTTCCAAATGGTCATTACTTATTACAAAACTCAGATTCATGGCTAAAATCAATAACAAACAGGAACTGTCACAATAGAAAGGTCTCAGTAATATAATCAGCAAAAAATGATGAAAACATAATCACAAAATATATAGTCAGAGGGAAAAGATGTGACAAAGCTGACAAGCAAGTGGAATCCAACATAACTCTTCTCCGTGAGTGGCTTACTTACAGACAGATAACAACCGAGGAGCAGCAATGTTACCACCTCCTTTGAGCAATATCATTGTCTTGTGAGTAAAAAGAATGACAGAATTGAATATATTCATAGATATGTGAGGCTGTAGGGTCTGCTATGTGTTTTGAAAGGACACCAAGGTGTAACTGATGGCATACGAGCACTATATGAAGTGTGGGGCAAAGGTAGACAAGATTGAGAATATATTTGCCTAGCTACTTCCAAGGATAAAAGTGAGTAAAATCAAATGAGAAAAACAGCATGACAATATCTTAGAGGATAAGTTATTTAGGGCTCTCTTTTTTTCTAGTGCTTATGCATAAGCTTCTGTGATCATGAATGGGTATTCTCTAAAATGTATAGGCTATATTAGATGATTAGAGAATGACTTGCTCCTAAAACTACAAGGAAGATTTTGTAAATGCACTAACCATGAATTAGGAGACCAGTTTCCATAAGTTCTATAAGTGTACTATTTTCTACAATAAATTTATTATTTCCATGTGCTGACGCAAAAGTAGAGGTACAAAATAGAGGTGGAAAGAATAAAAAATAAATTTTAAAAAGTAGAAAATCACAAAGATTTTTTTAATTTTGCGCTTCATTAGAAATAAAGTCCAAGAAGAATTCTTGCTTTGTTAAAGCTTTTAAGTATGTGTTAGCTGCTTAGTTGTGTCTGACTATTTGTAACCCCATGGACTGTAGGCTCCTCTGTCCTACAGGCTCCTCCTACTCCTCAGGCTTCTCTGTCCATGCGATTATCCAGGCAAGAATAATGGAGCAGGTAGCCATTCCTTTCTCCACAGTTTCTTCTCAACCTGGGGATTGAACCCTGGTCTCCTGCATTTCAGACAGATTCTTTACCATCTGAGCCATGAAGGAAGCTTTAAAAATTAAGTTTACTTGCAACAACTTACTGATGAATTTATGTAGTTCTTTTGAAAATATTTATTTTCTTAAATAAAACCTTTGGCAACAACAGTATGTGTGTGTGTGTGTGTGTGTGTGTGTGTGTGTAATTGTGATCATGGCACCCTGAACATAATTTATTGTTAAATCTATTGTCATACTCAAAAGTTAATTCATTACTTCAAATTTAGGCCTGAAGTAACATCGAGTCTTCTTGTGAGTATCTATTATTACACTAATAAAAAGCAGAGTAGTTAGAAGTCTGTTTTGGTGTTAGGTATCTCTAGGTTCAAATTCAGGCTGATCCTAAAAACATTTTCTTTTACTGGACAAGCTTGTTAATCATTTTGAATTAATGTATCCTCATCTTGAAATTTCTGTAATCATACTTAGCAGGCACATTGTGAAGATTAAATAAAATACTTTAGAGTAAAATCCTTATCATGTTTCCTGTCATACAATTTGCACTTCAAAACATATGTTTTGAATATCCATATAAAAGATGAGATTCTTCTGCTGTGGTAGGTAAGATTTTGCCTGTCAGATCTTTCTGTCTGCCACTGATTGCCTCTTGTTATGCATGCAAATGTATCTTCCACCTCAAAAGAGACTTTGTAAACAGCATTAAGGTACTACTGTCCTTTTGATGGATAAAACAGTGAAATAATATATGGGTTTTATAAACCACTACACATGTGGTCATTTGTTACAACAGTAATAGCATACTAAAACATCCATGCTGATATGCATACTCTATATAGGTAAAAATACATAATCCCATAAATATGTTTTTAGTTAATTCAAGTACATAATAAATGGTATCCTAGAGGAATGGAAAAGCTAATTCCTCTACAGTTATTTCTCTCAGGGAGTATATTGCATACTAGAATGTCATTTAATTTAAATATTTGAGGCTACCTGCAAGTTCATTGTTCCTTAGGGGTAACTGACTTATCTTCTGATGCTCATTTTGCTCCAGAAATGGTGACTGCATTATTCATGTTTGCCTGCATTTATACCATATGAGAATTTCAATACCTCTGTTGATGTGTATGTGTGTGTGTGTGCTCACATGCACACACTTGTCTGTATTTTAGTACTCTTCTCTGTTTAATTGTAGAGATTACTTTGGAAACAGAATAAATGAAACCATTTTATAAACCTCTCCACTTATAGTGACTACCAACTAAATTTGTGAAGTAGGAACCCAAACTGAATTTGAAGAGTATTCTTAGTAATATTGAGAATGTTCACTGATATCATGTTATACATAGAGAAGGAGTGAAATGACAGTCAGAAAGAGAAAAATGATACTTTTCAAATAAGGTTTCATGGCTGAATTACCAAAAAATTTAGAGAACAGTTATAGCACATAGGGGAGATACATATAGAAAGTCTCGGAAATTTTGCAAATAAATATGTCAAATTGCCAACATCCTTTGGATCATGGAAAAAGCAAGAGTGTTCCAAAAAACATCTATTTCTGCTTTATTAGCAATGCCAAAGCCTTTGACTGTGTGGATCACAATAAACTGTGGAAAGTTCTGAAAGCAATGGGAATACTGGACCACCTGACTTGCCTCTTGAGAAACCTATATGCAGGTCAGGAAGCAACAGATAGAACTGGACATGAAACAACAGACTGGTTCCAAATAGGAAAAGGAGTACATCAAAGCTGGGTATTGTCACCCTGCTTATTTAACTTATATGCAGAGTACATCACTTGAGATGCTAGGCTGGAAGAAGCACAAGCTGGAATCAAGATTGCCAAGAGAAATATCAATAACCTGAGATATGCAGATGATACCACCCTTATGGTAGAAAGTGAAGAGAAACTAAAAAGCCTCTTGATGGAAGTGAAAGAGGAGAGCGAAAAAGTTGGCTTAAAGCTCAACATTCAGAAAACGAAGATCATGGCATCTGGTCCCATCACTTCATGGCAAATAGATGGGGAAACAGTGTCAGACTTTATGTTTTTGGGCTCTAAAATCACTGCAAATGGTGATTGCAGCCATGAAATTAAAAGACGCTTACTCCTTGGAAGGAAAGTTATGACCAACCTAGACAGCATATTCAAAAGCAGAGACATTACTTTGCCAACAAAGGTCCGTCTAGTCACGGTTATGGTTTTTCCAGTGGTCATGTATGGATGTGAGAGTTGGACTGTGAAGAAAGCTGAGCGCTGAAGAATTGATGCTTTTGAACTGTGGTGTTGGGGAAGACTCGTGAGAGTCCCTTAGATTGCGAGAAGATCCAACCAGTTCATTCTAAAGGAGATCAGTCCTGGGTGTTCTCTGGAAGGACTGATTCTAAAGCTGAAACTTCAGTACTTTGGCCACCTCATGTGAAGAGTTGACTCATTGGAAAAGACTCTGATGCTAAGAGGGATTGGGGGCAGGAGGAGAAGGGAATGACAGAGGATGAGATAGCTGGATGGCATCACTCACTCAATGCACATGAGTTTGAGACTCTGAGAGTTGGTGTTGAACATGGAGGCTTGGTGAGCTGAAATTCATGGCATTGCAAAGAGTCAGACATGACTAAGTGACTGAACTGAACTGATGTTAAAATAATTTTTTTTCTAAAACTCATTATTATTAACCAAAGAATACACTTCAAACATTTATTATAGTTTTTGTTTTCTTAGTCAATTTGTTTATATGGCAAATTTGTGGATCTTTAAAAAATAATCAATTACGTGATTCAGCAAATGCTTTGAATGAACTATATTATTTAATTCCACAATATTTTTGTGAGCTGTCTTTTCCAATTAATTAGATAAGATGAACAACACAAATGTTAAAAATTCAAAGTGAGATAGATTCAACCCTGGTGCTATGAAGTCAGAGCTCACAAGATTAACATTTGCTAAAAACTAGAATATTATGTAAGAATTGTTTTAAGAAAGGGCCATTTAGCAGGGCTATGATGCTTTTAACATAATTCTTTATAGAATTTAATAAAGTTAAAAATATCCATGTCTTAATATTAATCTGATATAAATTTATAAAAACTAGTAGTTTATAAGCATTCACAAATTATATAAAGTATAAGATCATTTGAAAAAGTATTTAAACTATAAAAATTCTAAATTAATAGTATATAAACTATGACAGAGTACAAAAATGTCTATTNAAGTCTGGAAGAATAGCTGGATATATAAACACATTAAATAGACTTCAATGCAAAATGCTGGTAGGCTTACCTATAAGAAGCACTTAATCAAATATTAGGTGGAAAGTGAGCAGGTTTTAAGTAATGTTTTCTGGAAGAAGTAATTGCTTTTCAGAGTTTTAAAGAGAAAGGAGGACTAGGCCAGTTGAAGCAAGGAAGAGACTGGTGTAGATACAACGTGAAAGGAGTCTGTTTCCCCCAGTTTTCTTGTGGGGAAAAGCAACTACTGGCCAGGAACATCAGAGAGAAATAAATTTCCACCAAATTTTTCTTCATTGCAGAAGCTAGGTTTAAAATAACTAAGATAAAATTGGTCATTTTAAGAGAAGTTCTCTGCAAAAAATAACCTAAAGTTAGTGGCATTGGCTAGGTAGTTGGGAGACAGGCAGTCAGAAATGGATGGTCCTGCTTGGGATGATGTAGACCTGTCTCCTTCTTTAGTTTGGAAGGCAGAACCTATTGAGACTGTCTCTGGTGGTGATTGGAAACCCAATGTGTTGGTGTGCATTACCTGGTTTTTAATTGCTGAAAACAATATGAAATAGATCAACTCAGATGGCAAATATTCACTTTGCTAGAAAAAAAAACTGAAATGAAATAGAGTGAAGAATTTTAAGGCCTCAGGTTTTGCAACCATAAAGGTTTCTTTGTACATAGTAGCAGTGCTGCTGCTGCTGCTGCTGCTGCTAAGTCGCTTCAGTCGTGTCCGACTCTGTGCGACCCCACAGATGGCAACCCACCAGGCTCCCACCATCCATGGGATTCTTCAGGCAAGAACACTGGAGTGGGTTGCCATTTCAGATTCACAAAAATGTATCAATTTAAAAAAGGGATCTAGCGTTGAAAAAAAATTTTAAGGTGTCATCTTTCTATGAAACCCCACTGCTTAATATACCTACAGTTTGAGGACTAGAGGATCATGCAGAAAAGATAGCCAAAAAGTTAGTAAATATGTAAGTAAAAAAGGCAGACATTAATACTATGTCTGGGAAGGAATTATATGTGCCATTGCCACATGAAGAAGACATTTCCTTCTGCTATTCTTTTATTATTTTTGAACATGGCATTTTTAAGATTTATGCAGATTATAAAAGCATCTTTTATATTATATGACTATAAAATAGCAGTGCAAATTCTCAGCACCATATTTAAGAATTATATGTCACGATATAAACATCCTAAAATAATACCCATTTTATTCAGAGTCAACCCCAAATCATCTATTGGCTTTTAGAGGCTCTTAACTGGAAATTCTGGCATCTTCCCTTTGAATGCTGATATAATTTCTAAGAATTAGAGTTTTTGGAGAGTATATTATTGCCATATAGGATGGGAATGCCAAGTTCAGCAATCTGACTGCTTGTAAGCTGGTAAGCTGACTTGTTTACTGTACTCTGCTGCTGCTGCTGCTAAGTCGGTTTAGTCAGTCATGTCCAACTCTGTGCGACCCCATAGATGGAAGCTCACCAGGCTCCTCTGTCCCTGGGATTCTCCAGGCAAGAATACTGGAGTGAGTTGCCATTTCCTTCTCTGTTACTGTATATATCATATACCTAGAAGAAGCTAACTGAAAATTAGTTTTATATACCAAAATTGATTGGAGAAATACATTCATAAAATCTATCTAACACTAATTCACTGAAAAACACATACATAATTTTGAAACCTTCCCAAATAAACACAGTATACAATTTGGTGTCATTTTGAAATATACAATTCACTTCTGATTTATAAGAAAAAAATTTTTTTTCTTATACACAATTGTAGAAGAACAGTAGTACCACCTTCCAAATGGTCATTACTTATTACAAAACTCAGATTCATGGCTAAAATCAATAACAAACAGGAACTGTCACAATAGAAAGGTCTCAGTAATATAATCAGCAAAAAATGATGAAAACATAATCACAAAATATATAGTCAGAGGGAAAAGATGTGACAAAGCTGACAAGCAAGTGGAATCCAACATAACTCTTCTCCGTGAGTGGCTTACTTACAGACAGATAACAACCGAGGAGCAGCAATGTTACCACCTCCTTTGAGCAATATCATTGTCTTGTGAGTAAAAAGAATGACAGAATTGAATATATTCATAGATATGTGAGGCTGTAGGGTCTGCTATGTGTTTTGAAAGGACACCAAGGTGTAACTGATGGCATACGAGCACTATATGAAGTGTGGGGCAAAGGTAGACAAGATTGAGAATATATTTGCCTAGCTACTTCCAAGGATAAAAGTGAGTAAAATCAAATGAGAAAAACAGCATGACAATATCTTAGAGGATAAGTTATTTAGGGCTCTCTTTTTTTCTAGTGCTTATGCATAAGCTTCTGTGATCATGAATGGGTATTCTCTAAAATGTATAGGCTATATTAGATGATTAGAGAATGACTTGCTCCTAAAACTACAAGGAAGATTTTGTAAATGCACTAACCATGAATTAGGAGACCAGTTTCCATAAGTTCTATAAGTGTACTATTTTCTACAATAAATTTATTATTTCCATGTGCTGACGCAAAAGTAGAGGTACAAAATAGAGGTGGAAAGAATAAAAAATAAATTTTAAAAAGTAGAAAATCACAAAGATTTTTTTAATTTTGCACTTCATTAGAAATAAAGTCCAAGAAGAATTCTTGCTTTGTTAAAGCTTTTAAGTATGTGTTAGCTGCTTAGTTGTGTCTGACTATTTGTAACCCCATGGACTGTAGGCTCCTCTGTCCTACAGGCTCCTCCTACTCCTCAGGCTTCTCTGTCCATGCGATTATCCAGGCAAGAATAATGGAGCAGGTAGCCATTCCTTTCTCCACAGTTTCTTCTCAACCTGGGGATTGAACCCTGGTCTCCTGCATTTCAGACAGATTCTTTACCATCTGAGCCATGAAGGAAGCTTTAAAAATTAAGTTTACTTGCAACAACTTACTGATGAATTTATGTAGTTCTTTTGAAAATATTTATTTTCTTAAATAAAACCTTTGGCAACAACAGTATGTGTGTGTGTGTGTGTGTGTGTGTGTGTGTGTAATTGTGATCATGGCACCCTGAACATAATTTATTGTTAAATCTATTGTCATACTCAAAAGTTAATTCATTACTTCAAATTTAGGCCTGAAGTAACATCGAGTCTTCTTGTGAGTATCTATTATTACANTGTGTGTGTGTGTGTGTGTGTGTGTGTGTAATTGTGATCATGGCACCCTGAACATAATTTATTGTTAAATCTATTGTCATACTCAAAAGTTAATTCATTACTTCAAATTTAGGCCTGAAGTAACATCGAGTCTTCTTGTGAGTATCTATTATTACACTAATAAAAAGCAGAGTAGTTAGAAGTCTGTTTTGGTGTTAGGTATCTCTAGGTTCAAATTCAGGCTGATCCTAAAAACATTTTCTTTTACTGGACAAGCTTGTTAATCATTTTGAATTAATGTATCCTCATCTTGAAATTTCTGTAATCATACTTAGCAGGCACATTGTGAAGATTAAATAAAATACTTTAGAGTAAAATCCTTATCATGTTTCCTGTCATACAATTTGCACTTCAAAACATATGTTTTGAATATCCATATAAAAGATGAGATTCTTCTGCTGTGGTAGGTAAGATTTTGCCTGTCAGATCTTTCTGTCTGCCACTGATTGCCTCTTGTTATGCATGCAAATGTATCTTCCACCTCAAAAGAGACTTTGTAAACAGCATTAAGGTACTACTGTCCTTTTGATGGATAAAACAGTGAAATAATATATGGGTTTTATAAACCACTACACATGTGGTCATTTGTTACAACAGTAATAGCATACTAAAACATCCATGCTGATATGCATACTCTATATAGGTAAAAATACATAATCCCATAAATATGTTTTTAGTTAATTCAAGTACATAATAAATGGTATCCTAGAGGAATGGAAAAGCTAATTCCTCTTCAGTTATTTCTCTCAGGGAGTATATTGCATACTAGAATGTCATTTAATTTAAATATTTGAGGCTACCTGCAAGTTCATTGTTCCTTANCACAGGGTTGAGGGAAGGGACACATACAGTTGTTAAGGATGAGGGGTGGGTATGGAGAGAAAAATCTTAAAGTCAATACTGAACAATTAAAATCACATAAAATGATAAAATCACATATAACCAGTTATATCACTATTTAGGAAAACAATTTAAATCTGCATTTAAAATAACTTTCCTACTCAAATAATTCAAGATTATTCTGATAATCAAGATTTCCAACAACGTTCAAAGTTTTCTTTCCTAGAAAGATTCTCTGATTTCAAATTGTGTCAATTTTCAATAAAAATTTTAGGTTTCTATATTCCCTTATTTTAATGCTTTCCATTTTTGTATACAGCCAGATACAGGTGTTGGAGAAGGCAATGGCATCCCACTCCAGTACTCTTGCCTGGAAAATCCTATGGACAGAGGAGGCTGATGGGCTGCCATCTATGGGGTCGCACAGAGTCAGACACAACTGAAGTGACTTAGCAGCAGCAGCAGCAGCAGATATAGGTGTCTCTTTTCTTCCTCCTCCTGCATCAACCACTTACTCTCCCCTCCCTTGTTTCTTCCTTATTTTGAATATGTGTGTTTGGAATAAGTTAGATTTAAGAAGAGTAGAAGGGGAATTTTGAATATAAGCATTTTAAAAATGTAAAATCAGTAGTATCTTAGAAAAAAAAAATCTAAGGTCTATCACTGTAGGTGATGTCATTTCGATACTTCATTGGTGTCTGGAGGTTCTCAGGTCAAATTCCAAGAACCCTGAGTTGGGCATCACTTCAAGGTTTTTTTTTTTTTTTTTTCTTAAATGGTTGAGAATAACTATGGACCCCCATGGACGGAGGAGCCTGGTGGGCTGCAGTCCCTGGGGTCGCAAAGAGTCAGACACGACTGAATGACTTCACTTTCACTTTTCCCTTTCATGCATCGGAGAAGGAAATGGCAACCCACTCCAGTGTTCTTGCCTGGAGAAACCCAGGGATGGGGGAGACTGGTGGGGTGCCATCTATGTAGTCACACAAGGTTGGACACGACTGAAGGGACTTAGTAGTAGCAGCAACAGTAGGGGTATATCTCCTGCCCTGAAAGTAGCTCTGTTGTGTCTGACTCTTTATGATCTCATGGACAAACAGTCCATGGAGTTTCCAGGCCAGAATACTGGAGTGGGTATTTCCCTTTCCCTTCTCCAGGGGATCTTCCTAAACTCCAGGAATGGAAACCAGATTTCCCACATTGCAGGCAGATTCTTTACCAGTTGACCCACAAGGGAAGCCCATTTCTTGCCCTGTGTATGTGTGTGTGTCAGAAAGTTGCTCAGTTGTGTCTGACTCTTTGTGACCCAATGGTCTATACAGTCCATGGAATTCTGCAGACCAGAATAATGGAGTGGTAACCTTTTTCATCTCCAGGGCATCTTCCCAACCCAGGTGTTGATCACAGGTCTTCCACATTGCAGGCCGATTTTTTACCAGCTGAGCAAAAAGGGCTTATGGAAGCTTCCTGATGGGGAAGATTGACTGAGGGGGAAACTGGTCTGGTTCTGATGAGCTGGGCTATGTTCAGTAACCTTTAACACAATTTTCTGTTAATGGGTGAAGCTGTGTTCCCTCCATGGTATTTCAGTTTAGTTCAGTTCTGTCCCTCAGTCGTGTCCAACTCTTTATGACCCCATGAATTACAGGAAGCCAGGCCTCCTTGTCCAACAACAACTCCCAGAGTTTACCCAAACTCATGTCCATCGAGTCGATGATGCCATCTAGCCATCTCATCCTCTGTCGTCCCCTTCTCCTCCTGACCCCAATCCATCCCAGGATCAGGGTCTTTTCCAATGAGTCAACTCTTCACATGAGGTTGCCAAAATATTGGAGTTTCAGCTTCAGCATCAGTCCTTCCAATGAACACCCAGGATTGATCTTCTTTATGATGGACTGGTTATATTTCCTTACAGTTCGAGAGATTCTCAAGAGTCTTCTCCAACACCACAGTTCAAAAGCATCAATTCTTCGGTGCTCAGCTTTCTTCACAGTCCAACTCTCACATCCATACAGGATCACTGGAAAAACCATTGCCTTGACTAGACAGACCTTTGTTGGCAAAGTAATGTCTCTGCTTTTGAATATGCTATCTAGGTTGGTCATAACTTTCCTTCCAAGGAGTAAGTGTCTTTTAATTTCATGGCTGCAATCACTATCTGCAGTGATTTTGGAGCCCCCCCAAATAAAGTCAGCCACTGATTCCATTGTTTCTCCATCTATTTGCCATGAAGTGATGGGACTGGATGCCATGATCTTCGTTTTCTGAATGTTGAGCTTTCAGCCAACTACTTCACTCTCATCTTTCACTTTCATCAAGAGCCTCTTTAGCTCTTCTTCACTTTCTGCCATAAGGGTAAATTTATCTGCATATCTCAGGTTATTGATATTTCTCCTGGCAATCTTGATTCCAGCTTGTGCTTCCTCCAGACCAGCATTTATCATGATGTATGCTACATATAAGTTAAATAAGCAAGGTGACAATATGCAGCCTTGATGTACTTCTTTTCCTATTTGGAACCAGGTTTTATTCCATGTCCAGTTCTAACTGCTGCTTTCTGACCAGCATACAGGTTTCTCAAGAGGCAGATCAGGTGGTCTGATATTCTCATTTCTTTCAGAATTTTCCACAGTTTATTGTGATCCACACAGTCAAAGTCCTTGGCATAGTCAACAAAGCAGAAATAGATGTTTTTCTGGAACTCTCTTGCTTTTTCCATGATCCAGTGGATGTTGGCAATTTGGTCTCTGGTTTCTCTGCCTTTTCGAAAACCAGCTTGAACATCCGGAAGGTCATGGTTCACATATTGCTGAAGCCTGGCTTGGAGAATTTTGAGCATTACTCAACTAGTGTGTGAGATGAGTGAAATTGTGCAGTAGTTTGAGCATTTTTTTTAAATTATTTTAATTTTTTTTACTTTACAATACTGTATTGGGTTTGCCATATATAAACATGAATCCACCATGCATGGGTGTACATGAGTTCCCAATCCTGAACCCGCTTCCCACCACCGTCCAAATATCATATCTCTGGGTCATCCCAGTGCACCAGCCGCAAGCATCCTGTATCCTGTATCGAACCTAGACTGGCAATTCGTTTCTTATAGGATAGTATACATGTTTCAGTGCCATTCTCCCAAATCATCCCACCCTCTCCCTCTCCCACAGAATCCAAAAGTCTGTTCTATTTATCTGACTCTTTTGCTGTTTCGCATACAGGGTTATCATTACCATCTTTCTAACTTCCATACATATGTGTTAGTATACTGTATTGTTGTTTTTCTTTCTGGCTTACTTCATTCTTTATAATTGGCTCTA
>SJYX01018203.1:430691-447868 GCA_006410675.1 Oreotragus oreotragus | reverse complement strand
GTATGCCAAAACCAGTAGAGTACTGTAAAGTAAAATAAAATAAAATAAAATAAAATAAAGGAATGGTAAAATAAATTTAGAAATCCACTCATTAGAAATTAAAGAAAATTGACTGTAAAATCTATGCTGTGCAGGAAAAGCCAAAAAAAAAAAAAAAAAGAAAAGAAAAGAAAAAAGCTAAATACAACAACATGCATGAATCTTAGAAATATAAAGCTTAGTTAAAAATAAGTTTCTGTAGACTGTTATGTGTATTGTTATGGTGGTTGAGTCACTAAGGTGTTCGATTCTTGCAATCCCACAGACTATAACCCATCAGGTTCCTTTATCCATGGGATTTCCTAGGCAAGAATACCGGAGTGGGTTGTGACACTATTTTTATGTTTTTTAGTCTTAAACAATATACTTAGATTATATATGTAAGTGATATTTTAAATCAAAAAAGTTGCAAAAGAATAAGTACAAAAATTCAACATGTGGAGGCAGAGGAACGAGATTTGGAGAAATAATATAGGTAGCTTTGACTGCTTTCATTAGTTTTAATTTTTATCTTTGTTCATTTTATTATTGTGATTTATAGCTTATTTCTGTATTACAGATATTTATTTTATATGCATAAAATATTATGATGCAAAAAATCAAAATCCAAGAAAACAATAAGGTTGAACTGCAATAAAGTAGTAATCAGGATAAGTGCAAATTAAAAATACCAAAGTCTAACTATATGAATTAAAAGAATGATGGACAAAATTGATGAGTATATTGTGTGCTGAGAGTCTGTGCTGTGGCATTCTCTAAGAAGCAAATGCAAAAACCAAAGTGTGAAGGTTGAGAGAAAGATAATGAAAAAGAGAGAGACTAGCTTTTCTCATAAATATCTAAAAGAAAATTCCAGAAGAGAAAAAAAAAATGGTGAGAAGGAATCCACTGTAATAATAAATAATAATAATATATGCTTAAAAGTGCTGCGGAGAAGGCAATGGCATCCCACTCCAGTACTCTTGCCTGGAAACTTCCATAGATGGAGGAGCCTGATAGGCTGCAGTCCATGGGGTCGCTGAGTCAGACACGACTGAGCGACTTCACTTTCACTTTTCACTTTCATGCACTGGAGAAGGAAATGGCAACCCACTCCAGTGTTCTTGCCTGGAGAATCCCAGGGATGGTGGAGCCCAATGGGCTGCCGTCTGTGGGGTCGCACCGAGTTGGACACGACTGAAGCAACTTAGCAGCAGCAGCAGAACTGCTGAGGCCCAGATGGGAAAATTTGCAGACACCAAGTACAAAAAAAGAAAAAGAAAATTGTCTGAAATGTATTAATAATTAGATTAGTACCAGCTCTTTATTTTTGTTAGTCATGAAGTGATAAACAATAATAAGTTGATATCAGAGATATTCTCTTTGAAAGAGAATTCTATGTCAAATGAACCAAACATTCAATTCAAAAGGCAAAGTATAGTTTCATTCAGGCAAAGATTCCAAAGTTTACCATGTACTCTGAAATAATTATTCTCAACTGTGATGTAATAAAAATGAAAAATTGATTCAAGAAAGATAAAGATGTGAAATATTTTTAAATGATATTTTCACATCAAGAAACAATTTTGTATAATTTATGAAATTAAAACTTGATTATTATACAAAATGTAAAATATTATAAAGATTTTTCCAGGTGCTCTCAAAATATATTAAAATAATAATCATTTCCAATAAATAATCACTCTTAATAAGTTATCAAAAGAAATTTTGCCAGTCTGACGAACAGTACTTACTAGATTCTTAGATAAAACTGAAGGGGATAAAAAGAACAGAAATATCACCACGTTAATTCAAAAGAAAGAAAAAAATCTTAGCTAAGAAATAGGGACAAGATATACAATATGGTTATCAGTAACTGTTTTTATCACTTTCAGGATGTTGTTTCTATGGAGATAATGTGATTATTCATATTAAAAACCCCAGAATGATCATTATGAAAACTATTAAGATGATACATGTAGTATGTCGGTTGCATAGAAAACCAATACATAATAAAAAAATAATGAAAGAGCATATGACATTTATTATAACAACTATTAAAAACAAGAATGGACTATGGTAGATTTATAAATAAAGTGATTATTATAAAATTTTAATCAAATAGAAGTTTGTAATAAATTAAAGGATATATCATACAATAAGAAGACAATATTTTCAAACAAATTCATAATACAATTAAATTCCAACAATATGATTTTTCTAAAATATATGACCCATACATTGAAGCACAACTTGTCTTAAAGATAATTGGCTAATTATTGGGGAAAAATCAGATTAAATACTTAATGTACATCAAGTATAAGGATATTTTTCAAATTTAAAATAGAAAAATATGTAATGTACGTTTTCAGAAAAAATGGAAGAATATGTTTCTGTAATTTTAAGATGGTAAAAATTATCTAGATTAGTGCTGTAGAATGAAACTCTCTGCAATTATGGAAGTGTACTATATGAATATCCTTTTGGAAATATCTTATCATCCTCACATCCAAGCTACCAACCTACCTTCATTTACACACATATCCTCTGCTTTCAGTTTTTTCACTATAGATTCATTCCCTTGCTCCTGTCAACAACATCTGTCTTGCCTCAGCTCTGGATCAAATCTATTTTTGCCTTCTCAATTTATGCCCTCTGATTATTCCTTCTCATGCACTCCTGATTTTTTCCTTTTCATGCCATAATTTCCATCAGCATACAAATATGTACTAGAATCTCCAATTAAGGTAAAAGTATTTCTGGCCTTACATTTCTCTTCACCTATGGCCCTGTTTTTCCTATTTCATTTCCTAGCTGAAATTATTTAAACAGTTGTCTTCATTTCCCCTCCTCATATTTATGATTTATTCCAAAGTCTTCCACTGAAAGCACTCCATTTAAATTGTCCAGACAGCGGACCCCAGCTTTATCCTTTACATACTTTCTTTTCTTGGCTTTGTTAATTTGTTGTTTAGTTGCTAAACCATGTCCATTTTTTTTTGTGATCACATGGACCATAGCCTGCCAGGCTCCTCTCTCCATGGAATTTCTCAGGCAAGAATACTGGAGGGGGTTCGCATTTCCTTTTCCAGGAGATCTTCCCCATCTAGGGATCAAACCTACATATCCTGCACTGGCAGGAAGATTCTTTATCACTGAGCTACCAGGGAAGTCCTGTTTTGGCTTCCTGACTCCTTATTTTCCTTTCTCTCTCTCTCTCATCATTTTCCCTTTATATCTATTTTTGTACTTACTCACCTGCTGAGCTACTGAATACTGTTATTTGATCTTGGCTCAGTCTTGAACATTCTACTTAACCAAACACTTACCTAGGTGACTCAATCCAATTATCTAATATTAAATATCATCTATATGCTGTTTCCTTAGACTATATCTCAAATCTCAGTTTTTCCAGAAAAATGCCCACTCATAAATTTAGCTACCTACTTGATATTGCAATTTAGACCCCTGTTCAGAAACTTAAAGGTAACTTGGCCATAGGCAGAAATATTGATAATTCTCTCTGAATCTGCTCTTACTAGGTCTTTCATATTCATAAATGATAACAATTTTAATCTCTCAAGCCAAACATCTTGGAAATGATAGCTTATGGTGAACAATGTCAGATTCATGATCTCCAAAAAAAAAAAATAAAATGTAGCTTTGGAATCAGGGATCAGGCTTGATCACTCAAGAGCTTTTGTGTAGCAGGGTTTTATTAAAGTATGAAAAGGGACAGAGAAAGTTTCTGACACAGACATCAGAAGGGGGACAGAGAGTGCCCCCCACCTTTCTAGTGTTAGTGAGAGAATTATATATATTTTTTAATCAGTTATTCAGTTCAGTTCAGTCACTCAGTCGTGTCCAACTCTTTGCAACCCCATGAATTGCAGCACACCAGACCTCCCTGTCCATCGCCAACTCCTGGAGTTCACTCAAACTCACGTCCATCGAGTCAGTGATGCCGTCCAGCCATCTTATCTTAGGTCGTCCCCTTCTCCTCCTGGTCCAATTCCCTCCCAGCATCAGAGTCTTTTCCAAAGAGTCAAGTCTTTGCATGAGGTGGCCAAAGTACTGGAGTTTCAGCTTCAGCATCATTCCTTCCAAAGAACAAACAAAGACTGATCTCCTTTAGAATGGACTGGTTGGATCTACTTGCAGTCCATGAGACTCTCAAGAGTCTTCTCCAACACCACAGTTCAAAAGCATCAATTCTTCAGCGCTCAGCTTTCTTCACAGTCCAACTCTCACACCCATACATGACCACAGGAAAAACCATAGACTAGACGGACCTTTGTTGGCAAAGTAATGTCTCTGCTTTTGAATATGCTATCTAGGTTGGTCATAACTTTCCTTCCAAGGAGTAAGCATCTTTTAATTTCATGGCTGCAATGATTTTGGAGCCCAAAAATATAAAGTCTGACACTGTCTCCAGTGTTTCCCCATCTATTTGCCATGAAGTGATGGGACCAGATGCCATGATCTTCGTTTTCTGAATGTTGAGATTTAGGCCAACTTTTTCACTCTCCTCTTTCACTTTCATCAAGAGGCTTTTTAGTTCCTCTTCACTTTCTACCATAAGGGTGGTGTCATCTGCATATCTGAGGTTATTGACATTTCTACTGGCAATCTTATTACAATAAATCAAAAAAATTGTCTCAAGGTTGTAAAGATCTCACTAGACCCCCTCCAATAATATACATTTATGATAATAGGATTAGTCAGAATGTTTTCAGGAAAGAGAAACATGTCCTCAAGTAGGATATATTCTTTTTCAGTCGTCAGTTCAATTCAGTAGCTCAGTTATGTCCAACTCTTTGCGACCCCATGGACTGCAGCATGCCAGGCCTCCTTGTCCATCACCAACTCCCAGAGTTTAAACAAATTCATGTCCATTGAGTCAGTGATGCCATCCAACCATCTAATCCTCTGTCATCGCTTCCCTTCCTAACTTCAATCTTTCCCATCCTCAGGGTCTTTTCAAAAGAGTCAGTTCTTCCCATCAGGTGACCAAAGTATTGGAGTTTCAGCTTCAACATCAGTCCTTCCAATGAACACCCAAACTGATCTCCTTTAGGATGGACTGGTTGAATATTTTTGCAGTCCAAGAGACTCTCAAGAGTTTTCTCCAACACCATAGCTCAAAAGCAGCAATTCTTCTGTGCTCAGCTTTCTTTGTAGCCCAAATCTCACATCCATACATGAGTACTGGAAAAAAAACATAGCCTTGACTAGACAGACCTTTGTTGGCAAAGTAATGTCTCTGCTTTTTAATATGCTGTCTAGGTTGGTCATAACTTTCCGTCCAGGGAGTAAGTGTCTTTTAATTTCATGGATTCAGTCACCATCTGCAGTGATTTTTGATCCCCCCAAAATAAAGTCTGCCACTGTTTCCACTGTTTCCCCATCTATTTCCCATGAAGTAATGGGACCAGATGCCATGATCTTCATTTTCTGAATATTGAGCTTTAAGCCAACTTTTTCACTCTCTTCTTTCACTTCAATCAAGAGGCTCTTTAGTTCTTTCTCACTTTCTGCCATAAGGGTGGTGTCATCTGAGGTTATTGATATTTCTCCCAGCAATCTTGATTTCAGCTTGTGCTTCCTCCAGCCCAGCCTTTCTCATGATGTACTCTGCATGTAACTGAAATAAGCAGGGTGACAATGTACATACTCCTTTCCCTATGTGGAGCCAGTCTTTTGTTCCATGTCCAGTTCTAGCTGTTGCTTCCTGATCTGCATACGGGATATTTAAGAGTCAGGTTAGGTTGTCTGGTATTCCCATCTCTTTCAGATTTTCCACAGTTTATTGTGATCCACATAGTCAAAGCTTTGGCATAGTCAATAAACCAGAGATAGATGTTTTCTGGAACTACCTTGCTTTTTTCAATAATCCAACAGATGTTTGGAATTTGATCTCTGGTTCCTCTTCTTTTCTCTCTCTCTTTTTTTTTTATTTATTAGGTTTAATTAGAGGTAAATTACTTTACAGTATTGTGGTGGTTTTTGCCATACATTCACATGAATCAGCCATGGGTGTACATGTGTTCCCCATCCTGAAGCCCTTCCCACCTCCCTGAACATCCCTTCCCTGATGATAATCCCAGTGTACCAGGCCTGAGCATCCTGTCTCATGCATCAAACTTGGACTAGTGATACTTTGCATATGATAATATACATGTTTCAATGCTAATCTCTCAAATCGTCCTACCATCGGCTTCTCCCACTGAGTCCAAAGTCTGTTCTTACATCTGTGTCTCTTTTGCTGTCTTGCATATAGGGTCATCACTACCATCTTTCTAAATTCCATATGTATGCATTAATATACTGTATTGGTGTTTTTCTTTCTGACTTACTTCACTCTGTACAATAGGGTCCAGTTTCATCCACCTCATTAGAACTGATTCAAAATCATTCTTTTTAATAGCTGAGTAATATTCCATTGTGTATATGTACCACAGCTTTGTTATCCATTCATATGCCAATGGACATCTAGATTTCTTCATGCCCTGGCTATTGTAAACAGTGCTGCAGTGAACACTGGGGTACACATGTCTCTTTCATTCTTGTTTCCTCAGTGTGTATGCCTAGAATGGGATTGCTGGGTCATATGCAGGTCTATTTCCAGTTTTTTAAGGAATCTCCACACTGTTCTCCATAGTGGCTCTACTTGTTTGCATTCCCACTAACAATGTAAGAGGGTTCCTTTTTCTCCACACCCTTTCCAGCATTTGTTGTCTGTTGACTTTTTGATAGCAGCCATTCTGTCCAGTGTGATATGATACCTCATTGTGGTTTTTATTTGCATTTCTCTGATAATGAGTGATGTTGAGCATCTTTTCAGGTGTTTGTTGGCTATCTGTCTGTCTCCTTTGGAGAAATGTCTGTTTAGTTCTTTGGCCCATTTTATGAGTGGGTAGTTTATTTTTCTGGAATTGAGCTACAGGAGCTGCTTGTATATGTTTGAGATTAATTCTTTGCCAGTTGCTTTATTTGCTTTTAGTTCTCCCTTCTTTGTCCCATTTTATGATTGGATAGTTTATTTTTCTGGAATTGAGCTACAGGAGTTGCTTGTATATGTTTAAGATTAATTCTTTGCCAGTTGCTTTATTTGCAATTAGTTCTCCCATTCTGAAGGCTATATATTCACCTTGCTTATAGTTTCCTTCATCGTGAAAAAGCTTTTAAGGTTAATTAGGTACCATTTGTTTTCAGTTCAGTCACTCAGCCATGTCCGACTCTTTGCAATGCCATGAACCACAGCACACCAGGCCTCCCTGTCCATCACCAACTCCCGGAGTCTACCCATACCCATGTCCATTGAGTCAGTGATGACATCAAACCATCTCATCCTCTGTCGTCACCTTCTCCTCCTGCCCTCAATCTTTCCCAGCATCAGGGTCTTTTCCAATGAGTCAGCTCTTTGCAACAGGTGGCCAAAGTATTGAAATTTCAGCTTCAACATCAGTCCTCCCAATGAACACCCAGGACTGATCTCCTATAGGATGGACTGGTTGGATCTCGTTGTAGTCCAAGGTACTCTCAAGAGTCTTTTCCAACACTAGAGTTCAAAAGAATCGATTCTTCTGTGCTCAAATTTCTTTATAGTCCAACTCTCACATCTATATATGACCACTGGCAAAACCATAGCCTTGACTAGACGGACCTTAGTCGGCAAAGTAATGTCTCTGCTTTTTAATGTGCTGTCTAGATTGATTATAACTTTCCTTTAGAGTAAGCGTCTTTTAATTTCATGGCTACAATCACCATCTACAGTGATTTTGGAGCCCTAAAAAATAAAGTCTGACATTATTTCCACTGTTTCTCCATCTATTTGCCATGAAGTGATGGGACCAGATGCCATGATCTTCATTTTCGGAATGTTGAGCTTTAAGTCAATTTTTTCACTCTCCTCTTTCACTTTCATCAAGAGCCTCTTTAGTTCTTCTTCACTTTCTGCCATAAGGGTGGTGTCATCTACATATCTGAGGTTATTGATATTTTTCCCGGTAATCTTGATTCCAGCTTGTGCTTCCTCCATCCCAGCCTTTCTCATGATGTACTCTGCATATAAGTTAAATAAGCAGGGTGACAATACACCCTTGACGCACTCCTCTTCCTATTTGGAACCAGTCTGTTGTTCCATGTCCAGTTCTAACTGTTGCTTCCTGACCTGCATATAGGTTTCTCAAGAGGCAGGTCAGATGGTCTGGTATTCCCATCTCTTTCAGAATTTTCCATAGTTTATTGTGATCCACACAGTCAAAGGCTTTGGCATAGTCAATAAAGCAGAAATAGATGTTTTTCTGGAACTCTGTTGCTTTTTTGATGATTCAGCAAATGTTTAGAATTTGATCTCTGGTTCCTCTGCCCTTTCTAAAACCAACTTGAAATCTGAAAATTCATGGTTCACGTTTATTTTTGCTTTTATTTCTATTATTCTGGGAGTTGTGTCATAGAGTATCTTGCTACGATTTATGTCAGAGAGTATTTTGCATATGTTTTCCTCTAGGTGTTGTATAGTTTCTGGTCTTACATTTAGATCTTTAATCCATTTTGAATTTTTTTTTAATTTAAGTCTATTTAATTGGAGGCTAATGACTTTATAATATTGTATTGGTTTTGCCACACATCAACATGAATTCATCACGGGTGTACACATGTTCCCCATCCTGAACCCCCTTCCACCTCCTTCTCCGTACCATCCCTCTGGTTAATCCCAGTGCACCAGCCCCAAGCATCCTGTATCCTGCATCAAACCTGGACTGGCTTTTGTTTCTTATATGATATTATACATGTTTCAATGCCATTCTTGCAAATCATCCCACCCTTTATTTTTTTGTATGGTGTTAGAAAGTGTTCTAGTTTTATTCTTTTACAAGTGATTGACCAGTTTTCTTAGCATCACTTGTTAAAGAGATTGTCTTTTCACCATTGTATATTCTTGCCTCCTTTGTCAGTGATAAGGTGTCCATAGGTGCGTGGATTTATTTCTTGGCTTTCTATTTTGTTCCATGATGTATATTTCTGTCTTTGTACCAGGACCATGCTGTCTTGATGACTGTATCTCTGTAGTATAGTCTGAACTCAGGTAGGTTGATTCCTCCATTTCCATTGTTCTTTCTCAAGATTGCTTTGGCTATTCGAGGTTTTTTGTATTTCCATACAAATTATGATATTATTTGTTCTAGTTCTCTGAAAAATACTGTTGGTAACTTGATAAGGATTGCATGAGTCTATAGATTGCCTTGGGTGGTATATTTATTTTCACTATATTGATTCTTCTGATCCATGAACATCGTATATTTCTCCATCTATTTGTGTCTTCTCTGATTTCTTTCATCAGTGTTTTAGTTTTCTATATATACATTTTTCGTTTCTTTAGGTAGATTTATTTCTAAGTAGTTTATTATTTTCATTGCAATATTGAATGGAATTTTTCCCTTAATTTCTCTTTCTGTTTTCTCAGTGTATAAAAATGCAAGAGATTCTGTGTTAATTCTATATCTTTCAACTTTACTATATCCATTGATTAGCTCTAGTAATTTTCTGGTGGAGTTTTTAGGGTTTTCTATGTAGAGGATCATGTCATCTTTAAACAGTGAGAGTTTTACTTTTTTCTTTTCCAATCTGGATTCCTTCTATTTCTTTTTCTTTTCTGATTGCTGGGGTTAAAACTTGTAAAACTATGTTACATAGTAGTAGTGAGACTGGGCACCCTTGTCTTGTTCCTGACTTTATGGGAAATGCTTTCAATTTTTCACCATTGAGATTAATGTTTGCTGTTTGTTTATCATATATGACTTTTATTATGTTGAGGTATGTTCCTTTTATACCTGCTTTCTGGGGGGCAGTTATCATAAATGGATGTTTAACTTTGTCAAAGGCTTTCTCTGAATCTATTGAGATTGTCATATGATTTTATCTTTCAATTTGTTATGTGGTGTATCACATTTATTGATCTACGAATGTTGAAGAACCCTTGCATCCCTGGGATAAAGCCCACTTGGTCATGATATGCGATCATTTTAATATGTTGTTGGATATGTTTTTGTTGTTGGATATTTAATATATTATTTAATATATTGTTGGGTTTTGTTTGCTAGAAATTTGTTGAGGAATTTTGCATCAGTTATATTGGTGATATATATGTTCATCAGTGATATTGGCCTGTAGTTTTCTTTTTTTGTGACATCTTTGTCTGGTTTTGGTATTAGGATGATGGTGGCCTCATAGAATGAGTTTTTAAGATTACCTTCCTCTGCAATTTTCTGGAAGAGTTTGAGTAGGATAGGTGTTAGCTCTTCTTTAAATTTTTGGTAGAATTCAGCTGTGAAGTTATCTGGTCCTGGGCTTTTGTTTGTTGGAAGATTTCTGATACAGTTTCAATTTTAATGCTTGTGATGGGTCTGGTAAGATTTTCTATTTCTTCCTGGCTCATTTTTGGAAGGTTATACTTTTTTAAGAATTTGTCCATTTCTTCAAAGTTGTCCAATTTATTGGCATATAGTTGCTGATTGTTGTCTCTTATGATCCCTTACATTTCTGTGTTGTCTGTTGTGATTTCTCCATTTTCATTTCTAATTTTGTTGATTTGATTTCTCTCTCTTTTTCTTTTGATGATTCTGGCTAATGGTTTGTCTATTTTATTTATCTTCTCAAAGAACCAGCTTTTAGCTTTGTTGATTTTTGCTACTGTCTCTTTTGTTTCTTTTTCATTTATTTATGCCTTATTTTTTGTGATTTCTTTCCTTCTACTAACCCTGGGTTTTTTTCATTTCTTATTTTTTAAATTTCTTTAGGTGTAGAGTTAGGTTATTTATTTGATTTTTCTCCTTTTTCTTAAGGTAAGCTTGTATTGCTATGAACCTTCCCCTTAGCCCTGCTTTTACTGAATCCTATGGGTTTGGGGTTGCCCTATTTTAATTTTCACTCATTTCTATGCATATTTTTATTTTTTTCTTTCTTCTGTGATTTATTGGTTATTAAGAAGCATGTTGTTTAGCCTTCATATGTTGGATTATTTTTTTCCTTGTAGTTGACATCTAATCTTACTGCATTGTAGTCAGAAAAGATGCTTGCAATGATTTCAATTTTTTTGAATTTACCAAAGCTAGATATATGACCCAAAATGTGATCTATCCTGGAGAAGATTTTGTGTGTGCTTGAGAAAAAGATGAAATTCATTGTTTTGGGGTGAAATGTCCTATAGATATCAATTAGGTCCAACTGGTCCATTGTATCATTTAAAATTTGTGTTTTCTTGTTAATTTTCTGTTTAGTTGATCTATCCATAGGTGTGATTGGGGTATTAAAGTCTCTCACTATTATTGTGTTATTGTTAATTTCTTTCATACTTGTTAGCATTTGCCTTACATATTGCAGTGCTCCTATTTTGGGTGCATATATAGTTACAATTATCTTCTTCTTGGATTGATCCTTTGATCATTATGTAGTGTTCTTCATCTATTTTCACAGCCTTTATTTTAAAGTATATTTTATCTGATATGAGTATTGTTACTCCTGCTTTCTTTTGGTCTCCATTTTCATGAAATATCTTTTTTCCAGTCCTTCACTTTCAGTCTGTATGTTTTCCTTATTTTGAGGTGGGTCTCTTGTAGGCAGCATCTATAAGGGTCTTATTTTTGTATCCATTCAGCTAGCCTCTGTCTTTTGGTTGGGGCATTCAACCTGTTTACATTCAAGGTAATTATTGATAAGTATGATCCCATTGCCATTTACTTTGTGGTTTTGGGTTTGAGTTGATATACCCTTTCTGTATTTTCTGTCTAGAGAAAATCCTTTAGCATTTGTTGAAGAGCTGGTTTGATGGTGCTGAATTCTCTCAACTTTTGCTTGCCTGTAAAGCTTTTGATTTCTCCTTCATATTTGAATGAAATCCTTGCTGGGTACAGTAACCTGGGTTGTAGGATTTTCTCTTTTGTCACTTGAAGTATGTCTTCCCATTCCCTTCTGGTCTAAAGACTTTCTAATGAAAGATCAACTGTTATCATTATGGGGATCCCTTGTGTGTTATTTGTTGTTTTTCCCTTGTTGCTTTTAATATTTGTTATTTGTGTTTGATCTTCATTAATTTGATTAATATGTGTCTTGGGGTGTTTTGCCTTGGGTTTATCCTGCTTGGGACTCTCTGGGTTTCTTAGACTTGGTTGGCTAGTTCCTTCCTCATTTTAGGGAAGTTTTCAACTATTATCTCAAGTATTTTCTCATGGCCTTTCTTTCTGTCTTCTTCTGGGACTCATGATTCAAATGTTGGGGCATTTAACATTGTCTCAGAGGTCTCTGAGGTAGTCCTCATTTCCTTTCATTCTTTTTTCTTTTTTCCTCTCTGCTTCATTTATTTCCATCATTCTATCTTCCACCTCACTTATCCTATCTTCTACTTCAGCTGTTCTACTGTTGGTTCCCTCCGGAGTGCTTTTGATCTCAGTTATTGCATTGTTCATTATTGATTGACTCTTTTTTATTTTATAGGTCCTTATTAAACTTTTCTTGCATCTTCTCAATCTTTATCTCCAGACTATTTATCTGTAACTCCATTTTGTTTTCAATATTTTGGATAATTTTTACTATCATTGTTCTTAATTCTTTTTCAGGTAGACTTCTTATCTCCTCCTCCTTTTTTGGTTTGGTGAGTATTCATGTTCCTTTACCTGCTGAATATATCTCTGCCTTTAATCTTGTTTAGATTGTTGTGTTTCAGGTGGCCTTCTGATGCTGGAAAATTGTGGTTCCTCTTTATTTTGAAGATTCCTCCCTGTGGGTGGGTTTGGATGAGTGGCTTCTCAAGGCTTCCTGGTTATGGAAGCTTGTGTTGGTGTTCTGGTGGGTGGAGCTGGATCTCTTCTTTCTGGTATGCAATGAAGTGTCTGTTAGTGTGTTTTAGGTATCTATGTGATTCGTGTGACTTTTGGCCACCTATATTTTAATGCTCAGGGTTATGTTCTTGCTTTGTTGGAGAATTAGCTTAGTATGTCTTGCCCTGAAACTTGTTGGCTCTTAGGTGGAGCTTGGTTTCAGTGTAGGTATGGAGGCTTTTGGATGAGCTCTTATTGATTCATGTTCCAGTCATGAGTTTTCTGGAATTCTCAAGTTTTGGATTTAAGCCTACTGCCTTTGGCTTTCAATCTTATTCTTACAGTAGTCTCAAGACTTCCCCATCCATATAGCACTGATGATAAAACATCTAGGTTAATGGTGAAAAGATTCTCCACAGTGAGGGACACCCAGAGAGTTTCACAGAGTTACATGGAGAAGAGAAGAGGGAGGAAGTAGATAGAGGTGATCAGGAGGAGAAGAGGGGGGAGTCAAACGGAGAGAGAACAATCTAGCCAGTAATCAGTTCCCTAAGTGTTCTCTGCAGCCGAGAACACCCAAAAAGATTCAGAGTTGGGTAGAGAAAAGAAGAGGGAGGGAAGAGATAGAGGTGACTTGGTGAAGAAAAAGGAGAGTCAAAAGGGGGAGAGAGCAATCAAGCCAGTAATCACACTCTTAAATAAAAATGGGTATTGAAGATTGGGTTCTTAAAGGTACAAAATTGATAGCAAAACACATAAATCATGGATAAAAATCTAAGGTATACGTTAGACTCTCAAAAATACAATATTAAACAAAACAAAATCACAAAATTATGAAATATATATATATGAAGTTTTCTTTAAAAATAGGGTATTTTTTGGCAAGGTAATAGTAGGTTATAAAAATGAAAATTAAATGAGTTATAAGGAACTTAAAAATAAAAAAATAAAAATTACAAAATTATAATAGTAAAATATATCTAGAAATATCTCTGGAGCTGTTAAGGGCAGTGTGGAGTCAGTTCAGTTTCAGATAGTTCCTTGTTCCAGCTTATACTTCTTTTCAAGGTCAGTAGGCCCAATTAATGTAGTCAGTACTAACTACAGTGTTTTACTCTGTTGTACCTGTCACTTCCAGAGCAGTTCCCTCTTTGTTTATTTTGGCTTCTTCTGTTTGCAAGTCTCTTCAGTGTCTAATTTCTTCCCTGACACAGGGGGGTGAAGGTGGTCACTTATCTAGGCTTACTTGTTCAGTTGTGCTGTGGTGAGGGAGAAGTACTGCAAACAAATATCGGTGGGCTGTTTGGGGAGTGCTCACAGTGTCTGGGCCACACTGGGTTTGCCCCCATTCATGGCATGTGTGCTTTCCTGGTCTACACTGCTCAGAATACAGGTTGCTCTGCAGGGGAACTAAAGCAGGCCCTGGGTTGTGTGCACTTCCCTGGTTTAAGCCATTCAAGTTCAGGTTCTCAGGTACTCCACAAAGGGACAGACAGTTAGGCCTACGTTTTGTGCTCTTCCCAGCTTGGAGGAGCTCAGGCAACCAGGTGCTTGGTGAGGGCACCCTGCCAGCTGGGCAGTGCATCTTAACAACTCCCCTGCCCCAGTCCTCAGGCTTCCTGGGTGTGCATTGGGAATGCCATCTCAGGTGTTCCATGTGTCTCCTCTGGAAAGCTGATCTCTGACTGTGGCCATCCTGGCAGATGTCAACTGTCCAGGATCCCAGGAAGACTTGGTTAGCACCTGGGAGTCTGCTTACAATTTGGTGGAGGATGCTGTCCCTGGGCCTGAGATTGCTCCTTGCCTTCTGGCTCTGGCTGTCACCCACCTGCCTCTCTGCTTCTGGAGTGGGGAGGGGCTAGTCCACAGGCAGCTAGCTCTTCTCTTGTATTTGCTCAGTCCTTTGTTCTGTGAGAGGACGAGGTTGTGCCTTAGAGCTTTTCTTGGGTAAGTTCTCTCTCTCTCTCTTTGTTTTTTACTTCTCTCTCTGGCTATCCCACAGTTTGGGTTGCTATCTCACCTTAGCTCCCTCAGATTGTTCTCAAGGCATTCAAGCCTGATCTTTACCCTAAGCACGCAGCCCGCGCCTCCCTGTTCAGCCCGTGCTTGCTGAACCTGAGTATCTGGGCTACTTCTCCACTGGGAGTTGCGGTTAGGCATGTAATTTGTGTTTTTTTTTTTTTTTTTCTTCCTCCCAGTTATGTTGCCCTCTGAGATTCCAAAACTCCCCACAGACCCACCGCTGAGTGGGTTTCCTGGTGTTTGGAAACTTCTCCTCCTTCACAACTCCCTCTCCATTTGGGTCTCCATCTCTAACTTTTTTGTCTCTCTTTTTATCTTTTATATTTTGTCCTATCTCCTTTCGAAGAGAAAGGGCTGCCTTTCTGGGTGCCTGAAATCCTCCACTAGCATTCAGAAGTTGTTTTGTGGAATTTGTTCAGAGTTCAAATGATTTTTTGATGAATTTGTTGGGGAGAAAGTGATCTCCACATCTTATTCTAAACCATCTTAGGACTGCCCCTATGTTTTTTCTAAAACCAGCTTGACCATCTCTAAGTTTATGGTTCACATACTGTTGAAGCCTGGCTTGGAGAATTTTGAGTATTACTTTACTAGTGTGTGAGATAAGTACAATTGTGCAGTAGTTTCAGCATTCTTTGTAATTTACCTTCTTTGGGATTGGGATGAAAACTTACCTTTGCCAGTCCTGTGGACACTGCTGAGTTTTCCAAATTTGCTGGCATATTGAATGTGGCACTTTCACAGCATCATCTTTCGGGATTTGAAATAGCTCAACTGGACTTCCATCACTTAAACTAGCTTTTTTCATAGTGATGCTTCCTAAGGCCCACTTGACTCCACATCCCAGGATATCTGGCTCTAAGTGAGTGATCACACCATCATGATTATTTTTATATAATCCTTAAAAAGCAATTGTAGAAAAAAAAAATGTCCTTTCCTCTTCCTTGAGAATTCCAGACTCCTATTTCTTTCTTGAGTGCCCCAGACAGCTTCCTTCTCTTCAGGGAACCAGACTTCTTATCAACCTGCCTAGGTTTTGACTCTCTCAGAACTATGCTCGAATAATCTAATTTACTCACACTACAGTCTCTTTTTAAATCTACCATTACTGACTCTTAAAGCNTTTCTTGAGTGCCCCAGACAGCTTCCTTCTCTTCAGGGAACCAGACTTCTTATCAACCTGCCTAGGTTTTGACTCTCTCAGAACTATGCTTGAATAATCTAATTTACTCACACTACAGTCTCTTTTTAAATCTACCATTACTGACTCTTAAAGCTACCATTAGAATAAATCCACTTTCAGAGAGAAACTACTTACTTCTCTTTGCCTTTCATATGACCTTGGTCTGAGCCACCATTTGTTCTCACCCAAAGTCTTGCAATTCTTTTCAAAGATGTGAGACTGAATTCTGCTTGGTACCTTCAACTTACTCCAACCCTACCCTGTATCAGTTGTATGTTGAAGTTTTAACCCTCAATGATACCTAGTGGTGAGCTCTCTGGGAGATAATTTGTTTTAGATAAGATCATAATAGTGGAATTCTCAAGAGGAGATTAGTGCCTGCATAGGAGGACACACCAGAAAGCCTATTCTCTCTTCTTCTCTCAACCAGATGAAGACACAGCCAGAAGGGGCTGTATGTAACCCAGAGAGAGAGCTCTCACCAGAACCCAATCATACTGATACCTGATCTTGCATTTCCTAGGTCCTAGAACTTTGAGAAAGAAATCTCTTGTAGTTTAAGCTACACAATCTATGCTATTTCATCATGGAAGCCCAAGGAGACTAAAACACTCTAACTGGCTTCTCTTTTTTTCCACTTTTGATTTCCTACTACCCTTTCTTTGCTTAGCAGCCAGGGAAATAATTTAAATGCCTATATTATGCCTTGAAGAAAGTGGGGAAAACCACTAGACCACTCAGGTATGTCCTAAATCAAATCCCTTATGACTACAGTGGAAGTGAGAAATACATTTAAGGGACTAGATCTGATAGACAGAGTGCCTGATGAACTATGGATGGAGGTTTGTACATTGTACAGGAGACAGGAAACAAGACCATCCCCAAGAAAAAGAAATACAAAAAAGCAAAATGGCTCTCTGAGGAGAACTTACAAATAGCTGTGAAAAGAAGACAAATGAAAAGCAAAAGAGAAAAAGAAAGATATATCCATTTGAATGCAGAAGTCCAAAGAAAAACAAGGAGAGATTATAAAGCCTTCCTCAGTGATCAATGCAAAGAAATAGAGGAAAAGAACAGGATGGGAAAGACTAAAGATCTCTTCAAGAAAATTAGAGATACCAAGGGAATATTTCATG
>SJYX01018203.1:396455-416685 GCA_006410675.1 Oreotragus oreotragus | reverse complement strand
GGGTTGCCATCTCCTTCTCCAAGAGATCTTCCCCTCCCAGGGGTCAAACCCATGTCTCCCACATTGCAGGCCAATTCTTTACTGTCTGAGCCACCAGGTTAAGTAAAAAAAAAAAAAAAGTATCCTGAAATCTAACACATTTCCACTATTTAGGCTAAAAGGATAGTACAGCATGCAAAGATGTATAATGTAGGATGCTTATTACACTACCCTCAGTTAAAAAAAATATTCAAACATCTATATTTCTTAGAAAATAGGAGAATAGTTAGGTAAATCAGGGTAAACCTGTGTGGTGAAATATTTAGAGATTATTAAAAGAAGTATCTAAGTTGTAGGAAAATATCAATGATATAATTTAATTAAATTATGAATTTAATATTTTAATTGTTAGAACTATGATCCATATTTAAAGAAGGATGTC
Organism: Oreotragus oreotragus; assembly: GCA_006410675.1. Classification (NCBI taxonomy): domain Eukaryota; kingdom Metazoa; phylum Chordata; class Mammalia; order Artiodactyla; family Bovidae; genus Oreotragus; species Oreotragus oreotragus. The sequence goes on along the minus strand of SJYX01018203.1, from coordinate 416,264 downwards.
AAACTGCACTTATAATAGCAATTTGTATATATATATATGTAGGTTTGTAAATGAATAAAAGACTTGAAGATATTTCATAATATCAAGATAATTTTATCTGTGAATGAGATAATAGATGATATCATTTTATTTAAATCCTTCATTTTGCAATTTTTAATTTTCCAATTCTATATCTCTATTTCTTTTATAGTGATAAAATAGGTTAAACTATATTTCAAAATAAATATACCAGAATAAGAAAAGATACATGGAAATATGTTTTGTTTTAATTTTATAACAAATGACTATCATGTGTCACCCAAATTTTTATTATTATTTCTTTAGATGCATAGAGTATATGAAACATGAATATTTTCACATCATTATTTTTTATACAAATGTAGAATCATTGTTCTAGGAATATAGTTCTCCCCTGTAAATTCACAGGAATGACTAATATCTTCAATTTATTAATCTACATCTTTTTTAAACTCTGGGACTGGTCATCCCTCCATAAAATTTTGGCACATCTCTCTAATCTCTAATCATCCCTGCCTTAACTCCCCCAAATCTATGCCTTGTGCAACACTTCATCATTGCATTGTGCTTTCTTTCTTCATAATCTTACACTATACTGCCTAGACCGTGCCTAGAAAACTCTAAACACTTGAAACTCCAAATTGCATTTCCCAGTTACATTCTCTTTTTCTTATGCTCTGAATCCAAATAGGTCAGATATTAGATACCATTTTCTCATAGTCTAATGAACCCTATTGGTTTATGCATTTTTTTTAATAGCAGGTCCTGTGATTCACCACTCCCATATTTGTTGGCATTATCTTGCTCCCTCTTCTTTAGTCTTCTACTCAGACTACAGATCAAGTAAATCATCTTTTTGCTCTAAATCATTTATCCTTATACCTCTATTTTACCTATCCTGCAATACAACTATATCAGTCCTAATTTATTTCTTGCCATCAGCCTTTCCTGAGAATTTTCTCTCACTCTAGTTTGATCATTCACAAATTCCCTTCAAATTTCTTTCACTCAATGTCAAATTCATTGTTTAAGCAGGAAGGATTTGCATACTATTATCTCAAGAAAATATAATCAACAAAGCATATTCTCAAACTACCTCAAATTTAATAATAATCTACATTCCTTTTCACCTCAGGAAACAAATATCACATCTCTTAACCAAGACCAATCTGACCAACAATACTCTTGCATCTCCTATAAGATCATATCTACACAAATGTGTTCCTAACTGTCCATCTCTCCTTCTATACCAATAATTTATCTATCCCTCCAAAACTTAAACATTTAAAACAACACATTTTTATTGTCTTGATTTTTATAGGTTAGTGTGACTTGACTAGGTGCCTCTTGCTCAGAGTATCTTGTGAGGTTGTGGTGGAATGGCAATGGTTACCTTCAGGCTGAATTGAGTGAAGACTGGCTGCCAAGGTCACTCTGCTTCTGAGTTGTTGGCTCTGTTCTCAGAGCTCTTTTTCCTTTCTCATAAAAAGATGCATTTGAAGTTGTGTAGTTTTCTCAGTCTGCTTTCTGAATATAGGCATGTTGGGGGTCCCATATCTACACAAATGTGTTCCTAACTGTCCATCTCTCCTTCTATACCAATAATTTATCTATCCCTCCAAAACTTAAACATTTAAAACAACACGTTTTTATTGTCTTGATTTTTATGGGTTAGTGTGACTTGACTAGGTGCCTCTTGCTCAGAGTATCTTGTGAGGTTGTGGTGGAATGGCAATGGTTACCTTCAGGCTGAATTGAGTGAAGACTGGCTGCCAAGGTCACTCTGCTTCTGAGTTGTTGGCTCTGTTCTCAGAGCTCTTTTTCCTTTCTCATAAAAAGATGCATTTGAAGTTGTGTAGTTTTCTCAGTCTGCTTTCTGAATATAGGCATGTTGGGGGTCCCAAATACCTCTTTTTCAGTTTAATTGGGTGGTGATGTTTCTGTGTATAAATAAGATTTAAAGCACTGTGTGGATCTTTTATAAATCTTGGGGTTCACTCTAATAGACAAATCTCTTAGATAGAAGTCTATCTCTACTTTGATTCCTGTTGAGAAGGCCAAAGGGCAACCCCCTTAGACTTCATAAAGACCCTATTGTTTGATTGAGAGGGTCTTTGTAGCACATCCTTCATCTCTTTAAAGGGCCTTTTATGTGACTGAACAGTACTCTGAGGCACCACCTTTGATCTCTGTGAAATCCTAATAAAGTATTTTACAGTCACACCTCTAGCTTCACCTTAATACCAAATGTGCCTGGTAGTGCCCTGGATTTGATCTTTCCTGGAGTATTTTTTTTTTTTTTTTAAATTTTAGCACTTTTCCCAAAAAAAAAAAAAAAAAAACATTGAGATTGTACTTCTTTTTTTGAGTAGTCTTCCTTCAACTTATTGCTTTCCTTTCACAGTTTACCCTAAATAATAAGAATAAAACAAACAGCACCTACCATGCTGGGCTTTGAAATCTCCTCATTTGTCTAGATCATTAGGTACATGCTCTGCTTTCTGCATGAGTGCAAATGAGTGTTTATTAGATTTCTCCCACTGTATAACAATAATTGCCTTTTCTTCGGTTTTCAGAAATATTTTCTTTACTCATCCACAGGCTCATCAATGTCCTAAATTTTATGAATGTTGTGTTTTATTCCTTTTGAGTCTGCAAAAGCATTTGCTCAATATCCACTTCCTGGTTCCCATGCCACTTCTACATAGAGGTTAAGGAAGTATCCTAATTCTAATACCAGAATCTATGTTACTTATATATTTTACTCTTTTAAACAAACAAGTCTTTGATACTTTATCTCTCTTACTCTTTTAAACAAGCAAACATTTGATGCCTGTGTTTCTGTTGGTCAGGAATCTGGGTGAAGTTTAGCTCAGTAGTTGTCTCTGATATCTTAAGAGTCTGTAGTTAAGCCACTGGCTGGGGCTGCAAGTACCTCAAGAGCTCTTTCTCCTAGATTCTGCTTCCAAGTGCAATCATTTGACCAGCTGCTTATAAAATGGCATGTGTATGGCCGTGAAGTGAAAAGCAAAAGAGCAGGGGAGAGTCCTTAAAACAGAAGCCACAGTCTCTGTAATATGCTCTTGTAATTGACATCCCCTTCTTTCAACAATATTCTTTTCATTAAAAACCAGTCAGTAAAGCCAGCTTACACTCAGGAGGAGGGGGCTTTAAAGAAAGATGGGAAGATTTTCTGGGAGCTATTTCACAGATTACCTGCTACACCCTAATCTCTATCTTATTTCTCTCCTTGAAGACACAAAAGTTTCTGCTCACCTTCCAGTCACTCAGTCTGTCAGGATATGTCTTCTGACTTTGTTATTTTGCTGGAAATATGAACCAATAACTCTCTGGTTGCCAAATCCAGTGTTCCTTTTTAAGACTATCTCTCAGTTAAAAGATTAATCTTATTAAGATTATCTCCCTTTCCCTTGCAACAAATGATATGACATTATTCTAGTCTCAATTTCCTTTTAGACTCTTGCTTCTTAGCTTCCTTCATTGTCCTTTCCTCTAACTTATCTTCGAATAGTGATCTTTGCCAAATCTATTTCTTTTTGCTGTGCATTTTCTTCAGGAAAATTTGATTTTTTTCTCCCATGTCTATCTCTTCTGATGTTTCTCAAATTTGTATTTCCATTACATGCTCTCTACTGGTATGCATGTTTGTTTTTTTTTTTCTGATTTCTACACCTACCTTGTGACTAATCTACTCTGTATTATATAAGCAGCTCATATTTAACCATGCTCTATATCATATAGTCAAAGCTATGGCTTTCCCAGTGGTCATGTATGGATGTGAGAGTTGGACTATAAACAAAGCTGAGCACCAAAAAATTGATGCTTTGAACTGTGGTGTTGGAGAAGACTCCTGAGAGTCCCTTGGACTGCAAGGAGATCCAACCAGTCCGTCCTAAAGGAGATCAGTCCTGGGTGTTCATTGGAAGGACTGATGCTGAAGCTGAAATGCCAATAATTTGGCCACCTGATGTGAAGAGCTGACTCATTGGAAAAGACCCTGATGCTGGGAAAAATTGAGGGCAGGAGGAGAAGGGGACAACAGAGGATGAGATGGTTGGATGGCATCACTGACTTGATGGACATGGATTTGGTTAGACTCTGGCAATTGGTGATGGACAGGGAGGCCTGGTGTGCTGGAGATGAGTTTGAGCAAACTTCAGGAGATAGTGAAGGAGAAGCAAACTTGGTGTGCTGCAGTCTATGGAATTGCAAAGTGTTGAATATGACTTGACAACTGAACAACACAACATATCATATATATGATTTTGGATTACCTTGGAAACATGTTAAATATAGATTTGGAATTAATAAATGCAGAAGGAGTCCAAATTTAGCATTTCTAACAAATTCTTGGTTTTGGTCCTTAGAATTCTCTTTGAAAAGCAAACTTCTAAATTATTCTTATGTTTTATCCTCAGTAACAGGTTTTTCTTGTACTTCTTGTAATATTTTATCACTTAGTGAGAGCAACATTTGTCTTTGTGTCCAACCTAATACTCAGGGGATTAAACCAGAGTTTTCTTTTACTATTATGCCTTCTCTGATTTGTCACAAAATCATGTATATTTAATTTCTATATTTTAGCTGAATCTGCCCTCTAATCTCCATTCACAGCTATTAATTCATTACTGCCTATAGTAAAGCTTCATCTGGATTATTACAGAAAACTGCTGATCAATCCACTTGACTTTAAATATACCTTCCATCATGTTACAAGAATAATTTCCCTATATAATGTAAAGCTTGCATGCTAAGTCACTTTAATAGCTTATTTTTTGACTATTCAGTTCAGTTCAGTTGCTCAGTCATGTCTGATTCTTTGCAACCCCATGGACTACAGCACTACCAGGCCTCCCTGTCCATCACCAACTCCCAGAGTTGACTCAAACTCATGTCCACTGAGTTGGTAATGCCATCCAACCATCTCATCCTCTGAGGTCCACTTCTCCTACTTCCTTCAATCTTTCCCAGCATCAGGGTCTTTTCCAATGAGTCAGCTCTTCCCATCAGGTGGCCAAAGTATTGTAGTTTCAGCTTCAACATCACTCCTTCCAATGAATATAATCAGGACTGATTTCATTTAGGATGGACTGGTTGGATCTCTTTGCTGTCTAAGGGACTGTCAAGAGTCTTCTCCAACACCACAGTTCAAAGCATCAATTCTTTGGTGCTCGGCTTTCTTTATAGTCCAACTCTCATAACAATACATGACTACTGGAAAAAACATAGCCTTGCCTAGATGGACCTTTGGTGGTAAAGTAATGTCTTTGCTTTTTAATATGCTGTCTCATTGGTCATAACTTTTCATCCAAGGAGTAAGTTTCTTTTAATTTCATGACTGCAGTCACCATCTGCAGTGATTTTGGAGCCCCCAAAAATAAAGTCTGACACTGTTTCCACTGATTCCCCTTCTATTTTCCATGAGGTGATGGTACCGGAGGCCATGATCTTAGTTTTCTGAATGTTGAGCTTTAAGCCAACTTTTGCATTCTCTTCTTTCACTTTCATCAAGAGGCTCTTTAGTTCTTCTTCACTTTCTGCCATAAGGGTGGTGTCCTCTGCATATCTGAGCTTATTGATATTTCTCCCGGCAATCTTGATTCCAGCTTGTGCTTCCTCCAGGACAGCGTTTCTCATGATGTACTCTGCATATAAGTTAAAGAAGCAGGTTGAAAATATCCAGCCTTGACGTACTCCTTTTCCTATTTGGAACCAGTCTGTTGTTCCATGTCCAGTTCTAACTGGTGCTTCCTGATCACCTGCATATCGGTTTCTCAAGATGCAGGTCAGGTGGTCTGGTATTCCCATCTCTTTCAGAATTTTCCACAGTTTATTGTGATCCACACAGTCAAAATCTTTGGTATAGTCAATAAAGCAGAAGTAGATGTTTTTCTGGAACTCTCTTGTTTTTTAAGTGATCTAGTAGATGTTGGCAATTTGATCTCTGGTTCTTCTGCCTTTTCTAAATCCAGCTTGAACATCTGGAAGTTCACACTTCACGTATTGTTGAGCCAGACTTGGAGAATTTTGAGCATTATTTTACTAGCGTGTGAGATGAGTGCAATTGTGCAGCTGTTTGAGCATTCTTTGAAATTGCCTTTCTTAGGGACTGCAATGAAAACTGACCTTTTCCAGTCCTGTGGCCACTGCTGAGTTTTCCAAATTTGTTGGCATATTGAGTGCAGCACTTTCACAGCATCATCTTCCAGGATTTGAAACAGCTCAACTGGAATTCCATCACTTCCACTATCTTTATTTTTAGTGATGCTTCCTAAGGCCCACTTGACTTCACATTCCATGATGTTTGTCTCTAGNATGTGAGATGAGTGCAATTGTGCGGTAGTTTGAGCATTCTTTGGCATTGCCTTTCTTTGGAATTGGAATGAAAACTGACCTTTTCCAGTCCTGTGGCCACTGCTGAGTTTTCCAAATTTGCTGGCATATTGAGTGCAGCACTTTCACAGCATCATCTTCCAGGATTTGAAATAGCTCAACTGGAATTCCATCACTTCCACTAGCTTTATTTGTAGTGATGCTTCCTAAGGCCCACTTGACTTCACATTCTAGGATGTCTGGCTCTAGGTGAGTGATCACACACCATCGTGATTTTCTGTGTAATGAAGATCTTTTTTTGTACAGCTCTTCTGTGTATTTTTGCCACCTCTTCTTAATATCTCCAGCTTCTGTTAGGTTCATAGCATTTCTGTTTTGTATTGAGCTCATCTTTGCATGAAATGTTCCCTTGGTATCTCTAATTTTCTTGAAATGATCTCTAGTCGTTCCCATTCAATTGTTTTCCTCTATTTCTTTGCACTGATTATTATTATTATTTGCCCTCAAAATAAATTTCAAACTTGGAATAAAACATTTCATGATCTACACTTTGACTACTTCCCAAGTCTTTCTTTCAAGAATTTTATTTGCCACAATCAGTCTTACTTTTCAGATTTTTCCTACCTAATAGTGAGAGAATAAGTTCTTAGCCAGGTTGACCAGAAGTCTGGGGGTTCTGAGGAGAGAGCAGTTTGGCCTTTTTGAGGAGGAGATAGGGGTCTGAAATTCTCAAGGATGAGGAAAGAACAACCATCTCTTTTTCTCCCCTTTACATTCCTTAGCCTTAGTCACATGAAATGTTTTTTTTCTTTAAGCCCAGAACTGATAACCACACAACTCAGTTTAAACTCTGTGCTAAAGGTCGGGAAGTTCCCCTGGAGAAGGAAATGGCAACCCACTTCAGTATTCTTGCCTGGAGAATCCCAAGCACGAAGGAGCCTGGTGGGCTTCAGTTCACGGGGTCGCAAAGAGTCGGACACGACTGAGCGACTTCACTCACTCACTCATTCACTCACTCACTCAAGATCATGTAATCTGATCCCATCCTTTCATGGAAAACAGATGGGGAAACAGTGGAAACAGTGTCAGACTTTACTTTTGGGGGCTCCAAAATCACTGCAGATGGTGACTGTAGCCATGAAATTAAAAGACACTTACTCCTTGGAAGGAAAGTTATGACCAATTTAGATAGCATATTGAAAAGCAGAGACATACTTTGCCAACAAAGGTCTGTCTAGTCAAGGCTATGGTTTTTCCAGTGGTCATATATGGATGTGAGAGTTGGACTGTGAAGAAAGCTGAGCGCCAAAGAATTGATGCTTTTGGACTGTGGTATTGGAGAAAACTCTTGAGAATCCCTTGGACTGCAAGGAGATACAACCAGTCCATCCTAAAGGAGATCTGTCCTGGGTATTCTTTGGAAGGACTGATGCTAAAACTGAAACTCCAGTACTCTGGCCACCTCATGCGAAGAGTTGACTCATTGGAAAAGACCCTGTTGTTGGGAAGGACTAGGGGCAGGAGGAGAAGAGGATGACAGAGGATGACATGGCTGGATGGCATCACTGACTCGATGGACGTGAGTCTGAGTGAACTCTGGGAGTTGGTGATGAACAGGGAGGCCTGGTGTGCTGCAATTCATGGGGTCTCAAAGAGTCAGACATGACTGAGCAACTGAACTGAACTGAAGGATTCTATAACAATGTATCCTGCTTGAGGACAGTTTCTCCTTCCTGAAAACCTTCTTGCTAATCCTGTTATCTTAAAATGTATATTATGTGAGTGGGTCTGGTAGAATCTTTACAACCTTGAGATATTCTTTTGACTTATTGTAATAGCTAATTAAAAAGTATATAACTCCCTTGCTCTCACTAGCAAGGGGGGCACTCACCATCCCCCTTCTGATGTCTATGTCAGAAGCTTTCTCTGTCCCTTTCTATACTTTAATAAAACTCTGATATACAGAAGCTCTTGAGGTGATCAAGCCTAGTCACTGGCCCTGAAGTTAAATCTTCTTAGGAGATCACAAATCTGACACTGTAAACTCTCATTAGTATACTACCCAGAAGCAAATCTGAAATATGACTATCAATACCACAAGGTCATGATCTCTAATCACATTTTTATTTTTTCATGAGAAAATGAAATATATATTTGTATGTATATATATTCCATGCTTAATAAATACATATTCCATGAACACTTGTGAAATTAAACATTTAGTGTAGTGGTCTTATTTTTAATTTTTATAATAAAATATTAAATTGTCAATGTGTATAATTATTGATGTATAGATATCAATAGGTACATACATATCAATAATTTTTTCCTATATTCCTAATGTCTTTGCTTTGATTATAACATGAGTATCTTTTTCTTTTTTCTTTACTTTAGGGATATATTTTGCTATGGTGTATAATTGTTTGGCCACCTACTGCAACACTGGCTCTCATTATAAAGATATTTGGTCATTAGTCCATACAGTTATTTCACGCATGAGAATTATCATTTTTAATTTGGCAGCAGTGAGCTAACACCCCAGCATGTGTTCAAAACTGCCACCTCCAAAGAGCAATAAACAGAGTTGACTAAGTTGATTAAGACAATAAAACTATCAGAACTGCTCCAGAGCTAACAAAAATGCTTACATCAACTCATACTGTTTATAATTGCTACTATTTTTTTCTATTTTTCTTAACGGCAGTGGTGCAAGCTACTAATTTCAGTTGTAAATTAAAGTGTACATAAAATGATAACATAGTTAATAAATTTAAGAAATAATCCACTGAAACTTTAATTATCACGATATTTCAATGTAAAATGCACCACGATAAGATATTGAACTAAATATATTCAAGTAACAGGCATTCAGTCTTCATATTCAGAATACTAGGACTATTAGGAATAAAAATGTAAATGAACTGAACATGTAATTGTGAAAAAAACTGTTATAAAAATATATTTTGCTTCTTTGCTTCAAGTATTGTTATCTAAAACTATACTTTTTTTGGTAACATTTTAACATACAGAGTGAAATAGGAATTTTGTGTTATCTAATAAATGTAGTAAATGTAGGCTGTATAAACAGTTGTATTACTGAGTTCAAAGGTGGAATTCTTGTTACAATTGTGCTTAATAATAAATACAGTTCTGATTGACTATTGTTTATTGACTATATTTGCAAATTTCAGCTCTGTTTCATAGTTTTATTTTTGATTAAGAGACACAGATGTGTAGAGCGGACTTTTGAACTCTGAGGGAGAGGGAGAGAGAGAGGGTGGGATGATTTGGGAGACTAGCATTGAAATATGTATACTATCATGTAAGAAACGAATCGCCAGTCTATGTTCGATGCAGGATGCAGGATGCTTGGGGCTGGTGCATGGGGATGATCCGGAGGGAGGATGTGGGGTGGAAGATGGGAGGGGGGTTCATGTTTGGGAGTTCATGTACACCCGTGGTGTATTCATGTCAATGTATGCCAAATCCAACACAGTACTATAAAGTAAAATAAAGTAAAAAAAAAAAAAAAAGAAAGAAAAGAAAAAGAAGATCTTAATATAGGGCATACACATTTAGAAGCTTAATAACAATGTACAATAATTGAAAAAATATTTTGCTGCATATATACCTCGATATATTTGGAATTCTCAGGGTTTTTTTTTCTTCTTTGTAGACTGAAATAATTTTATAATCAATGTAGTAGTAATAATATTTAAAGGAGCAACCAGAATATGAAGTTTACCAGTCAGAAAACAAGGCATGATAATTCTTTTAAGTAGAAATGTGATACAGTTTGCAAAGAATGACTATTAGAATACTTTGCTTTAGTTGACCTTAATACCAAACTGCAGCTGTCAACACTGACTATAAACTGGTAGATTTTCACTCCTTTTTAAGCTTTATTGAGGTTTAATTGACAAACCAGAATTATAATAATTAAGGTATACAACTCAATGTTTTGATATTTGCATACATTGTGAAATGATCACCACATTCAAACTATTAACATCCCTGTCATCTCACACAGTTACCACTTTATTTCCTTTTAAGCTGTTGCAAGAACACTTAAGACCTATCCTCTTAGCATATTTTAAGTTTATAGTACAGTATTGTTAACTGTAGGCACCATGCTGCATATTAGATCCCCAGAATTTATTCTTCTTGTATAACTAAAACTTTCTACCCTTTAACTTGGGAGTTTTTAAAATCTGTGAATACTCAGCTCCCTAAGGCCAATCAAATCAAAATTTCTGAAAATGAAGACCAGATATTAATAGAATGTCTACCAGAAGCTACAGAATAAAATGTCTGTTAGAAGCAGTAGAATGGCTCTAGAAGTTTCCCAGATAATTCTAATGAGCAGCTATCAGAGGGAGTTTTCTGCATAGGCTCTTCAAGTTTTCATTATCCTACCATCTCTACAGGGGCATCCCAGGTGGTGCTAACGGTAAAGAACCCATCTGCTAAAGCAGGGGACTTAATGCAGGTACTGTTTCTGGGTTAGGAAAATCTCTTGGAGGAGTGGCAACCCCCTCTAGTATTCTTGCCTGGAGAGTTCCATGGACAGGGGAGCCCAGTGGGCTACAATCCATAGGGTCACAAAGAGTCATACATGATTGAAGTGACTTAGCATGCATACACCATTTCTATAATAATTCAGTTCAGTTCAGTCGCCCAGTCATGTCTGACTCTTTGAGACCTCATGGACTGCAACACACCAGGCCTCCCTGTCCATCACCAATTCCTGGAGTTAACTCAAACTCATGTCCATTAAGTTGGTGATGCCATCCAACCAACTCATCCTCTGTCAGCCCCTTCATCTCCCTCCTTCAATCTTTCCCAGCATCAGGGTCTTTTCCAATGAGTCAGTTCTTTGCATGAGGTGGCCAGAGTATTGGAGCTTCATCTTCAACATCACTCCTTCCAATGAATATTCAGGATTGATTTCCTTTAGGATGGACTGGTTAGATCTCCTTGTTGTCCAAGGGACTCTCAAGAGTCTTCTCCAACACCACAGTTCAAAAGCATCAATTTTTTGAGTATTAATAAACTATAAACTTAATTTTAGAGATAATGTGAAATCAACCACTGAAATGCTATTTTTAATATTTTTAAAATTTGTTTTTCACTTATCCAAAATTTCTTTTTATGTTTTTTTTAATTAATGANGTTAGATCTCCTTGTTGTCCAAGGGACTCTCAAGAGTCTTCTCCAACACCACAGTTCAAAAGCATCAATTTTTTGAGTATTAATAAACTATAAACTTAATTTTAGAGATAATGTGAAATCAACCACTGAAATGCTATTTTTAATATTTTTAAAATTTGTTTTTCACTTATCCAAAATTTCTTTTTATGTTTTTTTTAATTAATGACAACTCATATATATATATTCTGTAGTTCAGATTTAATTTTTTGTAATTTGTAATTTTGTTGTTTTCAACAGCAGAATAGACACTCCAGGATATTTGCATTAAATGATATGGCCAAACATTGATGGAATTAGACATTCTGATATTCAGATGACAATTTTTTTAATGTCCCTAAATTTGTTAGCTCAGTCTTTGAAGAATCTGAGGTTCTGGGTGATATACCTGTCAGCTCACAAATTTTTGCTTAATGAGGGGGGACGGTGGAAGTGACTTCTGTGCACACAAGGGAATTTAAGTGAAAATTTAATCTTTTATTTATATGAAGTGCTAGTTTCTCACAGGTTACTAAGACTAAATCCAGTAGAGCCTGGCTGAATTGAAAGACCATACTCAGCACAGGCTATAGTTCCTGCTAGAATTATAACTAAAAAGACGAAATGTAGTAATGTAAAACTCTAATTTTTAGGACAAGGATAGTGTAAAATAGTTCTAGTTTGTGATTTGTACTGTAGTTTAAGCAGGTTCACAATGTTTGGAATATCTCTGCTGCTGATTCTTCTTATTAATTTTAATTAGAAATCTTTCACAGTAAATCAGTTCCTATTTAAAGAAATCCTCAACTCTCTAAATGTTGCATTACTCCTCCTTGTGCATACATGCTCAGTTGTGACATGCAAAGGAAGGAATAATGCAACATTTAGAAAGTTGAGGACTTCTTTAACTAGGAATTGATTTATTGTGAAAGAGTTTTTTTTTTTTTTAACACAAACAATATAGTTAGTTCATGTTGTCCAGTATATTCCAAAATTGATATAATTTTTAAAGTTAATAATTAAGTGGCACAAACATAGCTGAAGTATTAAAACATATGATTTTAAAAGAGAATAAGAAAATGAACTCATCCACCCCAAATAAAAAGTGTACACTATATTGTAAGAAATCAATCCCTAATGAGATAAATAAAAAGTCATTGTCCTAAGAGTTTTTTATACTTTAGTTAGCACTTTTAGGGGCATAACACGCTGACTGAAAGTGAAAGTAGCTCCTTCATATCCAACTCTTTGTGACCCCCATGGATTATACAGTGCATGAAATTCTTCAGGCCAGAATAATGAAGTGGTTTGTCTTTCTTTTCTCCAGGGGATCTTCCCAACCCGGGAATCGAATCCAGGTCTCCACCATTGCAGGGGGAATATTTACCACAAGGGAAGCCCAAGAATACTGGAGTGAGTAACCTATCCGTTCCTCAGTGAGTCTTCTTGATCCAGGAATCAAGCCCGGGTTTCCTGCCTTGCAAGTGGATTCTTTACCAACTGAGCTATCACAGAAGTCCAACATGCTGAGAATTAGAATGTTTGTTGCTATTTGGACTATATTTTAAGTTTTAATTATATATGTAGACTATATTAAGTGGTTTGGTTTTAGTAAGTTTGTATATACATATTTGCAATTATTTCTCTGGCCAAGGTCTGGCAAAAATACAAAGAATGCGACAGCTATGTTGATCATTTATTTTTGCAAATTGTGATAATTAATAATTATTTTTTTAACACTGACCTCTATTATAGAGTGGATGGAAGCAGGCTACAAAATAAGTGCAAGAGCTATGGACACCTGAGAAATTGAGTGAAATAAATGAAGTTGTTTGTTACAGTAATTATTGATTTGGTTGAAAAAATTTAAGATTTATTCAGGTAAAATATCTCACATTTATTTATTTTTGCAAATTGTGATAATTAATAATTATTTTTTTAACACTGACCTCTATTATAGAGTGGATGGAAGTAGGCTACAAAATAAGTGCAAGAGCTATGGACACCTGAGAAATTGAGTGAAATAAATGAAGTTGTTTGTTACAGTAATTATTGATTTGGTTGAAAAAATTTAAGATTTATTCAGGTAAAATATCTCACATTTCATTTATAAATCTGAAAGATTGGGATGAATGTTTTTAGTGTTTTACTTCCATCTTCTGTTCAAAAAAAAAAGTGTATTATTGGTATATTTTTGAAGTAATATTGAATATATTAATTTGACTCCATAACTCCTCTTTTCCAACAAATTAGTACTATTTGTGTAATTACTGTAATGAAGTTGTAACCTCAATGTGTTTACCTTATGAGGTTAAAGCTCATTGTGTTGAAGGCAGTATGTACAACTTTCCTTTAAGTCCTTAATGACCTCTTTATTGAGTAGGTCATATGATACAGGCAGGGCATCTCTCTGTTAAGCCTCGGTTTTATACATGTGGTCAAAGAAATCCAATTTCATCCAGTCACTGGAATGTGAAGTGCATTCCAGATGGATGAACTTGAACAGCAGAACATTTTTTTCCCCAGTACCTTTTATATCTTACTTTCTTGCTATGACAAGTTAATCTCTCAGAGACAAAATAATTTTTTGTAGTTAAGAGTTCATTGCTAAAATCTTTTAAGCCATTGGTGGGAGAAAAATAACTAATCTGAAAAATGATAACCTTGGAGGATATAAAATATTAAAATTTATAGTCTAGATCATCTCATCATACATTTGAATGCCTATTTGACATTTTAAAATCTCTGGTTGCAAAAATGTTGATGAAACATTTCAGTTTATATAAATATAAGCTGCGTAATTTCTCTACTGATTTTCTTCTATTCTTGAGATTGTTATGACAGAATTTTTCTTACCTGCCCCCCCATCATTTGAAGCCTGTGTAGACATTGCCAGGTTTTCTGAAGTTATAAGCAAGCCCAATTTTATTCTAAATTAAGAGTCACAAGTGATGTTTATATTTAAAGAGAAAACTGTAAAGAGAATTGTTTATAGTTTTTTCCAAGACCAACTTAAAGGTTTTTATAAAAGTATTAGAACTTACATTCTCTAATCAACTTAGCATTTTTAAATATAAGATGTGAATGAATTCATTCATTAGATCAACAAATATTTAGAAAGTTTTATACATCATGCTCTTTATTAAGTATCTATAAGTAGTATGAGTGTCTTAATCATACTATTTAGTCTGGAAGAATATTTTATCAAAAATGTTCCATGGACCATCTATTTCAGCATCTCATGATGGAATAACTTTAAAATACTTTCTGGAGACTTCCCTAGTGGTCCAATTGTTAAGATTCCATGCTTCCACTGCAGAGGACAAGAGTTTAATACCTGGTCTGGGAGCTGAGATCTTGCATGCTGCCACACAGCACAGCCGCACACACACACACACAACTGATGATTTCTGAGTTGCACCTGAGATCAAATGATATATATCATCTGCTCATAATGCCTAAGAATATGTATTTTAGAAAATGCTCCAGGTGCTTCATTACATAAGAAGAAAAACTATTTGTTTTGGTTCCAGAGTTGTGTGGTTTTGAACAGAAAGTTCACAATAGCCTAGGGCCAGATTGTATATTAAAAGAAGTGTGGGTTCTGGACCAAGAGAAGAAATAGGAAAGAATGGTGAGCTCCTGGCTCTGTTAAAAGTTTCATTTAAATATTTCTATTTCAGGCTCCACAAACAAAACACCAACTCTAGTATTTGATCATATTTTCTTTGGAGATTACTTTCTGTGAAAGTGTTATGAACTTCACTCAGGTTTCTTTTACAGTTAATTGTGTATGTGAATTCTATAGATAAATTACTGCTAATGTCCAAGTGCAGATTGATCCAGTATGGTCTATTACAAACCCTTAGTAATCATGTAGGAATTGTTCAGCATTTCATTAAATTGTGCTTTCATGACTTTATTGAAAAATCTCATCAATTGACACTAAATATTTCAGTGAAACTGATATTAATCCAAGCAAAAATCTTTTTTGTAGATTCAGAAGAAACAAAAAATTTGGTTTCTAATGTTCTTCAGTGAGGCAGAATGCCATTTTAAAGGGGATCCAAATATTCACATCCTTGTGCTGTAAGCTTAGTGGCTTAATCATGTCTGACTCTTTGGGACCCCGTGGACTGTAGCACACCAGCCATCACTGTCCATGGGGAGCCTCCAGGTAAGAATACTGGAGTGGGTTGCTGTTCTCTCCCCCAGGGAATTGCCTCAACCCAGGGATAAAACCCTGGTTTCCTAGATTGCAGGTGGATTCTTTACTGTCTGAGCCACCAGGGAAGCCCAAAATATCCTTACCATATAGTTAAATAAAATTAACAAGGAACCCAGTGAATATTCACTAGAAAAACTAACAATTTCTAAGCAACTGACCATGAAATTAGAAGACGCTTACTCCTTGGAAGGAAAGTTATGACCAACCTAGATGGCATATTCCAAAGCAGAGATGTTGCTTTGCCAACAAAGATCTGTCTAGTCAAGGCTATGGTTTTTCCAGTAGTCATGTATGGATGTGAGAGTTGGACTGTGAAGAAGGCTGAGCACCGAAGAATTGATGCTTTTGAACTGTGGTGTTGGAGAAGACTCTTAAGCATCCTCTGGACTGTAAGGAGATCCAACCAGTCCACTCTAAAGGAGATCAGTCCTGGGTGTTCTTTGGAAAGAATGATGCTGAAGCTGAAACTCCAGTACTCTGGCCACCTTATGCAAAGAATTGACTCACTGGAAAAGCCTGATGCTGGGAGGGATTTGGGGGCAGGAGGAGAAGGGGACGACAGAAGATAAGATGGCTGGATGGCATCACCAACTCGATGGACATGAGTTTGAGTGAACTCTGGGAGTTGGTGATGGACAGGGAGGCCTGGCGTGCTGCAATTCATGAGGTCGCCAAGAGTAGGACACAACTGAGTGACTGAGCTGAACTAAAGCAACTGACCAGCTTGAGGGAAAGGATTTTATTTTTAATTAAAATTGTATCTAATGACAATAGTATATTCAAGGAATAAAGGGCATGCATGAACACGTGTTGGGTGTGTGTGTATGTGTGTGACACGCTTTTTGAACACTGCAAACATTTTGACACATACAGCACATTCTATTTAGTCTTAAGGACCAAGAAATGACATTCGAAGGATGACATTTTCAGGCATTATCCTTTAGAATCACTGAGTCCAGAATGAAGACCAAAGTGTATGTATTTATTATTATTGAAGATTAAGTTTGTTTGAAACCTGTTGTGTAATAGAATTACAGTTATACAAGATGATTTATTAGACACGTCATTCATGGATCATGAAGAACAAGAGGAGGGAAATAACTCATAAGAACCTTCTAAGTACCTTGGTGAGCTCAAGATACCCTTTGTAATCAATCCCTGATGCCTTCAGAGACTTCATGATCATGTAAATGTGAACTCTGTTGGATTAGAGTAGCTAAGTGAGCTACCAATACCAAAATATCCTTTGTTTTGTTCTATAATGTAATTCATCAACTGCCAACATCCATGACTGACCTGATGAATAGCTAATTATTAATTTCAAATTCTTTCATTTTCTTAGATTAAAAAAATGTTTTTCTTTATTTGGCTGTGCCATGTCTTGCAGAACTCAGGGTCTTCCATCTTCCTTGAGGCATGCCGTATCATTAAGTTGTGACATGCAAGCACTTTATAGATACTTTCTCAATTATACTCCTTTTGTTATTCCATTTCTAAGACTTTGGATACATCCATACTCTTCAGTGTATGTTTAATTGGTTAAATACATACATTGAAGAGTATGGATGTATCCAACAGTTCTTTCCTAAAGAATCTTCTTTTTGCATTATTAAATTCGGCCCTCAAAATAATTTATTGATGGAACACTTTTTTTCACCTAGACAAAAGTTCAACTAAATAAAGAATATGATTTTGAAGAAAATTACATTAAAATTATCTGAGTATTCATTGGCTTTTATCATTGGTTTAATAGCTATTATGTACAATTGTTTTCCTACTTAGAAATCTAAGTTACATAACTGAAATTCGTAGAGGACAATGCCTTAAGAAGGTTATTGTGTAGGTGACCTAATTCCCCACGGGAATGAAATTAATGCAAAGACCAGCAAAATCTTTCTCAGGCTATTCTGCAAAACAAAGAGCTTTATAAACCTGACATATACAAATAATTATAGTGATAATTACAATGATAATAAAAGTAGCTAATCCTTATTTAGGTCTTGGTGTGCTGTGTTGTGCTTAGTCATTCAGCCGTATCCATCTCTTTGTGACCTTATAGACTGTAGCCTGCCAGGTTCCTCTGTCTGTGGGGATCCTCCAGGCAAAAATACTGGAATGGGTTGCCATGCCCTTCTCCAGGTTATCTTCCCAAACCAGGGATCAAACCCAGGCCTCCCACATAGCAGGCAGATTCTTTACAGTCTGAGCCAGCAGGGAAACCCAAGAATACTGGAGTGGGTAGCCTATCCCATCTCCAGTGGAACTTCCCCACCCAGAAATCAAACCAGAGTCTCCTGCATCGCAGGCAGATTCTTTACGAGCTGAGCTACCTGGAAAGCTGCATTTAGGTCTTCAGTTCAGTCCAGTCACTCAGTCATGTCCAACTCTTTGTGACCTCATGAATCGGAGCACACCAGGCCTCACTGTTCATCACCAACTCCCGAATTTCACTCAGACTCCTGTCCATCGAGTTGGTAATGCCATCCAGCCATCTCATCTTCTGTCGTCCCCTTTTCCTCCTGCCCCCAATCCCTCCCAGCATTAGAGTCTTTTCCAATAAGTCAACTCTTCACATGAGGTGGCCAGAGTATTGGAGTTTCAGCTTTAGCATCATTCCTTCCAAAGAAATCCCAGGGTTGATCTCCTTCAGAATGGACTGGTTGGATCTCCTTGCAGTCCAAGGGACTTTCAAGAGTCTTCTCCAACACCACAGTTCAAAAGCATCAATTCTTTGGCATTCAGCTTTCTTCACAGTCTAACCCTCACATCCATACATGACGACTGGAAAAGCATTTAGGTCTTAGTATGTTCCAAAGAGTAATCTGTATATTTTCGATATGTAAACTTAGTTCTTTTTCAAAACATATCCACAAGATGAATACTATTAATATCTCTTTTTCACAGAAAAGTAAGGTTGCTACTGCTAAGTAACTTCAGTCGTGTCTGACTCTGTGTGACCCCATAGACGGCACCCCACCAGGCTCCCCTGTCCCTGGGACTCTCCAGGCAAGAACAATGGAGGGGGTTGCCATTTCTTTCTCCAATGTATGAAAGTGAAAAGTGAAAGTGAAATCACCCAGTCATGTTCGACTCTTCTCGTCCCCATGGACTGCAGCCTACCAGGCTCCTCCATCTATGGGATTTTCCAGGCAAGAGTACCAGAGTGGGTCACCATTTCCTTCTCCAAAAAGTAAGGCATAGAGGGGTAAAGTGTAATGCACAATTTTTACACAAAACCACACATCTGGTAATTGGTAAAGCTAAAATTCAAACCCAAACTATCTGGCTCCAGAATAAAATTTCAGTTGTTGGATCTATCACATTTTGTGAGAAAGGGATCTTAGAAAAAAATGAAGTAAATAGAAAAAAATATATATTTGGCTTTTGCCAAATAATACAGACTTTGAATTCTTTTTTGAGTTACAGGTGAAAATCACATAGTGATTTATTATTAGGAATCACTTTATGACACATCAGCTAATAAACTGATTAGATTCTCCCTCAATTTTTTGAAAGCAAAGACTGTAAATATTTGAGTTACTAATGGATTTTTACCTGGTCATTAGGCTCATTCATTTTTATGAGAACAATACCAACATTTATAATTCTTCATTACTTTGGTAACCCAATGTGACTTTTCACTGAGAAAAAATAAACCACAGTAAGATTAGGAATGGTGTTAGAAGAATAATTGTATAAGAGTAAGTGAAGAAGTTAGAACTCTACATGGAACAGTTAGAACTGGACATGGAACAACAGACTGGTTCCAAATAGGAAAAGGAGTATATCAAGGTTGTATATTATCACCCTGCCTATTTAACTTATATGCTGAGTACATCATGATAAACGCTGGGCTAGAAGAAGCACAAACTGGAATCAAGATTGCCAGGAGAAATATCAATAACCTCAGATATGCAGATGACACCACCCTATGGCAGAAAGTGAAGAGGAACTAAAAAGCTTCTTGATGAAAGTAAAAGTGGAGAGTGAAAAAGTTGGCTTAAAGCTCAACATTCAGAAAA
>SJYX01018203.1:341922-388110 GCA_006410675.1 Oreotragus oreotragus | reverse complement strand
AAAAGACTGATGCTGAAGCTCCAATACTTTGGCTACCTGATGCAAAGAGCTGACTTAATGGGAAAGACCCTGATGCTGGTAAAGATTGAAGGCAGAAGAAGAAGGAGATGACAGTGGATGAGATGGTTGTACAACATCACTAAGTCAATGGACATGAGTTTGACCAAACTCTGGGAGATAGTGAACAACAGGGAAGGCTGGCATGCTGCAGTCTACGGAATCATAAAGAGTCAAACACAACTGAATGATTGAACAACAACAACAAATCAATAGACTCTATCCAAATATTAATAGGTTCCCATCCATGACTAGGTCAAATGTTAGGAAAAGTTACACTGCTGAAGTCATTACAAAAGTCAATATGAAACTCTTAACATTAATTTCTATGTACAACTCTTCTGTTTGACTTAAATGAAGAAGTAAAAGAGTCCTCTATATTCAAATAAGTAACTTCAGCCAGAATGGAGTTAAGGGATGGAATTAGGCAACAGCATTACATGGCCAAGAAACTAATTAAAACTTACTTAAATGACCTAAAATACATAAAGAAAATGAAAAGATTCCACATGGATTTGTTTATATTGTAAATTGAAAGTGAAAATGAAGCGCTCAGTCGTATCCAACTGTTTATGACCCCATGGCCTGTAGCTTACCAGGCTTCTCGGTCCATGGGATTTTCCAGCCAAAAATACTGGACTGAGTTACCATTTCCTTCTCCAGGAGATCTTCCAGACCCAGGGGTTGAACCTGAGTCATTTATATTGTAGGAAGGTAGCAAAGTCAGTAAAGTATAAATCATGGATATCCGTGTGCCTTTGTGCTCTTTAATTATACTCTGAAAATTGATTTCCTTATTCTAAAATCTACAAACTAATACTTACAGGATTATTATATATATTATATATACATAATATCCATCTATAACCAAGTCTGTGTTAAAACTTACATATAGTAGGCATTCAATATTATTATTACTATCATTATTTTACATGTCAATAATGATATAATAAAATGTAATTTTATTATTATATGATAATGAATGAGATAATATAACAGTAATAATGCCTGTTTCTATTTCAAATGTTTTTATCAACATACAGTTAAGGGAGCCCTTGTCAATTAACTCATTAACAGATATTAAGTAGCTATATGTTATAGGCATTGTTTAAGTCTTGAGTTACTCAGTAGAACTGATCTTTAATATCATGGGTATTTCACTCTGATAAAAGTAACCATACATAAATAGCAATAAAACAAATAATCAAAAAATAGATAAGAAAATATTGGAAAGCCATAAGAGTGTTTAGAAATATACTTTGCACAGAAGTAACAATGTGAACTAATATCTGCATGTGGAAAAAGATCAAGTTAGGTAAATCTCTTGACACTGGATAAATAGTTGACTCAAAACACTCTCTAATATATTTCTTAACTTGTTTAGATTTCAATATTTTAGACAAACATGCAATGGATTTAGATTTATTAAGTAATGGCATACAGTGAATTTATTGTCACTAATGAGACTCAGTTCAGTTGCTCAGTCGTGTCCGACTCTTTGCGAGAGACTAGACTTATCTAAAATTGGTATTCTTTTTTGTTCTTTTTTGTTTGTTTCACTAATATTTATAAAACATTTCCTGAATTCATCTTATATTAGTTATCTACTATTAAAGGAAAGAGACATAGAAATTTCATAGGTACATCTAGGAATTTCAAAGATATAAGTAAGCTACATTAGTTAACATCCTCTTCTACAAAAACTTCTATAACTTGGATAAGTTATTTAAAATCTTTATATTATCATCATTAGAAATATGATGACAACAGCATAAATATTGAAGTCTTTTGGAAATTATCTGAAACAATGTGTATAAATCTACACTCAGAAATTGGCATATACCAGTGGATTTATTTTGGGCTTCTCAGGTGGTGCTAGCAGTAAAAACATGCTTGCAATGTAGCAGACAAGACATGCAGGTTAGATCGCTGGGACAGGAAAATCCCCTGTAGGAGGGCATGGCAATCCACTCCAGTATTCTTGCCTGGAGATTCCCATGAACAGAGGAGACTGATGGACTACAGTCCATAGGGTCGTAAAGAATCAGAAACGACTGAAGTAACTGAGCATGCAATGGATTTAACCAATACAATCTAAGAAGATGAGGGAAAAGAGCTGGGCCACTTTTCTTTTTTTTACTATTATGAGAGTTACTGCGATAAAGGCATGTGGTACAATGAACCCACTTAAAAGAATCCTTAGCTGTTATTGAAAGATCAAATGAAAATTCCTATGAAATTTTTATGCAATAATAAATGGTAGGTAGCCACACTACTCACTCATGGTGTTCAGAAAGTGATTGGAAAGCAGATGCCACTGACGAAAGCAAACCCGGAAGCTGTGTCAGTTCAGTTCAGTTCAGTCTCTCAGTCATGTCTGATTCTTTGTGACCCCATGAATCTGAGCACACCAGGCCTCCCTGTTCATCACCAACTCCCGGAATTCACTCAGACTCACGTCCATCAAGTCAGTGATGCCATACAGCCATCTCATCCTCTGTCGTCCCCTTCTNTTGTTAGTAGAGTTCCATCTTGCAGATTATCAATAATGCCTCCTGCACCCATTCCCTGCTCCCAGGATAATGTCCAAACTCCTCAGGAAGACACAGAACAGACTCTCCACATCTTCGTGTATTAGTTTCCTGTGGTTGTCATAATAAATTACCTATATATAAACGTCATGGCCTAAAAACAATAGAAATTTAGTGTCTCACAGTTTTGGAAGCCAGAAGCCTGAAACTGAGGTGTCTGTAGGACTGTGCACTCTTCAAAGGCACAAGGATTCTAGAAGAATCCTTGCTTCTTCTAGCTTCTGGTGGCTCTAGTCATCCCTTAGCTTGTGGTTGTATCACTCCAATCTCTGCCTCTATCCTCACATGGCCTCTGTGTACATGAGTTCTTCTCTTCTTATGGGGATACATCACTGAAGTATAGGTGCTCATGCAGACGGGGACAAAATGCACACCAATATTTCATTTTCCTGGGCATTCTGGAAAACTGTTTCTAAGCCTCCCTTGCATTTAAGTTTAGACAATGAGATTAATTCTCATCAAAGAAATGAAAATAGAATGGTATACTCCATTTCTAGGCTTTTCCACTAAAATTTCCCAAGAAATCATTGGCTTTCTCTTCTTTCCATCTGTGTGTCTGTGCTGCTGCTGCTGCTAAGTCACTTCAGTTGTGTCCGATCCTGTGCGACCCCATAGACAGCAGCGCACCAGGCTCTGCCGTCCCTGGGATTCTCCAGGCAAGAGTACTGGAGTGGGGTGCCAGTGCCTTCTTCGTGTGTGTCTGTAGCCTTGTGCAAGTTTCATTAACTCTTTGAGTTTTACTTTGTCTGTCAAACACTGATAACTGTGTCCCAGGGTTGCTGTGAGAAATAAAGGAGAGAAAAATCCAAGCACAGAGTAGGTTTTCATTAAATGTTATTTTGTTTTCTTCCTACATCCTTCTTAGGAACTGAAGAAATTCATCCTGAGGGGAAGTTAAAGCTTAGCCTGTATCAGTGTTATCAAAAGAGACATTTTCCTTTGCTGCCTAAATCATTATTTTGAATCAAAACTCATCTTAACAGGACTAATTACTGTATAGAGATATTGTGACTAATTGTATGGGGACTGTAGAGAATGGAGATGGGAAGGGAAGAATGGAGGCTGTTGGAGCCAACCTGCAGGCAAGAAGACAGGGTCACTGCATTTGGTTAACAGGGCCACTGTGTAGCTGACTAGAGTTTCCTTGTCATAACAAAGCTGGCATTTAAATAAATAAGTTAGTGTTAATTACCAATTTTGATTAAAACCTACAGTTACTGCAGAAGCTGAAAGCATACTTGGCTTTTTTTCCCCTCCCTTATTTTGCCCCTGGTCTTAGCAATGTAGAATCTCAATGGTCTGGAAGAAAATTTTTCTATTTTTATTAGAAACAAAATGAGCAGGGTGTGGAAGTTATATAAGGAATTTAGACAGTGGAAGGGAGGAGAGTTTGGTGTGTTTGTGTAACGCTTCATAAAAGGATGCCAGCTGTGTTGTTTTTAATTCAGGAATTATAGGGCTAAAAAGAGATTTACTCACCAATAAATATCCATTTCCTTATTCTTCATGGCCATATTGTCCTCCAGCAATTCAGTACTAATTCCAGACCAGTTTAATATTAATAGTTACCCAGCAGATAACACAGCGCTGTCACAGATGCTGAGCTCTGTACCATGCATAAACTGACACTCTGAAGAGGAGCAAGGAGGAGAAACAGAGGGCTTTTTCTAAAGATACTCTACACTGTTTAGCTTTAAAACCCTAGAGAATGGGATCTTATGAGGCAGCTTCAATCAACAGTCTTGAAGTAGAAGCATAAACTAGTTTTTGTAGTGGAATTCTGATTTGGGCAGCATTTTCCTCAGTCACTTATCCTCAAATTCAACTCTTCAAGAGGCAAGAACTGTCACTGGACCCCGCCAATGGTAACTGCCAAGCACGATTTCTTGGTGCCCACTATTGGCCCTGAGTTCCTAAGAGTTTTCTGAAATATCCCGGCCAGACCAGTCACCCCTCTGCAGCACCTATGTCACCTAGCTCCCCGAGCCCTGTGGGCAGCCTCCCACGCTCCATGCCCCCTGTCCTCCCCACTACGCAATCTTGTTTGATGGATTCTTATGTATTCACCAGTGATTCCTAACAGACATTTGTGTAGTTCCTATTATTTGCCCTTTAGATTTTGACATATAATCACAGCATCTACCTAGAGCAGCGGTTCCCAACTGGGGGACAGGTTTGCCTCTCAGGGGACAAGAGTAAGAGGATGTATAGAGTCATGGGAAGTCTGAGGAGAAGGGCAGTCCATGTTTGGTCCAGAGCCTCAACAACATCAGGATTGTATGATCTATTCACACTTGCCCCACTGTGACAGTAAGGGCGGCCACAGCTCTAACTATTATATTTCCATGGAACTATGTCTCAAAGCAGGAAGGAGAGAGAAGCCTCCCATTTCCATATGCTCCTCTGTCAAGGAAGAAAGTTTCTGTCTAGCCTCAGGCCCAATAGTTTCCTGAGGTCACTTTGGCCAGAACTGAATCACATGTCCATGTCTAAGCCTTAGTGGCAAGGGAGGCAGGGAACATAGGTTCTGGCATTTTAGTGGGCGGGGGTGTCTGCTGGCAAGGAAAAGGCCTTGGGAGGTTCCACAAGAAGGCAGAGAAGAGTGTAGACACTGCCTGGCTCTGTCCTCAGAAAACTCACAGCCTATGGCAGGAAGAATCAGAATAGCACAAGGCCGCTGCTGCCATCTAGAGCTAGAAGGTAAAACACAAAACAGGAGCTGTCAGCACTGTCTGGAGAGGTCAAGGAAGGCTTCACTTTGTCCTGAAATCCCTGTTTTAGAAAGAGTATCTTCACCCAAGTCAGAAGCTCAGGGAGTTGTCTTTGAATTCCCTCTTTCCACCTCTCCACGTGTGACTCACCTCCAATATGTGTCAACACTCCTCTCTCTCCCAGCTCCATACTTTCTCAGTCTTAATTCAAGATCACAGACTTAGTTCAAGATCTCATCCCCACTTTCCTTCCTGATTGCTGGGCCCCTCGACTTTAATCCACACTACCTCCACAGTTATTGTTCCAAACCTTAGATAGGGTCACATAAAAACTGCTTGCTGACTCCTTACTTTTTAAATAAAATACAATCTGGCCTCCTTGGTGTGCCAGGCAGGGCACTACAGTCTTTCCTCACCTGCCTTCCTAGCCTCACCTTCTGCCTTTAAGCTTTTGTACAGAAAAACAGGGCGATTTTGCTGTTACCCAGATATGCCACATAATTTCATGCCTCCATGCGTTTGCACAGGCTACTTGTCCATCCTTCCCATCCACTTCCCTTATTTGTTAAAATTCATCATTTCAGGTCCAACTTTAATGTCACCATATCCATGAAGCTTCCTCAGTCTCTCTGTGGCAGAATTAACATGCTGCCTCTTCTGAGTGTTCAGAAGGTTCTGTTGAACCTCTACTGTATTGAGGAATTCCCTCACTGTATCTAATATACACTTTCTTTCTTTTTTTTTTTTTTAGAGCTTCCATTTTACTTTATTTTACTTTACATTACTCTATTGTAATATATACTTTCAATAGGCCAGGTACTTATAAAAGTTTTTTATATGAAACTCATTTAATTCTCACAGCTGCTGCTGCTGCTAAGTCGCTTCAGTCATGTCCAACTGTGCGACCCCATAGATGGCAGCCCACCAGGCTCCCCCGTCCCTGGGATTCTCCAGGCAAGAACACTGGAGTGGGTTGCCATTTCCTTCTCCAGTGCATGAAAGTGAAAAGTGAAAGTGAAGTTGCTCAGTCGTGTCCAACTCTTAGCGGCCCCATGGACCGCAGCCCACCAGGCTCTTCCATCCATGGGATTTTCCAGGCAAGAGTACCGGAGTGGGGTGCCATTGCCTTCTCCGAATTCTCACAGCAGCCCTCTCTATAATTCTCACCCATTTAACAATGGGGGAAGCTGAGGCATGCAATCTCAAGAACTCTTCTTGGTTTCAAATGCAGTCAATGAGTCCAGAGGTGAGTTCATCATTTCTATACCAGGACTGTGTGATGGAACTTTCTATGGTGAGGGACACGTTGCATATCTCCACTGTCCAATATGGTAATCATTAACAACACAGAGTATTGAGCACTTGTAATGTGACCAGGGTGACTAAGGAACTGGATTTTAAGCTAATTAATTTAAAGAGCCATATGTGACTAGAGGCTACCATACTGGACAACATGGCTCTGTACCATATTCTTCTCCATATAAGGGCAGAGACTACAGCTAGTTCATATGCCCCTAGGACCCAGCTTCAAGGCTTGTTAGACTGAAATAGACTTATTTCCTTTTCTGCCATAAAAATGTAGCACAGCCTTTCTACTCCTATAAATGAGGGACAAAACTGTTTTGCTGAGTTCCATTCTGCAGCATATGCTAGGCAATTCCTATTATTAGAAAATTTGGTTAACCACTCTAATTGAAAATGTTTCTCAAAAAAGCTGTTTTATTACTTTTTGATATCATGAGCTCACAAAGCAACCTCATGCAGCTTAGAAGAGAATCCGACCTCTGTGTTCAGAAATACAATTCCACTTATTGACAATTCTTCTTTATATTTACAGGTCAACATCTAATAACATTTTTAAGGTCAGCACAAGGCACCAAGGAATAGGAAATAAAAGTCAACTGCAGTAAACATAAGCACATCCTGAAAGCTATTTGTTTTGCATTGCTAGAAGGCTATTTTTTGTATATGTGTGTGTGTGTGTGTGTGTGTGTATCACCATATCCCATGAAGATTTATGCTTAACTTTGGAAGATATCCATATCAAGAAATAACATTAAATTAAATTTCTGAACACTATTCACAAATCAGTGTGAAAATATCTAAGTGACAAAGGCAGCATATGTTTTGTCTTCACCATGTTATTTAATGTATATATTGAAAAAGGTTAATTTTTCTCCCCCATTCAGCACAATGCACGGAGAATAATAATATCCATAGAAATAACTTTCCCATATGGTTAGATACAGTTTAAAGAACAGACAAGGTTGTTTGCACGTTTTATGTTTTGTTTTCTTTATCAGGGAAAGAAGAGAGATGGCAAGAACGTGACTGTTAAAAGTTGTCAAGAATTTTCCAATAATCAAAAGATTGTGGCTTTAAAGCTGTATATAACATAAGCCTGCAGCAGGATACTAAATGGTTTTGTTGACTCGGGGGTTACAAAGTGGTGGCCCTGGGATGTATTTTATTTCACCCACACAAAGTTTTTTTTAAGAAATGTATTATCTGAATGCTTTCAGATAGGACCTGCATGCTCAAATGTTTCATTGTTTCCACCATTCCTTTTTGCTTTTTATTTGTTCAGTACTCCCGTCTAGTTCATCTGTTTGGCCCTCTGGAGGCATTTAAGTTTGAATACCTGGCTAGGTGGTATTCTACTAACTCAGAGCACCCAGACACTTTCCCCTGCAGTCTGATTCTTACCTAGTTATTATTCAAATGATATCATAATTGAAGGACATCGTGTAATGTGCTGCTCGGATGCAACACACCATCAGTTCACCAAGTTAGATTTATTGATCTTTTAAACAAAAAGGACAAATTCACTTCCTGCATTTATGAACCTTCTCTAAATCTGGAGGAATTGATTCATCCAGGAAATATTTACAGAATACAGAGTTGTAGACCCATGTTCTTCAAGTCACAGAATCCTAGCAGAACTAGAATTCTGGGACATATTGGCAGGTTTTACTGCCTACAGTAGTTAAGATGATTATAATCATCAAGTCTACAAATCCCTCCATTTTCTTTTCTCCACATCTGTTTTCTTCAGTGTTTGCTGGGAATCCCAGTGAAACAGGAAACTTGAATCCCGGTCTCATCAGCCCTCTGCTCACTCACTCAATCTACCATCGTCAGCTGCTGTCTTTCTCCTGTTTCACAGCTTTGGGGAAATTCTTGATCTTTCTTCTACAGGAGGCGCTGAAATCAGTTATAAACCTGCAAATACTGAGTTTTTCCTTATTTGCCAAAGGAAAAATGACATCAAAATGCCAAAGGAAAAATGACATCAAAATGTTTAATTCCAGAAAGCAACAATGTATTTGAATATTTACTAAACCATGAACCATCCAATATCAACTAGTTTTCCTCTAAGACTCAGGTAACTCAAAGAGATCATGAAGGTCAAGTTCAGTATTGGTCAGGATTCTCCAGAGAAACACAACGAACAGGATATGCAGAAATAATAGAAAATTTATTATAGGAATTGTTTCATGAAGTTATGGAGGCCAAGAATTCACTCTTCTTCTGCCGTTTGTTCTATCTGGGCCCTTGACAGATTGGATAGGAATTGTTTCATGAAGTTATGGAGGCCAAGAATTCACTCTTCTTCTGCCTTTTGTTCTATCTGGGCCCTTGACAGATTGGATGATGCCCACTCACAGTGGCAAGGGCACACTTTATTTACCTGATCTACTGATTCAAAGGCTAATCTCTTCCAGAAACACCCTCACAGGCACAATCTGAAATAATGTTTTATCAGTTATCCCTTAGCCTAGTCAAACTGACACATAAAATTAACCATCCCAGTCCCATGCCTTATGAAGGAGCAAGGACTCTTAGTGATCATGTAGTTACTCCCTACCGAAAATGAGATAAAAAAACATCTAGACCAGAGATTCACAACCCTCAAACCCATCAAAATGATTATGACCCAGAGGGGCAGAACTTTACCTTAACATACTGATGCCTGGGCTCCACTCCAGAGAATCTGAGGTGAGGCACCAAATATTGGCATTTTGTAATTGAAGTGACTCAGTGTGCAGCCAGCATGGAGAACCTCAGGTCCAGACTGGCACTCCTCCAAGTACTGGCTTCAGACAGTCAGCATCACAGTGGGAAGGGATGCCCAAGGGATGCCTACACTTCCAAAAGGGCAACAGAATTAGGATACCTGGGGCCAGGGCTCAGGAATTTGCATATGCCCAGCTCTCTGAAATATGTAGGTCTAGTAAAACTGTAAAGCAGAGGCTAGACAAAAGTATAGAACTACAAGGACCACTGGCATTAGAGGCAGATATGGGTATTAATCTCAATTTGCCCACTTAAAAGCTACAGGCCCCCTTTACAGGTGAGTTTCTTAATCTCCTAAGCATTAGTTTCTTTATCTCTAAAATGGGGTAAAGGTAATGGCCTCAGAATTAAAGGAAATAATATGTTATAAAGCCACAGCATCACAAAGTTGGTGATCCATAAATTCCCTTCCCCATCTGCCATTGTCTAGAAGAAGCCTCTTTTGTGTAATCTCATTTATTCTGCCATAAATATCAGAAAACAAGCAACTTGGAGTCATGTCCTACAACCGTGATTGAACAACAAAGTGCTTCCACATCTAGAAATATTGCAAGGATTGACGGAGTATTTTTAAATTGTCTATTTGACCAAAAGAAATCTGCAGGCAGGGTCCCAAATCTTGTTTTGTCATCATGTATACATAGAACGTTTTTACTCCATAGATTAAGATAAGTTCACTGGCTTGTCAGGCCAGTGGACTCAACTGTCAAGGGGCATTTTTGTCCTTGGAGAAATCTGAGCCTTTGTATTTTTTTGTGTGTGTTATTATCCCAGCAAGTCATTTGCTATCTAACCTACTAGAACAGTAGTAAACTAAAATTGTCTGTTCACTGTGTCAATCATTTAGACATAAGGCAGGAGGAAAACATCTTTCTGGTAAATGATCTTCTTTTTGATCTCGAGAAGAGAAAACAATTTGTCCTGTGTTAACCATGCGTTTTCATTTCCAAGGTAACCTTCTAAGGCTGCTTGCTTGCATGCTCAGTCATGTCCGACTCTTTGTGACCCCATGGACTGTAGCCCACCAGGCTCCTCTGTCCATGNAGAGAAAACAATTTGTCCTGTGTTAACCATGCGTTTTCATTTCCAAGGTAACCTTCTAAGGCTGCTTGCTTGCATGCTCAGTCATGTCCGACTCTTTGTGACCCCATGGACTGTAGCCCACCAGGCTCCTCTGTCCATGGAGTTTTCCAGGCAAGAATACTGGATGGATTGCCATTTCCTATTTCAGGGGATCTTCCTGACTCAGGGATCTAACTCATGTCTCTGCATTGCAGGAAGACTCTTTACCTCCTGAGCCATCTAAGGCTGAGCTAAATATAAAGATGTGAAGCCAACATGGTTACACTAAAACTTTCCAACTAAGAGGCAAAAAATAAGGCAAGAGGCTAGGAGTGGTTTGGAGGAACTCACTTCCCCCCAACTGTCAGCTTCTACTGAGAAGACCAAGGGCCATGATTTTCCTTTCTTTCATGGTTTCTGAGGAGGAGCCCCACCTTTGCAAATGACATAGCCTGGGAAAGCCTTCCCCTCTTCTCTGCATTGCTCACCTTCTTCATGCTCAATAACACTCATTTGTGAAGCAGCTGCACTGAAGTCCCCAACTCTCTCTCCTGCTATTATCATCACAGTAGCTTTCAGTTCCCACGTATCCCCAAAATGGCTGCCAGCTACAGTCCATCCCGGCTGCCTACCCTGTGCTCCACACTCTTGCTAACCTGGTCTCTGTACCCTATCCATTGAGTGTCTAGGAGAAGCCTCCCTGATACCAGTACCTATCAGGTCCCACCAAAATTATGCCAAAAAGTCTCTCTTTGGCTGCTCTCTAAGGTGTCAGCACGGAGTTGGGGTCCATTCAGAAGGATAAAGAAGCCCTTTGTCCCAGCATGGTGTCACAGTTTGGCATTCTGCACCACAAAGCTTTTGTAATTACTCCAGGGTCTCCTAGAGTACTTGAATGATTCTGTTAACCCTGGCCTCTATACTGCTTTCACTGTAGAGGGTTTAAAACCAGCTCAAAGTAGAGTATATGGATGATTTGCCTGAAGAATATGACAAAAGCTGAATCAATAAGGAAGGCTTCTTACTGAGGGATAGAATTATTAACCATGTGAAAGTAGATATAATTTATTACCTCAATAAAAGAAGTTAGGGAGTTCCTAGCTTGTTGCCTTAGATCAACAAAATCACCAACGTCCCAGGATCATTTCTATCTTTCCACTTTGTCACTGTCAGCATTTTTGCCTTAGTCTGTAACTTTGTGGTTACAAGATGGCTGCTACAAAGCCAGGCATTACATCTTATAACCACATTAAGGCACTAAGAAGGGGGAAAGTGCAGTGTAGAGGAAGTGTCTTTCCAAGCTCCCTCTTTTGCCAGGCAGTAAAATCTCTCCTGGATATCCCTTAGTAGTCTTATTCATATGTCTCATTGGTCAAAAGTCATATGGCCACCTAGTTAATAAGAGGGGCTGAGAAAGGCAGTATTTGTCCAAAGGAAAGGGAATTACCATGCATTTACTTAGACCACCAGTTTAGACCACTTTCTGAGACTCATCTTGTATAGTACATATTGCCATCTAAGTAAAATTGAGTTCTTGGTGGCAAGGGAAAGGGGGGAATACTATTTTGGATAGATTAGCTTAGTGTGCCACAGAAAGTAGGAGTAGAAAACAGTCTTGTTACTTGAGGAGCTACTTCCATTATCACCAAAAATAGACTTACTCTGTACATGTCAATAATACTGTGTATCTTTAAACTTAATCATAATATAAAAGTTCAGAAGCTGTGAGGACAAAGTCAAGACTTCAGAGTCCTAACACTAAAGGGAGAACAGCAATCAAAGGATCAATAACAATTCTGTCTTAGTATGGTCACTGTTGATATTCCTAAAATGTGCTGATGAGTATTGACCTCCCATGAGTGTTGGAGGTCAAGGCTGATGCAGAGTCAATTCCAACTTGCTTTCCGAGAAGGGTAAAAGTGAGGACCAAGACAGGAAGCTCAATATTGGTTTCAGCTAATTGTGTGAAACCACTTGACTTGATGTTGGCAGGGCAAAATTGAATGCTGAATTTAAAACCCAAATTCAACTCTTGCCTTCCTTTCAACCAATATTTTAAGACTGTCCTTATCCTTCATCTGAAAAAGTCAAGGATCAAAAAGATTTGATGAAAGAGACATATACCCTCCTTAGCCTCAAGCTTAGTGGCAAAGTCTCTTCTTAATGATGTGAGTTAAGTGAATAAGACAACATTTTATGAAGTCTACCTTTCATGATGAAAATTCCTGTCTGGTTTTCATCAAAATAGATATTGTAATAAGCAAAAAATGACAACGGTTTAAACCAGATGATAACGATTTATACACCTACTCATTTGAAAGAGAAAGACAGAGGGGATAAGTATAACCACTTCAAAATAAATGACACCATTCCTGCAATAGCCTAATGTTTCACTTAATGGATGTCTGGGTCAAAAAATTTAGACTATATATATAAACGTGGTTTTAATTTGCTCTTCAACCAAAGTTTCATTCAACTTTTCCTCAATAAAAGTGCTATATTAGAATAAATATTGAAACTGAAAATACTGCACTTTAGAAAACAAAGGCAATATATTCCATTTTGGGGTTGATGTCTGTGCTCGGGGCTGACATATAAAACACATACCAATCATCTCTGCAGCCTTTTACATTTACTAGAGAGATCTGGAAGATGTCCAGTAGTACATTAGACTAGTAATCACACTCAAAGACTATAAACAAAATGAAAAATGGCAGCTATCTCCTGCACAATGCCTTCCAAATCCTAACCTCAGACTTATCCTAGACCCACACATGATATTTATCCTATCAGCAAATCCTGTTAGCCCGATATTAAAATCATGTCCAGAATCCACCCATCTTCTGTAAGCTCCACAACCAGGCCAATGGCTCCAGCCTCCCTATTCACTCCTCTGGATTCTTACAATAACCTCCAGTCTCCTGACCCTTTTACCCTTTTGTCAGCCACTCATTTTCCTTCAAGGAATTCTGCCCCATAGTGGGTGTGATAGAGAAGTAATAAGCCACTACCATTTCCATTTCAATTCCATTTAACAAGATGATCTCTCATGCCAAGAACGAGTGGACACAAAGTAAACTCTAACCAATTCTATTTTTCTGGGGTGAGTGTTAAATAACAAATCTCACTGAAAAGAAATTTAATAAGTTGTTAAGTTATCATATCTTTTATATTAGATTGCTTATGATTGGATTTAAAAAAAAAAGATAAATAAGGAACTTGGCACCCTGAAGTCAGACCTGAAGACTATTGTTCAGTGGTTTGGACCCCTGAGTCACTAACAGAGTATGTTTCCAAAGACCAAACATTTGGATACTTCTTTAATACCCAATACTTTTGTATTATTGTGAGGTTATGGTAATAGCAGAAAATGATTCAGGGAAGGATGATGCTATACTGGTAGCAAATAACAGAGAGATGGAAAGGAAGGACTGTTTGGAACTGTGTTCTCTATTTTTAGTACAAAATGACCCATAAACATTCTTTCACATAGTAGTCCATCTAAGTGCATGTGTACTCATGTTCAAAATAAAAGTATTATCAGGTAACTCAGCGATGACAACAAAATAATCATTAACATATTATCTATCATTTCAGCCTTAAACCTTAGCTTTCATGAAAAGAGAGAGAAAGATGTCAAGGGGGTGACAATCAAAAGCAAAAATAAAGAAATAAAAGTGAAGGATGATAGCCCAAAGTGTCAGCTGCAAAGAAAGTCAACATCACTTCTGAGTCAGAGCAAGTGAAAATAAGATTAGGATTGATATCAGGTTTTAATCCACAATAAATTTTTCAGCCATTTTCTTCTGCACTAACAAATTATTCTGCAACATGCCTCCTGCTACAGTCACCAGCCATAGCCTGAAAGGAAACAAATACACTCTCTGTCACCCAGGTGCATTTTTGGCATGAACAATTAGAGTGCCACAGAGAGAAATGTACAGCATGATGCTGTTAGCTGTTACATCACAGACACGTCCTACAAATTTATAGTTCAGACTCCCTGCATTCTTCAGTACAATGGAAAAGCCATTTTGTCATCTGTATGAAGCTGTTGCACAAACATAAGTCTGTCTTTAGGGCAGGTAGATGTTATGTTCACTGCAGAGTGGAGAGTTCATCAAACTACCTCTAAACCCTTACTCAGACAACCAAAGCAGTCTTCTCATCTCAAAGGCAACTCCATTTTTTTCCTCTTTACTCAGACTCTCACCTTGGAGACATCCTTTGCTCACTGATACTCTCACAGTCCACATAGAACTTGTCAGGAAATCCTGTTAGCTCTACTTTCAGATGACTTTTAGAATCTGACTTCTCCCTATCTCCAGAGCTGCCATTGTGTCCAACACTCCCACAGTCTCTCCACCCAGATTAGTGACAGGGCATGTCTGAGGCTCCTCCTCCAGGTAAGGTTGATGCTGCCAATCCAGGGACCACACTTGGGTGGCTAGGCTTTGGGGTGTGTTTCCAATGGAAGGATATTGGAGAGAGAGGGAGAGATTGGAAAACAGGAGAGTATCCTGGGCTGTGAATAATAGGATATGGAGCCAGTGACACACAGCATGTGAGAGAAGGTACTGGAGACAGTCCAGGCTAGTGGAGTCACCTGCCTGCCTGCCCCCCACTCCTTACTTCTGCCCTTGCTCTGAGAGTCTCTTCTCAACACAAGAGTCAGATTGAACCATGTCCTGCTCAAAACCCACAGGTGGCCTCCATCTGAGAGCAAGTTAGTTATTACAGTGACTGGTCTGGACCCTCACTGACCGATTTCCTCTCTTATTTCCTTCTTCCCTCTTCCCCATAGGCCACTCAGTCACAGGTCCTCTTCCTTTTGGCTTGAGCCTCAGGCTGCTCTTGTTGAGGTTTCTCACCAGGTGTTCTTTGCCTAGGATGTTCAGTCCCAACATATGTGTCCTCTGTCCCTCACTTCCTTCAGGACTTGATACCAGTGTCATCTCAGGAAGGCCTATCCTGAGCACCCAAGTCCTCAGTGAGCCCTCATCTGTCCCTCACACCCTTCCCCACTTCTGCTCCTCCTACCCTCTTCTAGTTTTCCCACAGCACTTATATCTTACACACTGTACAGTCTATTTACTTATTATCTTAACCAGTTACTGCCTGTCTTCTGCACCAGAATGCAAGCACTGTGAAGGCAGGGATTTTCTCAGCTCCATTCACTGATGTATCCCCATGACCTAGCACAGTGTAGGGCACAACGAACATATGTTGAGTAACTGAATGAAAGTAATCTTTGGTCATAACATCACCTACATGAAGGAAAAGCTTTCACTGTGACTAAAAAAAAATCTGAAGAGAAATAATTTTTTTTTTAAAGTTTGTGTTCAGGAAATAGTCACATATATAGAAATAGAGAACAGTACACTGAAGGCCCACCTAGTCAAGGCTATGGTTTCTCCAGTGGTCATGTATGGATGTGAGAGTTGGACCATAAAGAAAGCTGAGCACCGAAGAATTGATGCTTTGGAACTGTGGTGTTGGAGAAGACTCTTGAGAGTCCCTTGAACTGCAAAGAGATCCAACCAGTCCATCCTAAAGGAATCAGTCCTGAATATTCATTAGAAGGACTGGATGCTGAAGCTGAAACTCCAATACTTTGGCCACCTGATGTGAAGAACTGACTCGCTGGAAAAGATCCTGATGCTGGGAAAGATTGAAGGTGGGAAGAAAAGGGGGCAACAGAGGATGAGATGGTTTGATGGTTGGATGGCATTACTAACTTAATGGACATGAGTTTGAATAAGCTCTGGGAGTTGGTGATGGACAGGGAAGCCTGGCATGCTGCATTCCATGGGGTCACAAAGAGTCGGACACAACTAAGTAACTGAACTGAACTGAACTGACAGTGAAGGCCATGTACCCAACACCCAGCTTCAACAATTATCAACACATGGTCACTCTTGTTTTAGTTATACCTCTATCCATTCCCCCAGTGGATTATTTTGAAGTTAGTCTCAGGAACTGTATCATTTATTTGTAAACATATCAGTATTATCTCTAAAATATAATACAAGGACTATTATCACCCCTAACAAATCCAGACAACCCCTCCATCACCAGAGGCCCAGGAAACCACTGATCTAATTTCTGTCACTCTAGCTAAATTTCACTTATTCTAGAAATTCATGTAAATGGAATCGGACTCTATGTACTCTTTTGTAACTGGCTTCTTTGCTAAACATACTGTTTTTTGCAATTCACTCATGATTCATACCATACTTCAAAGTAGAACTGGAACAGCAATTGTCACCCAGGTGGCACTAGCAGTAAAGAACTTGCCTGCCAATGCAGGAGACATAAAATACAAGGGTTCCATCACTGGGTCAGGAAGATTCCCTGGAGGAGGGCATGGCAACCCACTCCAGTATTCTTGTCTGGACAATCCCATGGACAGAGGAACATGGTGAGCTACATTCCATGGGGGTAGCAAAAGAGTCAGGCACAACTGAAGAGATTGGGCACGCATGCAAGATACAGTGAATATTAAGTGACTTACACCCTGACTAAGTCAGATACTGATTTTAGCAGCTTCCAAGCTTCCAACCACAAAAAGACAGGGTTAAATCCTCACTGTCCAAAGTGTGTTCTGTTGGGGACCAACAGTGCTGGCATCCTCTGGGAACCTACTAGAAATGCAGGATCCCAGGCCCTGCCCCAGACTGACTGAATTAGCATTTACATTTCAACAAGATCTCCATGACACCTTCTAGTTTCAGCAGTACCTGGTTAAGTAGTCTTTGGGGGAACAGTTCAGTAGACGCATCCTTGTGTCACATGCAGACTGTTGTGTCAGGGCTCCCTGCGCTGGTCACTTGACATGAACTAATAAGCAAGGACTCCTAACATCACCTTGGCCTCTTTGCAAACACCAGCTTGGCACCAGGGGGTAGAAAGATCAGGCAAGAACACTGCAGGGGAAAAGCAACTAATGTAGTCAAGTTTTAATTTCCTTCTTAAAAATACATCTACCACTAAGATTTAGGAAAGCTAATTGAATTATCTAAACCATGATAGCCTAAAGAGCTCAAGGAGGGTGTCTGTGCATTTACACAGGGGAAATCATTCAGAACTCAATGGGTGACAGTCTGAAATGCAGGAATCACATCAAAGAGCATCCATAAGACACAGTTTCTTTAGAGGAAATAATCTTTGAATTCTTACATATTTACCTAAAGCAGAAGGGTAGCTTGATTACAGGGGATTACAAAATACTGGAAAGGATTCAGGTGCAAAATATAAACAGTGACTTTAAAATGGCTATAAAAGCTCAGGATGCTTATACAACCCTGTCAGAACCATAAACATTGACCCAGCTGTAGGAAGGAAACAGACTATGTGAGGTGGAGCTCTCCCTATTACATGGTTGAGAGGTTTCTAGAACAACAAGGCACACAGTCCCTGGGTAGGCACTAATGGAAGACCGAAAGGCAGACGTTCCCCATCTTAACCTAAAGTGAGATGAACCTATGCACCGCAACAGTTTATCTGCCCATCCACTGGTCTCTGCAGTGTCACCATCAGCAGCCAGATAGTCTCATTCTGTTATCCTAAAGTTGCCCAATTTTGAAGTTCAGAAAACTTTTTGTTGATTTTAACAGGGTCAGGAGGCGGTCCTAAGATGGCGGAGGAATAGAATGGGGAGACCACTTTCTCCCCAACAAATTCATCAAAAGAACATTTGAACGCTGAGTAAATTCCACAAAACAACTTCTAAATGCTGGCAGAGGACATCAGGCACCTAGAAAAGCAGCCCATTGTCTTTGAAAGGAGATAGGAAAAAATATAAAAGATAAAAAGAAAGACAAAAGAGGTAGGGACGGAGATCCGTCCCAGGAAGGGAGTCTTAAAAAAGAGAGAAGTTTCCAAGCACCAGGAAACACTCTCACTGGTGAGTCTGTGGCGAGCCTTGGAAACACAGAGGGCAACATAACTGGGAGGAAAAATAAATAAATAATCAAAACCCACAGATTATGTGCCCAACGGTAACTCCCAGTGGAGAAGCAGCACAAACACCTGCATCTGCCACTAGCAAGCAGGGGCTGGGCAGCGAGGCATGGGCTGCATTGCTTAGAGTAAGGACCGGGCTTGAATGCCCCAAGGGCAATCTGAGGGAACTAACTTGGGCTAGCAAACCAGACTGTGGGATAGCTACCTTGCGAAAAGCCCTAACCTAAAACACTGCCAGGCCCGCTCACAGAACAGAGGACTAAGCAGAGATAGCAGGCTGCAGACCAGCCTATCCCGCTCTGGTGACAGGCAGGCGAGGGCAGCCAGGGCCGGAAGAGGGCAATTGCAGCCCCAGAGAGGCATTATCTACCAAACTGCAAGCAGGCTTCGTTGCTAACCGAGACTCCTTGGGATTCTGGACAGTCAACATCTGCCTGAGAAGGTGCGCCAGTTGTACATCCAGAAAACTGAGCAGCAGGGATGGGGGAGGCGATAAGTCACAGCGACTGCGCTCGCCAAACACCTGGTCACCTGAGCTACTCGGACCTGGGAAGGACACAAAACGCAGGCCCAACCAAGTTTGTGCCTTTGTGGAGTACCTGAGTACTTGAACCTGAGCGGCTTAGACCTGGGAAGTGCATACAACCCAGAGCCGGCCTCAGACAGTTCCCAGCAGAGCAACCTAGAGCCTGAACAGTGTAGACTGGGAAAGTACACACGCCACGAGTGGGGGCAAACCCAGTGTGGCTGAGACATTGTGAGCACTCCCCACAGACACCAGTGATATTTGTTTACAGCGTTCCTCCCTCACCACAGCACAACTGAACAAGTGAGCCTAAAAAGTGATCACACCGCCCCCTTGTGTCAGGGCAGAAATTAGACACTGAAGAGGCCAGCAAACAGAAGAAGCTAAAACAGACAGAGGGAACTGCCTTGGAAGTGACAGGTGCAATAAATTAAAACCCTGTAGTTAGCACTAACTACATAGGAAGGGGCCTATAGATCTTGAGAAATATAAGCCAGATCAGTTCAGTTCAGTTCAGTTCAGTCGCTGTCGTGTCCGACTCTTTGCGATCCCATGAATCGCAGCATGCCAGGCCTCCCTGTCCATCACCNGAGTTACAAACAATTTGAAAAATATAGTATCATTTTTGGTGTAATTTTTTTCCCCTGTACTTAACTGAGCTCATTGAGGGAATAGATTTTTGCCTGTTTATTTTTTTTCCATAATATACACTTAAAGGTCCATATGGATAAAGCTATGGATTTTCTAGTAGTCATGTATGGATGAGAGTTGGATCATAAAGAAGGCTGAACACTGAAGAACTGATGCTTTCAATTGTGGTGCTGGAGAAGACTCTTGAGAGTCCCTTGGACTGCAAGATCAAACCTGTCAATCCTAAGTGAAATCAACTCTGAATACTCATTGGAAGGACTGATGCTGAAGCTCCAATACTTTGGCTGCCTGATATGAAGAGCTGACTCACTGGAAAAGATGCTGATGAAAGATTGAAGGCAAAAGGAAAAGAGGGCAGCAGAGGATGAAATGGTTGGATGGCATCACTGATTCAGTGGACATGAATTTGGGCAAACTCCAGGAGATGGTGATGGACAGGGAGGCCTGGCATGCTGCAGTCCATGTGGTTGCAAAAAGTTGGACAAGACTCAGCAACAGAACAACAAAGCCTAGCATAGTGAGTGGCACAAAGGCTCAATAAAAATGTGTTGAATGAATAAATGAATGTAAACATATCTGGCAGAATGAAAAGCAAGCTGGACTTCTGACAGAATTCTGTGTGGTTTTTCTTTCTTGTTTCTTCTTTGTTTTTCCAAAATTCACTACCACAATTATGGATTACATGTAAAAGATCATAATGTTCTATTTTAGAAATAATAAAAGCTTTCAAATACCTACATATAAGCATACAGTCAAATATTTATCTAAGCAAAATATCCTCTTAGGAAAAAAAAATTCATTATCAAAAAAATCTCAGAAGAAGGCTTTGCATTATGTGGGCAGGTCTAGTAATAAACACAGACTTCTTTAGTTACTATTTGGGTGCTCTACAAAGTATCATAGAAAGAGACTTCTGTCGAGGGTTGAA
Organism: Oreotragus oreotragus; assembly: GCA_006410675.1. Lineage (NCBI taxonomy): Eukaryota > Metazoa > Chordata > Mammalia > Artiodactyla > Bovidae > Oreotragus > Oreotragus oreotragus. Next base: position 367,542 of record SJYX01018203.1, on the reverse strand, counting down.
TAAATTATTCCACTTATTTTACTGTCATATTATGATCTCTTTATTTAGGACAGCTGGGATTCCTTTTGTCTGCCAATTTAAAAACATCAGATCAGCAAGTTATACCAAAAAAGGCCCTGAGAGAAAGTCTCTTTCTACTACGTTTGTTCAGTTTCAGTATGGAAAACAGATTTCAGTTTGCTTGCCAAGTCTGATTGACTGTACTGGTGATTACCTATTATGCTGTGGGGAGAAGGATGCTGAGGGTATGCTTAGCAACTTCTGCCATGGATCAGGAATAGAGGAGAAGGGGCCGGATTGTCCTGTCAGCGAAACGACTTGGTTGGTTACTGTTATGGAACCCATCTTGTATCAGGACCTACTTCTTTATAAGCTCTTGGCCCTAATTAACTCCTCAGGATGAATTCAAAATGAGACAGGCAGAACAATGCTCCCCAAAGAGGTCTAACCCCGAGTAACAGTCGGTAATTCGGGTAACAGTCACTTTCGACTGAACGAAGCGAGAAAGTGATTGCTGATTGCAACCTATCTGGCAATCTAGTTGGACATCTCTTCCCATAGTGCACTGCTATGTGAAAGTTATGTTGCATGGCCAAGGGGCAGATGGAATAAATCACTAATCAGCTAGCCTTCAAATAGGGAGTGGACTGTGAATTATATCCAGGTGGGCCCATTCTAATCACAAGCGTCCTTCAAAGCTTGTGAGAGACAGAGGAGATGAAGCGGGAGCTGTGGCTCTGGAAATGAGAACCGGAGCATCGGCAGCATGGCGAAGGACCCTGCTTCACCTGGTCAGCTTTGAAAAAGCAAAAAGGGAGCCAAGAGTGAAGGAAAGCGGACTCGAGAAACTGGAAAAGACAAGGCAAAGGAGGCCTCGCTTGAGTTCCCAGAAAGTAATGTGCCTGCCAGCACCTTGCTCTTAAACAGGTGGGATCCATGTCCTCTTTCTAACTGTAGAGAAGAAAAAATAATTGTTCTTCTAACTTTCTGAGAGTTCTTGGCTGAGACCTCCTGTATTAAAAGACATTAACAGGGGAAAAACAAACGGAAGTTTATTAACATGTATACCCCAGGAGATGGCTTCCCAGTTGGCACTAGTGGTAAAGAACCTGTCTGCCAGTACACAGGAGATGTGGGTTCAATCCCCTGGTCGGGGAGATCTCCTGGTGAAGGGCATGGCAACCCACTCCAGTATTCCTGCCTGAAAAATCCCATGGACAGAGGAGCCTGGCAGACTACAGTCCATAGGTTTGGACGGTCGGACATGACTGAAGCGACTTTAGCCAGTTCAGTCACTTGGTCATGGCCAACTCTTTGCCACCCCACGGACTACAGCACACCAGGCCTCCCTGTCCATCACCAACTCCCAGAGCTTGCTCAAACTCATGTCCATCCAGTCAGCGATGCCATCCAGCCATCTCATCCTCTGTCATCCCCTTGTCCTCCCGCCTTCAATCTTTCCCAGCATCAGGGTCTTTTCCAATGAGTTAGCTCTTCACATCAGGTGGCCAAAGTATTGGAGTTTCAGCATCAGTCCTCCCAATGAACATTCAGGACTGATTTCCTTAAGGATGGACTGGTTTATCTCCTTGCAGTCTAAAGACTCTCAAGAGTCTTCTCCCAACACCACAGTTCAAAAGCATCAATTCTTCGGCGCTCAGCTTTTCTTTTCTAGTCCAACTCTCACATCCATACATGGCTACTGGAAAAACCATAGCTTTGACTTGATGGACCTTTGTTGGCAAAGCAATGTCTCTGCTTTTTAATATGCTGTCTAGGTTAGTCATAGCTTTTCTTCCAAGGAGCAAGTGTCTTTTAATTTCATGGCTGCAGTCACCATATATAGTGATTTAGGAGCCCCCCAAAATAAAATCTCTCATTGTTTCACTATCTATTCGCCATGAAGTGGTGGGACTGGATGTGATGATCTTGGTTTTCTGAATGTTGAAGTTTAAGCCAACTTTTTTGCTCTCCTCTTTCACTTTCATCAAGAAGCTCTTTAGTTCTTCGCTTTCTGCCATAAGGGTGGTGTCATCTGTGTATCTGAGGTTATTGATATTTCTCCCGGCAATCTTGATTTCAGTTTGTGCTTCTTCCAGCCCGGCATTTTGCATGATATACTCTGTATATAAGTTGAATAAGCAGGATAACAATATACAGCCTTGTTGTACTCCATTCCCAATTTGGAACCAGTCTTATTCCATGTCCAGTTCTAACTCTTGCTTCTTGACCTGCATACAGATTTCTCAAGTGGCAGGTAAGGTGGCAGGTAATGAAGTGACTTAGCATGCACATATCTTAGAAGATAGCCAGGAAAAAGAGTAATTAAAAGAGGTAACTTTACGTTTCAGGATTAAATACCATTTTAATAGGGAAAGGGGAGGTGGGTATATACCTCCTGCTGCTGCTAAGTTGCTTCAGTTGTGTCCGACTCTTTGCGACCCCATGGACTGCAGCCTACCAGGCTCCTCTGTCCATGGGATTTTCCAGGCAAGAGTACTGGAGTGGGGTGCCATTGCCTTCTCTGTATACCTCCTAGGGGAGAACAAAGAATTCTTATGAAAGATAAATAGGCCCTTGGGAGTACAGATGGGAGACAGGACGTTTTGTGACAAAGTGTGTCTGGGTATGATGTCGGCCACTAGTCTCCTCCTCGACTAAGGAAACTCCTGGGGAGGGAAATTTATAACTGTTGAGTTCCTTTTGGAGGTTCTGTCTTTAGGCAGATAAGGGGAGATCAGAAAAAAGCCTCTTCCTGCCTTTGCTGTTTTGCAAATGCCTACAGCTCAAAATAATCAATATGCCAAAGTAGCATATTTGGGGGAGGCATATTCTGTTACTTTTCATAACATCCAGCACTGTGAAATGAATTTGTGTTGTATAAGACACCAAGTTTCTGGTAATTTGTTACAGCTGCAGCAAACAAGTCATACACAAAATACGGGTTAGTCTGCCTTTGAACAAGAAAATGTGGATCCACAGCCCCTCTCCCCATCTCCTGACTCACTGGTTGTCTGGACACCACCTTACAACTCATGGCCAGTTTCCTCTAACTTTAGGGTCAAGTCTCTCAACTTAATATGTTGCATTCAGTTGCATGAGATGCACACTGGTTTTATCATTGCTGTTAAATGATCAGTTTAATTTCCCTTTCTTGCAAATAATTCTTGTCTATCCAGTAAGACCACATTCACTGAACAGTTGTAGAGCAATACAAAATCATTTGAAATTGCTGTGCTTTGTAATATAAGGGAGGAGAGATTAATACTAGCTAGAATTATTGGCAATGGCTTTGGGGAACAACTAAAATCGCGAATATTGAATTTTAAAAAATAATTACTATTTACTAAGAACCAAATATTACTTCACATACATGATCTCATTTATCTTTAGAACAACCTTCAAAAGAGGGAACTGCTGTTTCCATTCTACAAATGGGGATAGCAAGACTCAGTTCAGGAATTAACTTGTCAGAGTTTTGGTAGGGCTGTGGAAATTCTCTTGATGGATCAGATAGTTCCTTTGGGGTAAAACGATTTGCCCTATGGCAGGCTATTCTCTCAAATCCTGAGCTTTGGGAATATGCAGATTTTATTTTCAACAAACAAGACTGGCTTTATGAAGCAGCAGCACTAAGATTTAATTATAGCCAAAGCAATGGCTACAGTGGGAAACTTTAAAATCCCAATGTCCAGGCCCAGTGCACGCCAGTTAAATCCTAAACTGCTGGAGTGGAGTTAGACTTTTTTTTTCTTTTAAAGCATCCAAGGTGATTCCAAGTTTAGGAGCTTCTGATCTACAGCCAGGGACTTAATTTGTGGAACTGATAGCCCCACCACATAACTGGTTTACAATATGCAATATTCGATTATATAAACACACCCTTAAAAAAAGAACAACTAGTTTATTATGCTCTATCACTATAAAATGAGTTCTTCCAAGTTAGAAGCTTAATAAAATCAGGTTCTCTTATCTACAGATTCATTTGAATGGATTTCTGAGTTTGGTGAAATTTGCTAATTTTTTTTTTAATATATATATTTTCCATTCACAATTCTAATGCCTTTGTTCTGTTTACACAAAGCAAAGTCATTCTCTATTTACATCACTGAAATATGTTTAAATAAAGTCTGTCTTCCTAGTCTTTTACTATTAAGGTGGTCATATTATATTGACATTAAGACAAAAACTCAGAAGCAGGAAAACCTTTTAAAATGTAGTGTAAATAAAGGAAATCCAAACAAAGACACTATCTTCCTCATGGTCTGGGGTAAAAAATTCACAGGTCAACGGGGCCAGGCAGGAAATCTAAATAAATAAGCTGGACTCAGGTTTTTAAAGAGAGAGCAGGAGAGAGAGTGAGAGAAAGCAAGGAAAGGGGAGAGAAAGTGGGGTAGAGACTTTCCCCAGCACAGAAAAGAGGGGAGAGAAGAGAAATTTGGATGTCCATTGTTGCCACATGTTTCAATTTTTTGAGAAACTAGAAATCAGGCCTTTTGAAATGTGTGTGTATATATATAATTTAGTATCTGCTCAAGAAAATTTTAACTCTATGTTGAACAGGTTGTAAGAACGAGCAAAGGGATGAGAACCTGGGAAAAAAAACAAGTTCATTATCTATTTGAGGAAAACTGGTGAAATTATTTACTTAGGAGGTTTTGAAGGGAGCAGACATTTTAATAAATACTTCTGTCTCTTGCTTTATTCTAGTCCTTCTCAAACTCAAAACAGACATTCCTCCCCCCCTCTTTTATTATTTGGTAAGCACGTGCAGTCCAAATCGACTTTCTTTGACCTCTCCGCTGCCCACCCCTCCAACCCCACTTCCATTTTCCTTCCTTGGTGTCAGATGCTTTCAATTGCTTGTGATAATAGACTGGCTACAGTTGACTAGTTCTGAGGAGGACAGAGATGAGGCCGTCACCTGTGATCCACAGTGCCTAGAAGCATGAAGACTTTTTTTTTAAATTCACTAACCATTGACTTTCAAAAAACCTGCCAATTTCTGAGTGAACACGCTGCCTTTTCCTTTTAGCTCCACCTTCTGTTCATTTCCCTGGGGTTAATGGTGAGCTCTTAATTCCATAAAATAAGTGACAGTCAAAAAGGCCGGTTTATTTCAGCCCCTTCTGTTGCAAAGATGGCTACCGAAGGTGAAAAGACAGGGGTGATAGTAGTTATCATTTCTAACATCTCGGAATTGGATAGACCTGCACCCGAAGCTCCTCCCAGGGACGCTCCTCAAGGCTTTCCAGGGCCTTTCCAAATTTGGGCCTTTGAACAGTACCGTGCAATAGGCGGGGTAGAGATTATGATTCCATTTTATAAATGATTAATCTAGGTGGCCAAAGTTTCAAAATATATTCAAGGTCAAGTAGCTAGAAGCTAGAATTTTGCAACTTGTTCAGGACCTTTTTGAGGTAGAGAGTGCCCAAGCCAGTTCCATTTCTTGGGACTCCCAATATCTTTAAAAATGGAGTAATGTCCAAACAAGATCACATTTAATTTTAACCGTTTAGTTAGCAAGCCATTTTTAACATGATTCCCCACCCCTAAAGGTGACTGTAAGTATAAGCTAACTTGGAGGTAGTGGCTAATGTCTACATTTCAGACTTAGCCCTCTCTTCTGAATAGTTTAAACTTTTCTTATGTTGCAGGCCTTGAGCTCTGGAGTGGAGTAGGACCCAGAAAATCCTACTCAAGTGGAGCTAGAGTCTTAATAGGAAGAAGGATTGAAAAAACAGAGAATCAAGATAATCTGAGATAAATACTCAGTGGTATGATGAATATGAAGACCGAGCAATGAATTTGCAGCAACAAGGAGGGACCTAGAGATTGTCATACTAAGTGAAGTAAGTCAGACAAAGATGGAGAAATAGCATATGACACCCCTTATATGTGGAATGTAAAAGAAAAGGATACAAATGAACTTATCAAACTGAAAGAGGCTCACAGACTGAAAAGGAACATATGGTTGCCAGGGGGAAGGGATGATTATGGACTTCGGGAAAGACTTATTGTATAGCATATGAAACTCTGCTCAGTGTTATGTGCCAGCCTGGATGGGAGGGGGCTTTGGGGGAGAATGGATACATGTATATGTATGGCTGAGTCCCTGCGCTGTTCACCTGAAATGAGCACAATATTGTTAGTTGGCTGTACGCCAGTACAAAATCATTTTGGTGTTAAAAAAAAATTAAAAAAACAGGGCAATGAGATAAAGAGGAATTGTTCAGTTCAGTCACTCAGTCGTGTCCGACTCTTTGCGACCCCATGAATTGCAGCACACCAGGCCTCCCTGTCCATCACCAACTCCCGGAGTTCACCCAGACTCATGTGCATTGAGTCAGTGATGCCATCCAGCCATCTCATCCTCTGTCGTCCCCTTCTCCTGCCCCCAATCTCTCCTAGCATCAGAGTCTTTTCCAATGAGTCAACTCTTTGCATCAGGTAGCCAAAGTATTGGAGTTTCAGCTTCAGCATCAGTCCTTCCAATGAACACCCAGGATTACCAGTAGGTAAAGCCAGTTTTTCACTCTAATAAAGCATTGGCTTGAGGGTCAAATTTTTATGAGCTGTTTCAGGTCATCTAGCAGTCTCAAGGATATTAAAGAATGCCAGCTGCCGCTGATCGACACAAGCTCACAAATACAGATCTGAGGGTACAGATGTGGATGTGGGCAGTGTCACTGTGATGTAACATGGCCGATTAACAGCAGAACAAACGGGAATTTGTTGGATCTCTGCACGGAAGTTACCTGTACAGCTATAGGTGTGCTTGTCACTTAGTTGTGTCCAACTCTTACGACCCCATAGACTGTAGCCTGCCAGGCTCCTCTGTCCATGGAATTCCCCAGGCAAAAATACTGGAGTGGGTTGCCATTTCCTTCTCAATATTATACAAATATTAGTATTGAAGTTGCCATTGCTAAAGCAGGCAGCTTGAACATTGACTTTTGTGATAACCTATGATTGAAGCCTGTGGCTCCTGCTATTGAATAATCCCCAATGAAAGCAAGATGTCAGTCTTTAAGGACAGATTTGATTTTTGGCAGGAACCAAAACTCTTTTGGGGGTGGGGGGGGATGGGCAATTCTGGATAATACTATTTTGCTTTACAAATAAAATTTGAAGCAGATCTAAAAGTATTTTGAACAATGAAAAAGGGGAGGTGTCTGTTTTGAAAAAGAAGTGTTATTTTGAGGGAGACAACACTGTTTACATATATTCAGATATATTTTCATAAGTCTTTCTTGTATGCAACATGACGCTTCTTTTTTACAGTGGCTTTATTTTTAAAATACATAGGATTTTAAAAATTGAAGTATAGTTAATTTACAATGTTGTGTTAATTTCAGGTATACGGCAAGTGATTCAGTTACGTGTATATAGTCTTCAGATTATTTTCCATTAAAGGTTTTCACAAGATTTTGAATATAGTTTCCTGTGCTATAGAGGAACAGTAGGTCCTTGTTGTTTATCTATTTTATACATAGTAGTGTGTATCTGTTAACCCCAAACTCCTAATTTCTCCCTCTCTTCCCTTGCAACATAACACTTATTAATTTTTGACTAGACAGAGATTTCTGGTAACCAGGAACTGGTTGCTAACAGGTTAACAGTCATTAATTTTAGTTCTTTTTTGCGTTATTCCTAACAAAGTCCACTAATGAGGATTCTGTCCTTTTATTATTCATTATAGCCTTAAATGAAGGATTTTTTAGATTTTCCCCTGCTCACTACCTCTGGCTTTTTCCAGACAACATTCCAGAATCTTAGATCATAATGAAAACTGGAAGAAATAATATGTCTCCCTGTAAACACCTCATTGTTTTCAAGACATTTTCACACTTGGTTTTTTTAAAGCACCATGCAATGGGCAGAGGAGGGATTATTATCCTATTTTACAAATGCTTAAATGGAATCTTTCAAAATATAGAAATATACACAAGGCTACATAACTGTGTCCCAGAAACAAAGCTTGCACAGTTCCACTTAGGTTCTGCAGATTGTCTAGAAAGAAACTTTGCTATAAAGGTTGAAGAGATGGCTTGGGAAAATTCATCTGATTTTTAAATTCAGGATATTTTTGTCATGTTTATCACAATTTACCCAACACTGTTTACATATATTCAGATATATTTTCATAAGTCTTTCTTGTATGCAACATGACGCTTCTTTTTTACAGTGGCTTTATTTTTAAAATACATAGGATTTTAAAAATTGAAGTATAGTTAATTTACAATGTTGTGTTAATTTCAGGTATACGGCAAGTGATTCAGTTACGTGTATATAGTCTTCAGATTATTTTCCATTAAAGGTTTTCACAAGATTTTGAATATAGTTTCCTGTGCTATAGAGGAACAGTAGGTCCTTGTTGTTTATCTATTTTATACATAGTAGTGTGTATCTGTTAACCCCAAACTCCTAATTTCTCCCTCTCTTCCCTTGCAACATAACACTTATTAATTTTTGACTAGACAGAGATTTCTGGTAACCAGGAACTGGTTGCTAACAGGTTAACAGTCATTAATTTTAGTTCTTTTTTGCGTTATTCCTAACAAAGTCCACTAATGAGGATTCTGTCCTTTTATTATTCATTATAGCCTTAAATGAAGGATTTTTTAGATTTTCCCCTGCTCACTACCTCTGGCTTTTTCCAGACAACATTCCAGAATCTTAGATCATAATGAAAACTGGAAGAAATAATATGTCTCCCTGTAAACACCTCATTGTTTTCAAGACATTTTCACACTTGGTTTTTTTAAAGCACCATGCAATGGGCAGAGGAGGGATTATTATCCTATTTTACAAATGCTTAAATGGAATCTTTCAAAATATAGAAATATACACAAGGCTACATAACTGTGTCCCAGAAACAAAGCTTGCACAGTTCCACTTAGGTTCTGCAGATTGTCTAGAAAGAAACTTTGCTATAAAGGTTGAAGAGATGGCTTGGGAAAATTCATCTGATTTTAAAATTCAGGATATTTTTGTCATGTTTATCACAATTTACCCAAATAACTTGAGGAATTTTGTGTGTTTGTATTTTAGTGTTTTCGAAATCGTGAAGCTATTTTTAAACCATTTGGTATTTATTTTGGATTCTAATCCAGAGTGTGTTCACCCGTGCAGTTTTCCTTCCATTGGTCAGCTACTTCTGTGTTAGCTGTTTACCATGACTGTGCTCAGTTTAGGAGAGATCTGAGAAGGACAACGCAGTAATTACTGGTATTTTTGCTATTCAGTGTTTGACAGATACTTTTTAAAGAATGCTTCAGGAGATAATACTACTGATGATCACGCCACTGAAATTATAGTCTTTGTTAAATCACAGGAAAACCATTCTCTCTTTCTCTTTTTCAGCATAAAGCAGCTCTTCTAGGTGCTGGGATGTATAATTTAAGGCTCTGACTGCTTTTTATTTTTCCAAAGCACTTTTGCATATGTTATCTCTATATAATCCTGTGAGTGGGAAGACTATCTTAGCTACAATTCCTCCAGTTTTCAGATTAGGAGAAAAAGAGGCTACATTTTCCCTGTGTCAGGTAGACAATTAGTGGCAGCCCAAGACCCCTAAGTCCCACTTGGCCTATCAACCATGCTTTCTGTGTGTTGACATAGTGGAAGAGTGATGATTACGGCCAACCATCTAGCATTGTAACATTTGAGGAAAATAACAGTCGGTATTGCTTCCTTCTCTGCCAGCTACCAGCTCCTTTCCATCTTGATCCATAAGAAAAACTCCTTGAATCTTAGATCTTAGGCGCTCCTCTTTGAATTAAAACATTGGCTCCTTTCTCATCAGAGTCCTTGTTATCTACAGTATGTATTGCCTCTTGGTTTATATTTAATTTAGCTCTCAAGTAAGACTTTTCCTCTGATTTTGTTTTATGTATTTGACTCATGTTGCCAATTATCAAGGTATTTATAGGTAGGGACTATAATTTTCCATGTGCATTCTTGAATTCAGCCATTAGTGCTATTTCTCTTTCAAGGTATTGAGTTTGACTTCCTAAGATGTATGTTTAAAGGAATCCTTTTTCTTTCCTTCATCCTTCTCATCAGTTAGTCATCTTCTCCTACCAGAAGGATGGGCAGCAAGGACCACTGCCAGATGCTGGATTCTGTTTACATGCCGCACTTAATTTTCTTCAGAGTGAAAGGATCTCCTTTCGTTTCAAATTAATATCCAGATTCAAAGGGTGACGTTTCAAATGACTTAGCAGGACCAGCTGCGTTATTTGTCGAGTCCAGTGCTGAATGAAAATGTGGGTCTCTTTGTTCAAAAAGGAGGAGCAGTGCCATTAAAGGTACTAAAATATAAAGTTTTCTTTAAAAAGATTTTATTACTATAAAGCACAATGATGCATGAGTAACAACATAAACTTATAAATTGCAAAAAATATTTTTTGGTGTCAAATTTTACATATTAAAACAGTACATTATTTTTTTCAGATTTTTCAAAATTTATTTATTTTTCCCACGTTTACTTCAGATTGTTTAAATAAGTAGCAAATGGCAAGTGAAGCAGCGGCCCCTTTTGTATCTCTTTCCAGGAATTCTCTTCCCCGTCAGATGTGAATGGTATCCTGAGTCTGGTGTCTGTTGTCATCATGGTTTTATGTTTTAATGATGTCTTTATAAACTTAAAAGGTTGTGAAGAATTTTTTGTAGGTGTTCCTATTTCAAATTAACTGTTTAGTTGTTAAATTTTAAAAAATGTCGTCTTTGAAATTTCTAACTGGAATGGTGTGTTTTTTAATTTCTGTTTTTCGTTCTTTTAGTTTTTGTTTTATGCCCTTTGAAGCTTTGTCATCAGCGCATGTTATTATGTTTTCTGAAGGACTTGATTCTCTTTTTTTTATGATGCAGCAATCCTATTTTTCTTTCTAATACTTCTTGTTTTGAAATCTGCCTTGTCTGATGTTAATATAATCAGTTCTGTTTTATCTTAGTATTTTCATGTTTTACTTTCCTTTATCCTTTTATCTTTAATCTACCTGTGTCTTTATAAGTAAAGGCGGTTTCCCACAGCAATCATATAGTAGGATCTTGTTGTTTTTTTTTCCAATGTGACAGTCTTTGTCTTTTAATCGGAATATTTAGCACCATTATTGAAATGACAGTGAAAGCGTTAGTCGCTAAGTCCTGTCCAACTCTTTGAGACCCCATGGACTGTAGCCCACCAGGCTATTTAGTCCATGGATTCTCCAGGCAAGAATGCTGGAGTGGGTTGCCATTTCCTTCTCCAGGGGACCTTCCTGATCCAGGGATCAAACCCACATCTCCTGCATTGCAGGTGGATTCTTTAGCATTGAGCCACCAAACAGTCATTATTGACATTTATATCTTATATATATAAATTATATAAGTTTTAAAAACTTTATAAATTATAAAGATATTTATATCTTGCTGTTTGGTTTCTATTTTTTACATTTGTTAAAACTGCACTTTATTAATGTGATATCTTGATTGCTCATGCAATTTTCCTGGCTCAGTGTTCTGCAAATTCAGTTGATTACCAAAATTTATATTTCTAATATATTTTAAAGTGATGTCAGTCATTTGTGGCAGATAAGTTTACTTGTAATACTGTGAAGGATCTTTCTGCTGATGCAACTTACTGGAGCTGTTAAAAGTATTTTATAGAAAGTGACAACAGTGGGATGAGTCTCTGATAAATTACCCTGATATAAATTTTAGTACACCTGCAGCTGATGTACTCATTTATCTAAAAAAAAATCTTTAGAATAATTTATCAAAAAAAAAAAAACTTCATACAAATCAGATTTATGTAAGTCTGACTTTAGTTTTAAATGTAAATTTAAATGGCATTTTAATTTTTCCTCTGGGATTTCTTATAACTTGTAGAGGTCATCCAAGAAACCAAAAGGGACTTTATGATCTGTGTATCATTGAAAACATTCATTTATTAATTCTGTGGTATATCTTTGACTACAAGATGAAAAATAATTTTAAAATTGTTTTCCTTTTCCTTGTTAATATTTGGTTCAGCAAAAGCTTCATAGAAAAATAGTGACTTTGCTCACTGAATGACAATTTTTGAGTTTTATGTCCAATTCTAAGCCTGTAGGTATTTGCTTTGGAGTATTGCAGAGTTTTCAAACCAGAGTTTCTGAACTCTTGAGTGTGGGCAAGTATGATCTCAGTGCCTCAGGAAGAGTTACATGGCAAAGGGGCAGATGGAATAAATCACTAATCAGCTAGCCTTCAAATAGGGAGAGTTAGTACTTGTGCAGGTGGGGCAAGGATGGGCTCTGGACGGACAGACAAGCGGGCTTCCGCTGCATGACCTGGTGCTGCCTCTATCCGTTACTGACCAGGGTTCTTGGCCTCCTTAATCAATAGAAATTGATAAGATGCGAGGCAGGAAATTCAAGCCAAGTTTTATTGGAGCTCCTGCTGTAGCAGCGGGGGGCAAGAACGAGAAACAAGTCCCTTTTGTCGCTTGCTCCCTGACTGGGGGCGGGCAGCTGGTTCCGCAGATGAGGTTGGGGGGGGGGTCGGGCCCGAAGAGTGACTTGGGGGGTTGCCCACCCTTTTCATGGTGGTGTGCTGGGGGAGAGGGGGCGGTGCATGAGCAGTACCCTGCTTTTGCTCCGGACTCTTCAGAAGTGGCAGTTGGGCTTTTGGTCTTTTCATATCTTGTTGTCCGTGATTTGCCTCAACTTGCATGCATGCAGTTATTTTTAGTCCCTTATAGTTTGTCTTTTGTTGCTGGAGGAGACATGTGACCAGGTACAAGCAGTGCTGCAAAGGGCCCTGGGTCCCAGCCTGTCCCACATCCAAAGCCTCTACTCCTGTGGCTGCTGCAGTGTCAGTCTGGGCCAGGTGCCAGCCCAGTCCCCTCCTTGGGCCCGGTGGCCCCCCAGCACTGCTCTGTGTGCCCGCTGCCGGCCATGCCCATGTATCTGAGGCCTTTTGTGCGGGGCCTGCTGCTGGACCGTAACTGCTTGCAGGCTCTTCTCTGCTCACATGCCACTGTTCCATCAGACTTTCGACAGAACACAAGTGCCAAAAGAAAATATTAAGAATTTTAAGACAGCAGAACAGAACATTAAACCAAGTGCAGGCCTGTGTAGGGCTTCCTTTGTAGCTCAGTTGGTGAAGAATCTGTCTGCAATGAAGGAGACTGGGGTTCGGTCCCTGGGTTGGGAAGATCCCCTGGAGAAGGAAATGGCAACCCACTCCAGTACTCCTGCCTGGAGAATCCCATGAACAGAGCAGCCTGGCTGGCCACAGTCCATGGGGTGGCAAGAGTTGGACACAACTTAGCGAGTGCACCACCACCACAGGCCTGTGTAAATGAACAGATGACATGCCCATGAGGCCAGGTGGACAATTAGGTCTTTCTAGGCAATGGCTCCAACCCTAAAATCAAAGATTATGAAGTTAGAAGCCATCAGTGTCCACTGCTCTGCCTGGCTTTGTGGCCTTGTCCTACATCAACCCCACCCACTCTCTTCTCCAGACCCACCCCTCTAAAGCTTACAGGCCTCAGTCTTGGACACCGCCTGCCCTTGCCTATCTGCTAGCACTGCTGGCGCTGAGGCCATCAACCCTGTTTATCAGTTAATCCCGTGTATTGACTTTCCTCTGTTGCCATTTCATGAACTCTTACTTATTTCACTGTTTTTTTGCCCTTCATTTCTGATGCCTGGCATCACCTGGCAACTAAATCATCTGCATGCTTGGCTTTGCCTCAGGCTGTGCTTTCAAGAGAACCCAGATTCTAACAATCACAACACTGCAGCTTAGAGATGGGATTTTTGATCAGGCTAATTTTACTCACCTGATGGTTAACTAGACCTCCAACCATGTTGGTAGCCCTGTTTTCAGACAGCAATATTCATTCATTCAACAAATACTCATTGAGCACTTAACTTACTCTGTGCCAGGCATAGAATAGGAGGAAACAAAACACACCGATTTCTGCCTTTTGTGTTGCTCCTATGAAAAATGTTATGGAGAGAAAAAAGCAGGGGAGGAAGCTGTGAATACAGGAGAAGGTTTAATTTAAATAGGGCATCAGGAACAACCTCACTTGAACAGACTTGAAGTTTGGAGGGAGCCACGTAGAAACTTGAGAGAAGAGGATTCCAATCAGAGCCTAGGACAAATGCAAAGCCTTGGGGTGATAAAGAGCTGAGTCTGGTTTGGAAGCAACTCAGAACCAGCCTGGCTGGAGGGCAGCGGTCAAGGACAGATTGACAGGAGACGAGGTAGAGAAGCAAGGCCAAATTGAGTAGGACCTCGGTGTTTACAAGAGAAACACAGACAGATTTTCTGCAAAAGAGTGATTTGATCTGCTTGATTTCCAGAGGCAACAGAATCTTGCCTATAGAAAGCTGTCCAACTGGACTGAATTCCATCCTGTGAGCACTGGTGGTAGAAAGGTTTTGACCTGGAAGACTTGAATACATGCAAAATCATTTTCTTCCCTTAGCAAATTAAAGTTACCAGTAGCATATACAACTGGACACCACAAACTTAAACAGTTTTCCTAGTTCTTTCTCCTGGCTCTTGAAAAAAATTTTAGTAGAACTTTCTAATTTTTTTGTTTTGATGAGCTGTTTAAAATTTACTACTAACTTTGGTATGATACTCTTTGATTTCTTGTTTAAAAATGCCTCCTGAAATATATTTTTATTCAGCAATAAATATAAATTACATACACTATTGTCTTTATTCCAAAGAGGTCTTTTGTTTACTGGTAGAAATACTTTACATCAATCACTGCCTACATTCTTTGAAGACTGGCTTATGATGTTGTACACATAATCCTTCTCATTGTTTGAAAATGCATAGTTTCCACCCATTTGAATCTGCATTTTGACTTTCTTTCCTTTGCTTTGCAATCAAAAATCATTTTCTTGTTAGTGAAGTATGTAAGTAGCTAAGAGGTAGACATGAATATAACATGGAATTTTATATAAAATCAATTATTCTTTGCCATAATGAAGTCAGAATGGCATTAAAGTAGCTTTCTAGGTCTTTAGTCAATAGTGGTTTCCTTCAAAACGTTGAAGATCATTTGAAACAAAGTCACTGAATCATTCAGAGAAGACATCTTTCCCTAAACAGTAAATAAGTGCTGACCACAAGCAATGGACAGATATTTGAGTCCTGGAAGGCACAGTTCAACTTGTATGAAGATTCTTTCCCAAAGCACCCCACACCCACCTACCCCTTCCCAACTTTCTCTTCGTCCTTCCTTCTTTTGTTACATTCTGCTCCCTTCCTCCAAACCACCCACCCTTAAAAGACGGCCAGGTTGTATCCGGGCAGAGAACACGGTCTAGATGACAGGCTAGACAAATCGTTTCAGTTGCCTATGTTCTTTCACCTTAAGCCTCGTCTAAATGCTAGTGACACGTTCCCCAGTGCCCAGAGAATGTTTCTACAAGAGCAAAATGCTCTCCTTGCTTGGCAAGGTTAATGGCCTGTGAAATCTGTAGTGCAAAATTCTTTAAAAGGGGTATAAAATTAACTCATGCTCTTGCACAATTATATTTCAGTGTAGCAGTCGAAAATGCATTTTCCTCTTAGGCTTACTACTGTCAACTCCATGAGGGCAGGGATAAAAGCCTTTGTTTGCTCTTCTTCCCCTGGCAATAAATGCAATGCAGAGTCAGCACTCAATAATTAATTCTTTTTACATTATTTATTTTAACTGGAGGGTATTGACTTTACAATATTGTGATGGTTTTTGCCATACAGCAACATAAATCAGCCACAGGTCCTGAAGCCCCCTCCCGCCTCTCTCCCCACCCTACCCCTCCAGGCCAGAGCACTCAGTAAGTCTTAAATAAGCAAAGAACAAACTTTATAGAGAGCATTGAAGTACTTTTAAGATACTCGTTTATTAAAAACCTGCCTGAAAGGAATGAAGTGATTTAGAAATAGATGTTAAGAAGTGGTTGAATCTGTTGGCTAATATCTGTCAAAAAGAACAAATTAGTACCATGCCATGCTCAGTCACTCAGTCGTGCCTGACTCTTTGCGACCCTGTGGACTGTAGCCTGCCAGGCTCCTCTGTTCATGGGATTCTGCAGGCAAGAATACTGGAGTAGGTTGCCATTTCCTTCTCCAGGGGATCTTCCCAACCCAGGGATCCATCCCAGGTCTTTTGAATGGGTAGGCAGATTCTTTACCACTAAAAGTGAAGTTGCTCAGTTGTGTCTGATTCTTTGCCACCCCATGGACTGTAGCCTACCAGGCTCCTCCCTCTATGGGATTCTCCAGGCAAGAGTACTGGAGTGGGTTGCCATTTCCTTCTCCAGGGGATCTTCCTGACCCAGGGATCGGACCCAGGGATCGAACCCAGGTCTCCCGCATTCCAGGCAGACTCTTTAACCTCTGAGCCACCAGAGAAGGCCCTCTGTCCCACTAAACCAGCTGGGAAACCCAATCTGCCCAAACCTGAATAGTCAGTTTTGGCAAATGGGCTGTAGTATTCAGGTATATTGAATAATACTGAATCATTAAATGCAATGGATTTAATTTTTGTTACATGGAGGAATATTTGACATTCAGCTCCTCTTGGTGAGCTCATAGGGTGGGAGTCCCATTTAAAATACAACATAAAGTCGTGATGCAGTTCCTCACATACTATTTTATTTCTTTGCCCCAGCACAGCCATTCACCATGCCTCTCTAACTGCACTTTGAGTTTGATTAACTTGCTACTCATCATGCCTACTTCAGCAGAGAGATGTGATTCCAGCTTAGCCTACTAGAGCAGCTTGTTACCTGGGCTATAGTTTGCTGGATTAGGGATAGGCTCCTGAGCCGATCAGAGACAATAAAATATAATAATACATCTACTGAGACCCTGGAAAGGGGGCCCTTCCCCTTTCACTCCAGAACGTTGTTATCAGGGTGCTGGCTCTAGCTGTGGTGCCCTGTGAGGAGAGAATCTGACGATAATTAACGTGGAGGACAGTGGAACTGATAGGACTCAGAGAAACAAGGTTGAATTTGGGTCATGGTAATGTAACTTCCCAGGTGGCTCAGTGGGAAAGGATCTGCCTGCCAGTGCAGGAGAAGCAGGAGACATGGGTTCCATCCCTGGGGTGGTAAGATCCCTGGAGAAGGAAATGGCAACCCGCTCCAGTGTTCTTGCCTGGAGGATCCCATGGTTGGAGAAGCCTGGCAGGCCACAGTCCATAGGGCTGCAAAGAGATGGACATGACTGAGTGACTGAGCAATATAACTTTTACTCTTGAGGAGTCTTTACTTAGAGCCATGCCTCCCTTTGGACTTACCATGATATGAACCAATAAACTCAATACTTACTAGAGTCAGTTTATGTTGGGTTTTTGATCGTTTGTAACCAAAAGTGTTAAGACTAATACATATGGTTAGAGGGGAAAAAGTCTACTGAATCCTTTTTTAAATTCCTAATATACTTGTTGGGGAAGGCAATGGCACCCCACCCCAGTACTCTTGCCTGGAAAATCCAATGGACGGAGTAGCCTGGTGGGCTGCAGTCCATGGGGTCGCTAACAGTCGGACAGACTGAGCGACTTCACTTTCACTTTTCTCTTTCATGCACTGGAGAAGGAAATGGCAACCCACTCCAGTATTCTTGCCTGGAGAATCCCAGGGATGGGGGAGCCTGGTGGGCTGCCGTCTATGGGGTCACACAGAGTCGGACAAGACTGAAGTGACTTAGCAAGCAAGCAAGCAAGCAATATACTTGTGCCTTTTTTTTTTTGGTCCCCTGATCAAAGTTGCCAGGATTTTGTTATTTCTGTTTTCTTAGCTTTTCAAAAATTACTGGCTTTTGGTTTTGTGTGTGTGATTTGCTGGCATTCTTTGTTTCCTGTTTTAATTATATTGTTATATTCTTATTTTTATTTCCTTTCACGTACTTCTCTTGGCCTTTCTTTTGGTCAAAACTTCTCTTTTGTGCCTTTTTTCCATTTGCTGTGTTGACAGCATTAATTTTCAGGCATTTGTCCTTTCTAGTCCATGCATTTAACTGTGCAGATAATTAAGTAGTTTAACTGCATCACATATGTTTTAATATATGACATTTTCATGTTATACAGTTTTAAAATGTTTTATAGTTTATATTTGACTTATACTTCTTGATCCACAGATATTTTACCATATTTTACAATTTCCAAATGTGGGTATTTTGGGAAGTTATATTTTGTTAGTATGTTCTATTTTTTAATGACTTGTGAATAGGCTATCTGAGTATTATGCTGATTTTTGGAGTAGTATTGAGATTTGCTTTGTGACTTAGTATAAGGTCAGATTTTATAAATATTTCATGGGTTTGGAAAATTGTGCTCAAGATTCATGTGTATATTTCCATTAGACCAAGTTTCATCATCATTTTGTTTCAATTCTTGATATTCTTACTACCAATATACTTTATAAATTGCTGAGAGAGGGATGTTAATGTCATCACTATGATTATAGGTTTGTAAATTTCTTTTTATAGTTTTGTCACTATTTTAAACATACATTTTAGCTATGTTGCTAACTAACAACATGTTCAGGATTGTTATTTTTTAGGTGAATTGTTTATTTGTCATTACAATATTTTGTCTTAAAATCATATTTATATGATTTAGCTACACTAGGTATTCCCTGGTTAGTATGTATTTCTTAATATCTTTTCTAATTTCCTTTCTCTGAATTTTTCTGTGTCCTTCGCATTTAAATATTTTCTTCTGTCAATAGCATATGTTTAAAAACAATTAAAAGTTTTATCTATTAATGGTCTAATCACTAAAGGAAAGATCAAAGAGTATATAACTGAAAAACTAACATAGGAGAAAAATGGAATAATGAAAATACTTGATTAATTCAAGAGAAGTGAGGAATAAAGAAACAAGGAACAAATAGGACAAATGGAAAACCGAGTATGATGAGAAATTTGAACCCCAAAATCAATAATTTTAATAACTTGTAATTCACATTCCAAGTAAAAGAGAAAGACTGTCAGAGTGAATTTAGAAAAACTCAACTGTATTCTCTGGATTCTTTTTTATCAAGTGAGATCACCAGGGAGCTCAATTTGGACTGTCTCACTCTAGTCTATAAAATGCTTGCTTTCTGAAGAGCTATAATATTATGCTGTGTGCTTGCAATGTTGGTTGACATAAGAAATGGCCATATAAGGAATTTTTCTGTATTATCTGTAGATCCCTCGATTAAAGACCTGACATGTTATGTGGTTCAGTGTCTCGTATAAGATTTCAGGTAATAAACCCCTCCTAGAAAATGTTTGATTTCTTGACAAACCACAAACTTTCTCTTATTGGAGTTATATAAAATATTTTCCTGTCTCATGTGCAGTAACTTAAGGGTAAATCTTATGATTATTTTTAGTGATGATCCTTAGTGTCGACTTTAGATAAAATTGTTTATTCCTTCCAGCACAAACTGAATGAGGACTAAGCCTGTTTGGAGAGAAAGGAAACAAATTATACAAAGATTTTAAAAAATGGTAATGGCAGACATATAAACAAAATAGTCACATGATGATGAGGTCAGTGCTGTGATAGAGGTACGCATAAAATCTTAGGGGACTTAGGTGGAAATCATTAATTTTCCCTGGAGTGGGGGACCTGTGAAGCCTTCACACAGAAGGTGACATCTGAAGTAGGACTTTAAGCAAAAAGAAGATTTTATCTGAAGGAGAAAAACATAGAGGAGTGCAGTGCTGTCCAGTAGAAAGCAATGCAAGCCACACAGAAAATTCAAATGTTCTGGTAGCCACATTAAGAAAGTAAAAAGAAACAGATAAAATTAATTTTAATTATATGTCTTATTTAATCCAAGGTATCCACTAAATTATTACTTTCCACTATACTATCAACATGTAATAACTTTTAATAAAACATTATTAATGAGAGATTTGCCATTACCTTTTGATATACAATACTTGAAATTCAGTATGCATTTTACATGTATAGTACGTCTTAATTTTGACTAAGCACTTTTCATGTGCTTTCTAGCCACATGTGGCTAGTGGGTACCACACTGGATAGTGCAAGGCTAAAACATTTTCAAAGACAGGAAGCAGATGTCTGAGAAACAAACTGATGTGGTTAGAGCGTGGTGTGTGTGTGTGTGTGTGTGTATACATGCACACGTGAGTGTGTGTGTTTTGGGAGGGACTGGTGAATTGAAGAAAAAGAAATCAGAAAGATAAATTGGAACAAGAATATGAAATATGTTTGACTTGATGACATTGAAACCATTGACAGTTTTCTGCAAAAGAATGACATTTTCACATCTGTATTGTAAAACTCTTAATTCTGGAGGCAGTGTGAGAAACAGATTTAAGAAGGGATGGAGACTGAAAGCNTTAAAAGTTTTATCTATTAATGGTCTAATCACTAAAGGAAAGATCAAAGAGTATATAACTGAAAAACTAACATAGGAGAAAAATGGAATAATGAAAATACTTGATTAATTCAAGAGAAGTGAGGAATAAAGAAACAAGGAACAAATAGGACAAATGGAAAACCGAGTATGATGAGAAATTTGAAC
This sequence comes from Oreotragus oreotragus, assembly GCA_006410675.1. Classification (NCBI taxonomy): domain Eukaryota; kingdom Metazoa; phylum Chordata; class Mammalia; order Artiodactyla; family Bovidae; genus Oreotragus; species Oreotragus oreotragus. Next base: position 347,002 of record SJYX01018203.1, on the reverse strand, counting down.
CCCAAAATCAATAATTTTAATAACTTGTAATTCACATTCCAAGTAAAAGAGAAAGACTGTCAGAGTGAATTTAGAAAAACTCAACTGTATTCTCTGGATTCTTTTTTATCAAGTGAGATCACCAGGGAGCTCAATTTGGACTGTCTCACTCTAGTCTATAAAATGCTTGCTTTCTGAAGAGCTATAATATTATGCTGTGTGCTTGCAATGTTGGTTGACATAAGAAATGGCCATATAAGGAATTTTTCTGTATTATCTGTAGATCCCTCGATTAAAGACCTGACATGTTATGTGGTTCAGTGTCTCGTATAAGATTTCAGGTAATAAACCCCTCCTAGAAAATGTTTGATTTCTTGACAAACCACAAACTTTCTCTTATTGGAGTTATATAAAATATTTTCCTGTCTCATGTGCAGTAACTTAAGGGTAAATCTTATGATTATTTTTAGTGATGATCCTTAGTGTCGACTTTAGATAAAATTGTTTATTCCTTCCAGCACAAACTGAATGAGGACTAAGCCTGTTTGGAGAGAAAGGAAACAAATTATACAAAGATTTTAAAAAATGGTAATGGCAGACATATAAACAAAATAGTCACATGATGATGAGGTCAGTGCTGTGATAGAGGTACGCATAAAATCTTAGGGGACTTAGGTGGAAATCATTAATTTTCCCTGGAGTGGGGGACCTGTGAAGCCTTCACACAGAAGGTGACATCTGAAGTAGGACTTTAAGCAAAAAGAAGATTTTATCTGAAGGAGAAAAACATAGAGGAGTGCAGTGCTGTCCAGTAGAAAGCAATGCAAGCCACATAGAAAATTCAAATGTTCTGGTAGCCACATTAAGAAAGTAAAAAGAAACAGATAAAATTAATTTTAATTATATGTCTTATTTAATCCAAGGTATCCACTAAATTATTACTTTCCACTATACTATCAACATGTAATAACTTTTAATAAAACATTATTAATGAGAGATTTGCCATTACCTTTTGATATACAATACTTGAAATTCAGTATGCATTTTACATGTATAGTACGTCTTAATTTTGACTAAGCACTTTTCATGTGCTTTCTAGCCACATGTGGCTAGTGGGTACCACACTGGATAGTGCAAGGCTAAAACATTTTCAAAGACAGGAAGCAGATGTCTGAGAAACAAACTGATGTGGTTAGAGCGTGGTGTGTGTGTGTGTGTGTGTGTATACATGCACACGTGAGTGTGTGTGTTTTGGGAGGGACTGGTGAATTGAAGAAAAAGAAATCAGAAAGATAAATTGGAACAAGAATATGAAATATGTTTGACTTGATGACATTGAAACCATTGACAGTTTTCTGCAAAAGAATGACATTTTCACATCTGTATTGTAAAACTCTTAATTCTGGAGGCAGTGTGAGAAACAGATTTAAGAAGGGATGGAGACTGAAAGCCAGTTAAGGGACGTAAATGATGTTCATTCAAGAGACGATAGAACTTGGTTCTGCAGTTTTCAGATGGTTGAGGAAAGGATTGGAAAGATGTTTTCCAGTTAGTATGAATAAGACTTGGTAATCATTGGACGTGGGAAATGAGAGTAAGTGAAAATGATGTTAGGTTTAAGTGTGTGCAGTAGTGTGAATACTATTAAGTGAGAGAGAATTAAAAGCAAAAGCAAATTTGTGCAAGGGCAGTAATTCGTTTGACCCATTTTGTGCATACCGAGTTGAGATTTACAGTAGGCATTTGAATACCCTGAGCAGTACACTGTTCATTGGGAAACTCTGCATCATAAGACTACCTGACTGACATCTAAACTTAGTACAGTTTTCATCATAAGTGCAGGTGTTTTGAATCAGCCAGATTATTTTAATTATCTCATGTGGAAGAATGAACATGTTAAAATTTTCAAGAAAATATTGAAAGAATAGCAGCATATTGAAGAATAAGTGTAGGAGAATATCTTGGCCAGATAATAAGATAGGTATGTGTTAAAATATATTCAAACTGCCATAATCAAACTGTATAAAATAGGCACAAGAAAAGACAGTGTCTAAAAACGTAAGGAACACTCGAACGAGACCAAAACCAGAATTTAGAAGTGTCTGTTTATACAGGTGTATGCCAGGAAAGGGGATCAACAGGGAGGTTGAGATACTTTGGTGACAAAGCAAGAAATGGTGGGGAAGAAATACGCTAACCTCTCTCTCCTTCTGAGCTGTGATCTTCTAACAGTGCCCCATCCAGGTCAAAGCTGATTTAAAATCAGGAATTAAGGGGGCTGGGTGGTGCCGATCCTAGGGGTCAGCTTGCTAGGTTGCAGTGTTGGGCAGAGAAGAATCTGAGGGGGTAAATAAGGCTCTCTAGCACACAGGGAAAATTAATATATGATATCTGGCATTTCAGTTCATTGGAGGTAGGGGAAGATTGTAACCACTGGAAGAAAATGATTGGATTGCATAGTTTAAAAAAATAAACTTAGTTAGATTAAAGATTTAAATGTTAAAAATAGCATTTTATAAATCTGGTTGGGGGAGGACTTCCTAAGCAGGAGGGGAAACATTTTTTATAAAAGGGATTATTTGTTTATATATATATGTATGTACTTGTGGCTCAGAGATTAAAGCGTCTGCCTCCAATGCGGGAGACCTGGGTTCGATCCCTGGGTCAGGAAGATCCCCTGGAGAAGGAAATGGTAACCCACTCCAATATTCTTGCCTGGAGAATCCCGTGGACGGAGGAGCCTGGTAGTCCACGGGGTCGCAAAGAGTTGGACACGACTGAGCGACTTTACTTACTTACTTACTATATATATATATATAACAAGTTTACGTATGTATATGTGAATTTCATATTTATGTATATAATAAGTTCTGAATGTAAAAGTTATTATAGGCAGGTCAAATGTCACCTCTTCTTTGATTATTTTCACTGCTGCATAGGGTATATTTGTTGTTGTTCAGTTGCCCAGTCGTGTCTGACTCTTAGCAACCCTAAGGACTTCAGCACACCGGGCTTCCCTGTCCTTCAGATTTCCTGGATCTTGCTCAAACTCATGTCCATTGAATTGGTGATTCCATCCAACCATCTTGTCCTCTTTCATCCTCTTCTCCTCCTGCCCTCAATCTTTCCAAACATCAGGGTCTTTTCTGATGAGTCAGCTCTTTTCATCAGGTGGCCAAAGTATTGGAAGTTCAGCTTCAGCATCAGTCCTTCCAATGAATATTCAGGGTTGATTTCCTTTAGGATGGACTGGTTTGATCTCTTTGCAGCTCAAGGGTCTCTCAAGAGTCTTCTCCAGTCCCACAGTTCAAAAGCATCAATTCTTCAGCATTCAGCCTTCTTTATAGTCCAACTCTCACATCTATACATGAATACTGGAAAAACCATAGCTTTGACTATACAGACCTTTGTTGGTGAAGTAATGTCTCTGCTTTTCAATATGCTATCTAGGTTAGTCATTACTTTTCTTCCAAGGAGCAAGTGTCTTTTAATTTCATGGATGCAGTAACCATCTGTGGTGATTTTGGAGCCCAAAAAATAAAATCTATCACTGTTTTCCATTTTTTCCCCATATATTTTTCATGAAGTGATGGGACTGGATGCCATGATCTTAGTTTTTTGAATGTTGAGTTTTAAGCCAGTTGTATATACCTTTGATTAATATTAATTGCACATAATTATAACTATTTGTGTAGCAAGCTCTCCAACATGAGATTTTGCTGTTCATTCTTGGGAGTCAGACTGTCCAATGATCCTATGGGATGGGCAGATCTTCCAGATATGTGTTTATATAAGGGACAGAGGACCATTCTGGGAGAAATCTGAACTTAAGGAAGGAAAGCCAAGAATAACAAATTGTGCTACGTAATATTCTTGGTTCTTACAAAGCAGGTCATCTTGGCCTGATGTCTGTGTGCTGATTCTTCCTCTTCCTCCTCACCTCCAGACCCGTGTTCTGTATTGAATTCTGGGGCTGGGATTCTACTCTGCCAGTATAAAGTACTAGAGGGAAATAGGGATGTGAAAGGAGAGAAGAGGGGTGGCTCCAGTTTGCCCTCTGTTCTGTGGTCTAACTACTAACATCTCACCCAAGCACAACATCTGAGTACCAGTCTCTCTCAGAGGTGCCAGAAGCAGCAGGGTGACACCCTTCCTCAAGGGTTGAAGGGTCTTTGAGGGTCTCTCAGCTCTGAGGGTCTCCTCCAAGCTCCTAGGCTATAAGAGTCCCACACTTTTCCTGTTTCCCCAGGGCACGGCTGATGGCAGCTTTCTGCAGGTACTGCTCTGTTCCCTTGGCGTCCTCTTGTTTTTTGGTCCTCCAGTACCTGTTTAACTAATTCCCTGTTATAAATTCTGTTAAAATCACTAGTACGGCTGCTGATTTCCTACTGGAGTCCGACTGATCCACACTCCCCCTCAGTTCTCCATGAACCTACACATGAATCTGAGAGGATGGAAGTGAAAAATGGAAAGATAGTTTTCTGCAAGGAAAGTAGTGTTTTGTATCCCTCCTAGAGAGACTGGCACAAGAATGGACCTGTTCTCTGCTTTTGACCACAGCATCTAGGCTGCTGTTTTCCTACTGGAGTCCGACTGATCCACACTCCCCCTCAGTTCTCCATGAACCTACACATGAATCTGAGAGGATGGAAGTGAAAAATGGAAAGATAGTTTTCTGCAAGGAAAGTAGTGTTTTGTATCCCTCCTAGAGAGACTGGCACAAGAATGGACCTGTTCTCTGCTTTTGACCACAGCATCTTCCCCAGAGTCTCCTGCAGGAGAATTTTCTGTGAGACTCTGGAATCACTATGAATTTTTAGAGTTTAATATAGCAGTCAAGGCTATGGTTTTTCCTGTGGTCATGTATGGATGTGAGAGTTGGACTGTGAAGAAAGCTGAGCACCGAAGAATTGATGCTTTTGAAGTGTGGTGTTGGAGAAGACTCTTGAGAGTCCCTTGGACTGCAAGGAGATCCAACCAGTCCATTCCGAAAGATCAGCCCTGGGATTTCTTTGGAGGGAATGATGCTAAAGCTGAAACTCCAGTACTTTGGCCACCTCATGCAAAGAGTTGACTCATTGGAAAAGACTCTGATGCTGGG
>SJYX01018203.1:276313-341828 GCA_006410675.1 Oreotragus oreotragus | reverse complement strand
GGGATTGGGGGCAGGAGGAGAAGGGGACGACCGAGGATGAGATGGCTGGATGGCATCACGGACTCCTCGATGGACGTGAGTCTGGGTGAACTCCGGGAGATGGTGATGGACAGGGAGGCCTGGTGTGCTGCGATTCATGGGGTCGCAAAGTGTTGGACATGACTCAGCGACTGAACTGAACTGAACTGAACCAGTGGAGAAGGTCAAGGCTCTAGGAGACAAAAATCTGGCTGATATCCAGGCAGGCAGAGGCCAAAGTAGGTTAGGTCAGTGAAACAAGAGAGGTGGGGCTTTGGTAAACCGGAGAACCATCACCTTGTCAGTAGGGGACAACTACCGCTCAGTTGCAGCCTATCACTGCCACTTAGGAGCGCAGGGTCTGGATCGCCACCATTTTCAGGAAGGCTCAAAGTTGATACTTTTAGGTAAAATCAGTTAGCGTGTGTGCTAAATTGCTTCAGTTGTGTCCATCTCTTTGTGGAGGGCCTATGGATTGTGTGTCTGCCCTCTGATGTCCTCTTGCAACACCTACCATCTTACTTGGGTTTCTCTTACCTTGGGTGTGGGGTATCTCTTCACGGCTGCTCCAGCAAAGCACAGCCAATGCTCCTTACATTGGATGAGGGGTATCTCCTCACCGCCACCCTTCCTGACCTTCAAGGTGGGATAGCTCCTCTAGGCCCTCCTGCGCCCGCGCAGCCACTCCTTGGACGTGGGGTTGCTCCTCCCGGCCGCCGCCCCTGGCCTCGGGCGCAGGGTGGGTCCTCTTGGCCGCCACCCCTGGCCTCGGATGCGCGGTGGCTCCTCTCAGCCGTTCCTGCGCCCTCGCAGCCTGGCACTCTCGGCCGCTGCCCCTGATCTCGGACGTGGGGTAACTCCTCTTGGCCGCCACCCTTCGGGCATGGGGTCCTCCCGGCTTCTGCCCCTGACCTCGGACAGGGGGTAGCTCCTCTTGGCCGCACTTAGTGCAATGGTTGCAGCCGCTCATCTCACATGCTAGTAAAGTAATGCTCAAAATTCTCCAAGCCAGGCTTCAGCAATACGTGAACCGTGAACTTCCAGATGTTCAAGCTGGTTTTAGAAAAGGCAGAGGAAGCAGAGATCAAATTGCCAACATCTGCTGGATTACAGAAAAAGCAAGAGAGTTCCAGAAAAACATATGTTTCTGCTTTATTGACTATGCCAAAGCCTTTGACTGTGTGGATCACAATAAACACCGTGCAGCCACCGCTCCTTGGACGTGGGGTTGCTCCTCCCGGCCGCCGCCCCTGGCCTTGGGCGCAGGGTGGGTCCTCTTGGCCGCTGCCCCTGGCCTCAGTCGCAGGGTGGGTCTTCTCAGCCATTCCTGCGCCCTCGCAGCCTGGCACTCTTGGCCGCTGCCCCTGATCTCGGACGTGGTGTAACTCCTCTTGGCCGCCACCCTTCGGGCATGGGGTCCTCCCCGCTTCTGCCCCTGACCTCGGACCGGGGGTAGCTCCTCTTGGCCGCACTTAGTGCAATGGTTGCAGCCACTCATCTCACATGCTAGTAAAGTAATGCTCAAAATTCTCCAAGCCAGGCTTCAGCAATACGTGAACCGTGAACTTCCAGATGTTCAAGCTGGTGTTAGAAAAGGCAGAGGAACCAGAGATCAAATTGCCAACATCCGCTGGATCATGGAAAAAGCAAGAGAGTTCCAGAAAAACATCTGTTTCTGCTTTATTGACTATGCCAAAGCCTTTGACTGTGTGGATCACAATAAACTGTATTGGTGATGGACAAGGAGGCCTGGCGTGCTGCAATTCATGGGGTCACAAAGGGACAGACACGACTGAGCGACTGAACTGAACTGAACCATGGACTGTAGCCCTCCAGGCTCCTCTGTCCATGGGGATTCTCCAGGGAAGAATGGAATGGGTTGCCGTGCTCTCCTCCAAGGGATCTTTCCAGCCCAGGGATCAAACCCGTGTCTCTTATGTCTCCTGCACTCGCAGGTGTGTTCTTTACTACTAGAGCCACCTGGGAAGCCCAAATCAGTTAGCAACTAATTTAGATTTTAAAAAGGTAACTGTGCAGGTCAAATATTACACATGTCAAGCAGTATCTTTATATCCTTATAGACTATTGGTCACTATTTCTAAAATCTTTAAGAGCTGATAAGATTTATTCTTGAGACTTGGTGGGGCCTTAGGGATACTTAACGATTTGGGGAGATGTCTTTTCCAAGGCACTTGGTTCTTAAAATGGCACGTGGGTAAGAACCAGCGACACACAATTTATAGTTAATCATGCAACTTCTTTCTTATATGGTGAGCTCCCTGGGGTGGGGGCAGGGGCAAGGATTATGTCTAATTCATCCTTGTATTTCTAGCCCTTGGCATAATTCCTGGAATATAGTAGGTGTTCAATAAATTTTGATGAATGGATGAGTGAGCTACTTACAAAAAAACTAATGTAATGGAAAAATACCAGTTGGAAATTAGACTAAAGTTCTACTCCTGGGGTTGCCATTAGCTGTGTGACTGAGAAACTGCTTAACTCATCCAAAATTAATTCTCATCCATAGAGTGGAGATACTAATACCTAACCTTCCAATGTTTTCTTTTTTTTATATATAATTTGTTAGAAAGCTCTCTTCTAAGATATTTTATTATGTATTTTCAGTTTAATAAGATAAATGTGAAAGTGCTTTGTGGCGGTGCTAACTAAGAAAGTGGGTTGGGGAGGGGTCCAAGTGTTTTCCTTCAGTAGCTGTGAATCTATAGTACAACTGGGACTAAAACCTTGAGACAAAAACTCGTGGTTCAATGATAGCTTGCCTGTCGGTGCTGACAGTAAATAATATATTGTAAGAAAATTCTCTTACTAAATTAAACTGCATTTTCCCCAGAATGACTGCCCTGGTGAACATTTACACACCATTCAATGAGGAAAACCTTCCATGTTACCACATTTGCACAGCTCAAATCTTTTAAAGTGTTTTAAAAAGGATATATTTTTAAAATTAAATTTCCTTTTCTGGAATATCTAACGTTATGATTTGAGAAAATAGCCCTCTTATGAAATGTGCTTTTTGGACTCCTTCCCAGAAGCCACTTACTTTTCCTATCCTCATATTATTTGAAGTAATGGAACCAGTGCCTTCATGGAACGCCAAGACTTAATGTGCTCGAGGTGTTTATGTGATGGAATGGGCTCTGGATGCTACCAGAGAGAAAGCCGTTTCCTCCTCATTCCTTCACTGCTAACTTTCTGCTGCCTCTACCCAAGGCCCCACAGCATCTCCAGTCATGAATGGAGCCCCGAGGCCCCTCTGCCTTTTATTTCTCCCCTGTGTCTGCACATGGCTGTCACTCTTCAGCCAAATGTGAGTTTCATCCAGTGACAAGGGAGCAAAGGTTAATTTACTACAGAGTGTACAGATTCCAGGAAAACAAGCTTCATGGAATTAGACTGATTATAAATACATATGTTTGCCATCCAATTAATTCACTTTGACTTAACTAGGTATAATCATTAGGCTTTTAAAGAAAATTTCTATTGTACTTCTAACCTATAGATTTTGGACTTGTGAAGTCTCCACAATTCTGGGCATTAATTCCATAAAATAAATATATCTGTATCTATAAATTAGATATGCACAGATTATAGTTTTAGAGATATACTATACATATACAGGTATTGATAGATATATATAGAACCAACTATATATATAGAATTATATATATAAGCCAACTATATATATATAATTATCAGGACACATCCTGTTTGTTCTATATATCTGTATGTATGTTTCTACATCTCTACACACACATATATCATATTGGCTGTATTTTTCTGGAGAATCCTAATATAAAATCATAAAAGAAAAATAAATAATTAAATTTCATCAAAATGAAAACTTTTACTCTTTGAAAGATACCATGAAGAAAATGAAAGTCATGACACAGAATGGCTTGTGTCGCACACACAAATATATATACACACACACACATAAAATGACAACGGACTCCAGCATTCTTGCCTGGAAAATCCTATGGACAAAAAAGTGTGGTGGGTACATTCCATAGGTTCACAAAGAGTTGGCCGAGACTAAGCACCCATGCATGCATGCATGTGCATTAAAGGGACCCATATTCAGAATAGATGAAGAATCTTAAAACTCAATAATCAGGCAATAATAAATGACCAAGATCTGAACAAGACTTTGCAAAGGACCTGTGTGAATGACTAATAAGCACAACAAAAGATAGTCAACATTAACAAGACAAAGAGGAGAAAACAGATAATGTAATTAGCATCAAAGATAAAGCCAGACCCTAGTTAAAGCGGTGGGGACAGATTTTACCAGGCAATGCTATTGCAGTAGGGAAGAGTCCAGTGTGAAGTGAAGTCAGCGCTGACTTGTGCAGAGGTGTTGGGCGCTTTAAAGGGAGTATTGGGGAGCAGGGATGGGAAGCAGTAAGGGCTTGAGCAGGTCACGGAGGGAGGAATTGATGAAGAGCAGAAAGAGAGGTTAGTAGACAGGACCAGGCCATCTGACTTGGTTAGTCAGCCCTTACCCAGGGGAGAGACGGACTTGTCGTATCTTTACCGCAGGAAGCGGTGGTGTTGATGGGAGTCAGGACCCAGTGAAGCTGGGCCCAGTCCTCCCCCGGGGACTGGGAGCAAGATATGAGTTGTCCCCTTACATGTTTGCCTGTTAAAGAAATGGCTTTTGGGTCCTAGAGAGAACAGTTTTAGGTGGTAGATTTATATCCCAAAGCATAGAGGAAGGATTTGTTGTTGCAAAGTTTCTAAAGAAACTTCTCTCAGAGATGATTCAGAGGCCTGCCTGCTAATCTCCATGTTAAGGGGGGCGGTGGTCATCTCAGGGATGAGACGCTGGAAACCAGGCTAGTGTTCATTCAGGGGTCTTAGTGTGGGGTGGGCAAGGTTGTTTGTGCGAGGAGTCTGCTTTCGTTTTAGGGCAAAGATGAGTGCTCAGAGAAGCCTGACTAGAGTGTGTTCAAGGAGACAGTCTTTACCATTAGTCGTTAGGAAAATGTGACCTAGTGCGTCGATGAGATAGTATTGCATATCTAGAATTGCTTTAAAAAAAAATATGACAATAGCAAGTGTTAAGGATGTGGGGCAAGGGTTGCCATGGGGAATAAGAAGTGGTACAAATTCTTTGGAAAACAGTTGGATAGTTTCTTATAAAGTTAAGCGTATAGTTACCATATTACTGAGAAATTTTGATTCTGTATATTTACCCAAGAAAAATGCCCATCAAAACAGTGGTAAACAAACTGCATATATCCATGCAGTGGAATCCTACTCAACATTAAAATGGAGCAAACTACAAATACCACAGAAAGATGAATCTCAATATCATTACCTGAAAGAGCCAGTTGAAAAAAATTATGTACTATGATTTTATTTATATAAAACTTTGCAACATGCATTGGGCTTCCCTGGTGTAAAGAATCCACCTGCAATCAGGAGACCCAGGTTCGATCCCTGTATTAGGAAGATCCTCCGGAGAAGGGAATGGCAACCTACTCCAGTATTCTTGCCTGGAGAATTCTAAGAACAGAGGAGCCTGGCAAGCTATGGTCCAAGTAGTTACAAAGAGTCAGACACAACTGAGCGATCAACTCTTTCTTTCACAAAGTGCAAACCAACCTATGATAACAGAAAGGAGTGGGAAAAGGAGTGCCTGGGGAAAGGAGTGGAGGGAGGGATAAATTTCAGAGAAGCAAGAAGAAACTCTTGGAGGTGATAGAAATATTTAGTATCTTGATTGGGATGATAGTTTCCTTTGAAAACTCATAAAATCATACATTTAAAATATATGCAGTTTATTACATGTAAAGTATTAGAAATTAAAAGGCTAAATAGCCACTGATGGAAATATATATTTAGCACCTTTATTAAACTGAGGGACAAGAAAGAATTTTGCCTGTAATTGTGGTATCTAGATCACAGACTGCAACCATTTTCTATAAAGAGCGAGGTAGCAGATCACATGCCACTTCTGTAGCAACTTTTTTCTTTCCTTGCCTTTTTTCTTTCTTCCTTCATCCCTTCTTTCCTTTCAACACTTTAAAAATGTGAAAACCATTCATAGCTTTCAGACCACACAAAACAAGCTGTAGACAGGATTTATTTCAGCCCAAGAGGGCCAATACAATCATCATTTATTCATACTTCATTTAATTTTGATATTGAATTTTAAAAATGGACTCACCTTCAAGGTCTCTTTGGGTAAGTGACAATACGTTTGGAAGGCTGATGAGGCAGACGGGCCTCATCTTACTGCTGGGTGGAATCTCACTTCTGGGGAGCTGAAGTCAATTTCCACACAGTAAGCCGGGGCCGCTAGACTTTAACTGGCACGTTCCACTTTAAGGAAGATATAATACACTGGGAAGGAAGTATAAATAGCAACCCACTCCAATATTCTTGCCTGGAAATTTCCACGGCCGGAGGAGCCAGGTGGGCCACTGTTCAGTCCAGTCGCTCAGTTGTGTCCGACTCTTTGTGACCCCATGAACTGCAGCACGCCAGGCCTCCCTGTCCATCACCAACTACTGTTCAAGGGGTCACAAAGAGTCAGACACGACTGAGTAACTAAACATAATGTTACTATAGCACCTTTCTGGTGAAGAAGGATGGTCATTTTTCATCATGCTTGTATTTCTCCTAAGGAGTCTGTAAATTTTGTTGGGCAGGAAATAATCAACATTTTAAAGATTTTATAGCTGACCAAACCNAAGAGTCAGACACGACTGAGTAACTAAACATAATGTTACTATAGCACCTTTCTGGTGAAGAAGGATGGTCATTTTTCATCATGCTTGTATTTCTCCTAAGGAGTCTGTAAATTTTGTTGGGCAGGAAATAATCAACATTTTAAAGATTTTATAGCTGACCAAACCAAATTTGCTTATTTTATCTTCACAGTGAACTCTAGCCTTGGTATGCTTAAAATCTGATTGTCACCCCAGAACCTTCTTATTCCGCTTTCCTGATGGCTCAGACAGTAAAGTATCTACCTGCCTGCAATGTGGGAGACCTGGGATCGATCCTTTAAATAATCTGAACTTTCTTCACAGTGAAATGCATTTTTAATCATTAAATGAGTTTGTAGACAAGCAAAATTTATAGATATTTTATATTAAATCCTAACGGTATTTGAACTACAGAAAGTAGGTCTGTAGCACTCTTTTGCACTGTCTCTGCCACCAGAAAGATTTTCAGTATGAAATTCTGTAGCACATATAGAGCATATGCAGTGTACTTTATTAACAAACATGGTATAATACTTTATGCTCACCTTTTCCTCATGATTTATTTATTTATTTTTGCTTTTTATTATTTTCATTTGGAGTATAATTGCTTTACAATGTGTTAGTTTCTTATGCTCCTTATTTTTAATAAAAGAAAACAATTGTGCAAAATATCTTTAATTTTCCTTATAAAAGTTCAGATACCATCTTTACTATGTTTTAAACCAATTCTTTAAAATTAGTAAATAATGGAATCAGAATTCATTTTCTTTAATTTGAAAATTAAAACAAAAATGCGTAAAAGGCAATTTTTCATCCTAGAAAATTTGTATTCATAGATAATGAAGAGAATGTTTAGAAAGTTACACAAGAAATTACATATCCTCAATAGAATGAATTACTAGATATATTTATATGAAAACCCAGTGTAGCTTTGTGTTATTGTATGGCAGAAACCAATACAACATTGTAAAGCAATCTTCTTACAATGAAAAAGGTAAATGAAAAAAAGAAAACCCAGTGTTCTTATCTATCATCTCCCTTTGATTAAAATATGAGAATCAAAATCACATGTTGGAAGAGTGAGTTACATTGCTTGCTGTTTTCTTGATGTAATTTCTTGGGCATGTACATAAGCTAGGGATAGTTTATCTAGTTTATGCAGAATAGTATTTTCCCAAGTAAGTTTACACAGTTTCAGCAGGAACTTATTTTGGGCTAAATGCTGCTGCTGCTGCTAAGTCGCTTCAGTTATCTCCGACTCTGTGCAACCCCAGAGATGTCAGCCCACCAGGCTCCACCATCCCTGGGATTCTCCAGGCAAGAACACTGGAGTGGGTTGCCATTTCCTTCTCCAATGCATGAAACTGAAAAGTGAAAGTGAAATAGCTCAGTCGTGTCTGACTCAGCGACTCCATGGACTGCAGCCTACCAAGCTCCTCTGTCCATGGGATTTTCCAGGCAAGAGTACTGGAGTGGGGTGCCATTGCCTCCTCTGTGGGCTAACTGCAGTGGTTAATAAATCATTAGAGAGAATTCACTTTGTGATAGGTATAATTAATAATCAAGACTTTCAGACTCATTCTGTAAAGTCTTTTATATTAAATTACTCACATTTCTAAAGCAATAGGAATCAAATTAGCAGTGATCAAATTACATTTCTAAAGCATATATTTGCAGGAAATATAAATTGTATTGAGGAGAAATATCTTGGAAGCTAATGGCACCTTTTAAAATGGTTTTGCACTTTTCCCTGACTTGCACGGTAATTTGCTGCAGAAATTGGGTTAAGCTATTGGAAATGTGTGTATGTGATTTAATTCAGAAGAGAACAAAATAGGAAAAATGGCAGATACTGAAAAAATTTGAAAGAAGTTTCTGAGTTTAAATTTTATTAGGAAAGAACAAAAGGAAAAATGCATTGCAAGATATTTATTGGGGCATGCTTTGAAGAATCTTGTGGTTTTATAATCCTTTCTTTCTAAACATACATTTTAGAGCTTCCTAGGAAAGCTGATCGGGGAAGGCAATGGCACCCCACCCCAGTACTCTTGCCTGGAAATCCAATGGACGGAGTAGCCTGGTGGGCTACAGTCCACGGGGTCGCTAACAGTTGGACAGACTGAGCGACTTCACTTTCACTTCTCTCTTTCATGCATTGGAGAAGGAAATGGCAACCCACTCCAGTATTCTTGCCTGGAGAATCCCAGGGATGGGGGAGCCTGGTGGGCTGCCGTCTATGGGGTCACACAGAGTCGAACATGACTGAAGTGACTTAGCAGCAGCAGGAAAGCTGATTCTTCAAAATGCATTAATAGGTCCATCCCACCTTATGGAAAATTGGTGTAGAGCAGGTAAGGGGTACCTTTCTTGATAAGGGTTGATTCATCTCTCTCAGAACTTGGTTGGTCCTATGAAAATTTAGAAGAAAGACATTCTGGTGAGAATTCTGATATCTCTTGTGTGTTAAGCTAGAGACAAAAAGGCTGCCTAGTAAAATCAGATGGGTTTTCCTGGTAGCTCAGATGGTAAGGAATCTACCTGCAATGCAGGAGAACCAGGTTTGATCCATGGGCTGGGAAGATACCCTGGAGAAGGAAATGGCTACCCACTCCAGTATCCTTGCCTGGAAAATCTGTGGACAGAGGATCCTGGTGGGCTACAGTCACTGGATCACAGTGAGTTGGAGATGGCTGAACGACTAAGCACAAAAATCAATGATAAATGTACAAACCACATTGTGTAAATGTACACATGCATAAATGGGACATCCTAGCATTTCAGATCTGTTATCACCCTCTGTGCTCTGGACGGTCTGAGACCCACCTCTGGTGGCTTTGTCCAGTGCTGGTGGCAGCATGTCAGATTTCCAGGCAGCATGGCAAGGCATGTGAAGTGCTGCTGAATTTGCTTCTTGATGTAAAGACACCAGGGGCAGTCACTGGCATCCAGGAAAACTCTGTTCTTGCAGGCAGTGTCTTCCCATGGCTTGGGGCCTCCGGGAAACAGGCAGCCAGTATCACTGGTACTGTTTCAAGATGTCAAGCTATCTTAGAGTACACATACACACACACATTCACATTACATGCAAATTAAAGAGAGAAACCTTTCCCATCACCTCATCATGATGGAAATTTTATACATTATAAACAAATACTAGATAATGAAGGCAGACTTGATTATTTACCATAGTTTTTAATTAGGCCAGAGAAGAAATAATTGTTGATTCAAATTTTAATGCAAGCATTGTGTCTGTAAGTTTAACAAAACAAAAACAACACAGAACCTTGAACCAGATATCCTCATGCTCAGATGACGACTGAACAAAATGAGAACTAATTTCAGCACGTGCACTCGTAATCCAGAGCCTTTAGTAGGCATAAAAATTTCTACATCACAATTCCCTCATGCGGAACAAAATCTTATAGACAATGGACCCTAAGAGCCACCTGTGGGAAGCTTAGAACCTCGGCATTCAAGGTCTTCAGACTGCCTAGAAGGGAGAGTGCCACCAACGTATTTGTCCTTTTGACTCAAATATCTTGTTTCTTTATTTGCAATTTTAAACATACTGTGGTATTTCACATCCATCCACACAAATGTCAAGGCTTCTAAACTTTAAAAAAAAAAATCATACTCCAAAGGAAAGACTAACGATTGGAAGTAAATTCTAAGACGGCTTTGAGAAAGACAAGGAATAAATCACCCCGCCCCCAGTACATATTTTCCAGTACATGACTGGTAATTTTTTTTTTTAATAACACAAGAAATAATACAGGCTTTGGCAATTTTGACAGACGTCTTCAGAGTCTGCCATGGAGTCAACTGGATAAAGGTGTGTATGGGGGGAGTTTCCATGTAGTTTTCTTAAGATCAGAGCTATTTCCTTTCTATTCATTCATCCAATTCAAAGTATGAGTCAACTTTGCTTAAGGTGTAACACATTTAATACATATAATCAAACACAGCTAAACTAAGTGCTGTTACACTGAGTATAAAATTTGTTGTTGCTTAGTTGCTAAGTCATGTCCAACTCTATTGCGACCACATGGACTGTAGCCCACCAGACTCTTCTGTCCATGGGATTTCCCAGGCAAGAATACTGGAGTGGGTTGCCAGTGTCTTTCTCCGGAATATCTTTCCTACCCAGGGTTTGAACCCATGTGTCCTGCATTGCTGGTAGATTCTTTACCACTGAGCCACCCAGGAAGCTGAGTATAAAATTAAGAACACTAAAAAGCCTCCCATTGCCTCCTATTGTATTTTAGAATAAGTTTACAAAGAAAACCTCAGCAACTCAGGAGCATGGCCGACAAGGTGCCACATGATTTGCGTGTTCACCTCACCTTCTGCACCTCCTTCCCTCCCTGTGCTACAGCGACACTGACTTCTGTCAACAGAACACACGAAGCTTGTTCTCACCTCAGGGGTCTTGCTCTTGCTGTTCCTCCTTTCCCGTAATCTTTATGTGATCAGCTGGCTTTCATCATCTAGTTCTCAGCTCAGAAACTGCTTTCCAGAGAGGCTTTCTTGCCACCATAGCTGAAGCAGCTAGCCCCCCTGTCAGCGCCATCCGGTCAACCCAGTTTTATCTCCTGTGTAGCACTTTCCATGATCTGAAATGATTTACTCTTTAGACACTTATTAATGTCTAGCTCCATCCTGCCTACCTGAACTTCTCATGAAGGGAAGGACTTTTCTATCTCATCACGTTGACCCCAGGACCTAAATAAATGGCCTAGTGCAGAGTGGAAATAGGATAGTTGAGTGAGTTGAGACTAAATGAGTTAGGACAGCTTTTAAAGCATTAAATGGTTTCAGAGTCACTTTTTATCACTCATTCATCAGACTACACAGTCTTTCTCTAGGCCCTAACCCTAGGTAATTTGTCAGCCTGCATTAGTCAGGGTGAGAGTTGAACTTACCCTTGTAAGAGGAACAGATCTCTAACAGTTACAGGAGAGAACCTCTATAACCTCAGTGGCTCACAGCATGAGTTTCTTTCTTGCCCTCACCACACTGAAGTGTGTATTTCTGGCTGATTGACATTCGTGTGCTCAGCTGGGGGCCTGGGTTGCTTCCATCTTGGGGCTCTACCTACCTCTAGAAATCCTGTCTTCATTCAGTTCACAGGTGGGGATGCAGACTGGAGAGAAGATGGGCATTCATCTCAACAGTTTCATCCTCAGAGAGCTACCTGTCCCCTTGCTCTTGTTCCATTGGCCAAGTTCCACCATATAGATCACATGTAACTGCCAGAGACGCCAGGGAAAGGACTGGAGCTGTAAGCCAGGAGAAAAGGAAACAGAATTTGATGAATGCTGTTAAAACTAAGTCAACAAGGAGTCTATTGGACTGAGATGGCTCTCATGGCCCTCTAAGGCAACAGAAATCTAAGCCTGTAAATGCCCAAAGATTATGAAATCAAAACACAAAGGATAACCACTCACAAACGGCCAACTCAGCTTTAGCTACAGTCAGTCAAGTCATTTCCTGTCTTTGCCCACCCTTGTCTCTGTTGAAGGGTTCCCCTTGAGCCTGTCCGTGGAGGCTGTCCTAACCACTTGCGGTTTGGCGTTGAGATTCTAGTCAATTTCTGTTTAATAGACTCTAGAAAAACTTAATATGCCTTAGTTTATCCTTTAAAACACACACAGCATAATCTTTAAGGAAAGACTATCCTCTTGCCTGCATCTTTAGTTATGGTCCAAACTCTTCTTAAAGAACCAGAGCCTTCCTTTTGGGTTCACCTCTGGTCGTAGGTACTGATTTAATCAGTTGGTGTTCCTCTCAGATGAACCCCCTATGTTCCTGAAATCTTGTTTGCTTTTATTTTCTTTTGCCAGGTGGTGGTCTTGATGCGCTTATTAAATTTTTATTTTACTGCCTGTGAGCATCTGATACTGGTTTTCTTAGTCTCGGCCCACTTCCCCTTGGTCATAGATTCCTCAATAGCTTGTGCCTTCCATCTGTATTTTTCATACCCCTGACTCCTCACGTCATGTCTGCATTAGCTTTGTACAGCTCTATCACCCCTCTCATCCTCTGCGTTAGATCATTTACATTCAGTTCACTCCTCTTTGCAATCTTTCCACTGGGAAAACTTTCCATACACTTCATGTTAACTGTATCACCCTTCCCCCTAAGAAGTCTAGACAGTACTTTAAAACTCCCTTTTATGTTGTAGCATCATCTTTATGACAACTGATTGTCACATTCTGGGTAGTGTCTCATAGTCATTTATCAAAGCCTGCTTTTATAATAGTCTTGTTGTGGTAAAGGGGCCTGAGTAATTCAATGAAGCTATGAACCAATGCAGGGCCATCCAAGGTGGATGGGTCATGGTGAAGAGTTCTGACAACACGTGATCTTCTGGAGCAGGAAATGGCAACCCACTCCAGTATGCTTGCTATGAGAACCCCATGAACAGCATGAAAAAGCAAAAAGATATGACACCAGAAGATAAGCCCACAGGTCAGAAAGTGTCCAAAATGCCACTGGGGAAGAGTGAAGGTCAATCACTAATAGCTCCAGAAACAATGAGGAGGCTGGGACAAAGCAGAAGCCATGCTCAGCTGTAGATGTGTCTGGTGGTGAAAGTGAAGTCCAGTGCTGTAAAGAACAGTATTGCATAGGAAACTGGAATGTTAGGCCGTAAACCAAGGCAAGTTGGATGTGGTCAAGCAGGAGATGGCAAGAGTAAACATCTACATCTTAGGAATCAGTGAACTAAAATGGATGGGAATGGATGAATTTGATTCAGACGACCATTACATCTACTACTATGGGCAAGAATTCCTTAGAGGAAATGGAGCAGCCCTCACAGTNGGAATGTTAGGCCGTAAACCAAGGCAAGTTGGATGTGGTCAAGCAGGAGATGGCAAGAGTAAACATCTACATCTTAGGAATCAGTGAACTAAAATGGATGGGAATGGATGAATTTGATTCAGACGACCATTACATCTACTACTATGGGCAAGAATTCCTTAGAGGAAATGGAGCAGCCCTCACAGTCAACAAAAGAGTCTGAAATGCAATACTTGGGTGCAATCTCAAAAATAACAGGATGATCTCGGTTCATTTCCAAGACAAACCATTCAATATCACAGTAAACCAAGTCTATGCCCCAACCAATGATGCAAAAAGGCTGAA
This sequence comes from Oreotragus oreotragus, assembly GCA_006410675.1. NCBI lineage: Eukaryota > Metazoa > Chordata > Mammalia > Artiodactyla > Bovidae > Oreotragus > Oreotragus oreotragus. Next base: position 327,924 of record SJYX01018203.1, on the reverse strand, counting down.
GTTGACTGGTTCTGTGAACAACTACAAGACCTTCTAGGACTAATAACCAAGAAAGATGTCATTTTCATCATAGGGGACTAGAATGCCAAAGTAGGAAGTCAAGAGATACCTGGAGTGACAGGCAAGTTTGGCCCTGGACTGCAAAATGAAGCAAGGCAAAGGCTAAGAGAGTTTTGTCAAGAGAACACATTGATCATAACAAGCACCCTTTTCCCATAACTCAAGAGATGGCTCTACACACATGGACGTCACCAGAAGGTCAATACTGAAATTAGACTGATTATGTTCTTTGAGCCAAAGATGAGAAGCTCTATAGAGAGCAAAAACAAGACCTGGAGCTGATTATGGCTCAGATCATGAACTCCTTCTTGCAAAATTCAGACTTAAATAGAAGAAAGTAGGGAAAGCCCTAGATCATTCAGGTATGACCTAAGTCACATCCGCTATGATTATACAGTGGAAGTGGCAAATAGATTCAAGGGATTAAGACTGGTAGAGTAACTGAAGAATTATGGACAGAGATTCATAACATCGTACAGGAAGCAGAGACCAAAACCATCCTGAAAGAAAAGGAATGTGAGCAGGCAAAGTGGTTGTCTGAGAAGACTTTACAAATGGCTGAGAAAAAAGAGAAGAAAAAGGGAAGGGAGAGAAGGAAAGATAATACCCAGCCAAATACAGAATTCCAGAGAATAGCAAGGAGAGATAAGAATGCCTTCATAAATGAACAATACAAAGAAATAGAGGAAAACAATAGAATGAGAAAGACTAGAGACCTCTTCAAGAAAATTAGAGATACCAAGGGAACATTTCATGCAAAGATGGGCTCAGTAAAGGACAGAAATGGTATGGACCTAACAGAAGCAGAAGNGGGGTTCAGGATGGGGAACACATGTACACCCATGGTGGATTCATGTCAATATATGGCAAAACCAATACAAAAATAAAATAAAATAAAAGCCCAATTCTTAAGTTCCTGAGTAAAAACTGCAGGAGGAAGGAGATATTTGAAAAAAATGTTTGTTAGCCTAAATCTCTGTGTTAATAACAATACTATAAAAACTGTCTTTTAACTAAAGTTCTTAATTAGGTAAGTGCTTTTTTATATCTATCTCTATAAAAAGTAAATGGACAGGTTATGATTAAATACAAAAAGATAAAACACTACTGGGAACATGGTATGAAGCCTTCTCCAAACAAAAGAAGCAGAAAACTTCCAAACCAAAGAGGGTATGTTTCTTCTTTTTATTTCTACAAGTCATAATCAACAAAGTAGCAATGATAAACATGGGTGCTGATATATTCTATTATCCATTCCACCCTAGAAGGGCAGCTGAGCTGCCACATTGTAATCTCTGCTTTTTCCAGGCAACAGATATACAAAGCATGGTTTGATGGAACAAAAAGAACAAGGTTATATGACCTCTCCATGCCTCAGTGGAACTCCAGTACTTTGACCACCTCATGTGAAGAGTTGACTCATTGGAAAAGACTCTGATGCTGGGAGGGATTGGGGGCAGGAGGAGAAGGGGATGACCGAGGATGAGATGGCTGGATGGCATNAGTACTTTGGCCACCTCATGCGAAGAGTTGACTCATTGGAAAAGACTCTGATGCTGGGAGGGATTGAGGGCAGGAGGAGAAGGGGATGACCGAGGATGAGATGGCTGGATGGCATCACGGACTCGATGGACGTGAGTCTGAGTGAACTCCAGGAGATGGTGATGGACAGGGAGGCCTGGCGTGCTGCGATTCATGGGGTCACAAAGAGTCGGACACGACTGAGCGACTGAACTGAATTGAGTATAAGGCCTGGTAAAATGGAACAAATGACTAATTTGACATTATGATGGCGTATAGTCTCTGAATGAAAGTTTTGCTTTGCAAATGAGTAGTCAAGACTTATGAGCTGGTTTGGTTCCTGAAGTCTGCAATCTGACAGTAGCAGACGAGGGAAAACCCAAACCCACAAGCATAGGTCTGCCCAGGCTGTGCACCGCCCAACTCAAGGGGGTGCCATTCCCACAGGCAGTGATGTGAACAATACTTCTGGAAGCTGTTCAGTGAAACAGTCCTGGGGAACTTGGATTTGCTTGAAATAATTTTCATGATATCCTCCATTACAATTCAGTGAGATAAGATTTAGGGTATGCCTTAAATTACTCAAACTCTGCTTAATTATATATTTGCTTGTTTTAGAAATATAAAACATGATGGTAACAGAATCAATCATAAATGTTATTTAAGTAAATTTAATTATTTTTCAAATATAGAACAGGCTGTCAAGTTAATACAAACACATTGACATTGATCAAGTGGAAGAGGAAATTAGAGCATTTTTGTTCCTGATAATTCTTATTTGATAATCTTTGAAAACAAGACATAGAGTGGTTGATATGCATTAGTCTGGTTCTACAGATGAAAAGTATTTTTCTCCTCTTGTTTGTTTTTTCTAATTTACTTCCCAACTGAGGCTCCCCTATAGCATAGACATGATTTCCCAGACCTGCTTAGACAAACACCATAAGCGAATATGTTTCAGATTTACAGATATTTGTAAATTGAAATATCATGGAAAAAGTGAGAGAGTCAACTCCTAGGCAGGTTGATAAGAAGTCCAGGAGTCCCCGAGGAGAGAGGGGTCTGGAATTCTCAAGGAGGAGGAAAGGACAAACTTTTTTTTTTCTTTCTCTACATTCCTTAGTAAGACATGATTTCCCAGACCTGCTTAGACAAACACCATAAGCGAATATGTTTCAGATTTACAGATATTTGTAAATTGAAATATCATGGAAAAAGTGAGAGAGTCAACTCCTAGGCAGGTTGATAAGAAGTCCAGGAGTCCCCGAGGAGAGAGGGGTCTGGAATTCTCAAGGAGGAGGAAAGGACAAACTTTTTTTTTTCTTTCTCTACATTCCTTAGTCTTAGTCACATGAAACTTTTTTTTTTTTTTTAAATCTTTAGGCCTGGAATTGATGATTACACAACAAACAACTCAGTTTTAACTCTGTACTAAGGATTATATAACAACAATGTATCCTGCTTGAGGACAGTTTCTCCTTCCTGAAAACCTTCTGGCTAATCCTGTTATCTTAAAAATGTAAATTTGGGAGTTGGTCTAGTAAGATCTTTACAACCTCCAGACATTCTTTTGATTCATTGTCATAACTAATTAAAAAGTATATAACTCCATTGCTAATACTAGTGAGGGGGCACTCTTTCTGCCCCCTTCTGATGTCTATGTCAGAAGCTTTCTCTATCTCTTTTATACTTTAATAAACTCTGGCCCCGGATTGAATTCTTCTCCTTTGGAGGCCAAGAATCCTCAGCCGGGATTCTTCAGGAGAAGATAAGGATGCTCGGAGCTCTAGTTCTTTGTTCTGAGTGAGTGAGTGAGTGAGTGAGGTTGCTCAGTCCGACTCTTTGCGACCCCATGGACTGTAGCCTACCAGGCTCCTCTGTCCATGGGATCTTCCAGGCAATAGTCCTGGAGTGGCTTGCCATTTCCTTCTCCAGGGGATCTTTCCAACCCAGGGATTGAACCCGGGTCTCCCGCATTGTAGACAGACGCTTTACCGTCTGAGCCACCAGGGAAGTACTTTGTTCTCCTAGTAAACACTTTTTCTGCTATACTTTACTCAGTCTACGGTGTGCTTCTGTGAATGAATGACACGCCCTGCGCGAAGCAGTTGAGCCCTGCTCTGCGGTTCCATGGTGATGTCGTACGGCTTATGGCAGAAACCTGTTGGGGTTTATACTGACCTGCCAATGCCAACTGGCACCCAATGTCTCCTTTGGGGACCGACCAGAAATGGGCAAAGCGTGAGGCCTGAACTCTCCTTTCTTGGTCAAACTTTCCGATCTCATTGACCATTTCATAACTTCTTCGGAATTAGAACTACTAACCTGTCGAATCATAGACTTTCAAGGGACTTGTGATCTATATTGTTATTGTGTACTGTCACTTAGGTCCCAAACTTGGATTGGTAGTTAGGTAGCCTAGCCTCGCTAGGAGTCAAAAGTTCAGAAGCCGGATGGAGCTCTAGCTCCAAGAGCATCTCTGAGGTTAAAGGTTACTCAGATTGGAAGTACACTGAGTTTCCTCCTTTGGTGATGCTAGCTCTTGGTGAACCAGAGGAGACTTACCAGTGGCTTTTGTCCCAACTCCTTAGATACTCTTTCTGTGGAATCTGTGGGAATGAAATGGAAGGACTGGCCCTAATAACTCGAGGACAAAAATGACTTTTTCCTCCCTGGCCAGCCCCTCACCATCTCTTTTGCTATTGCTTATACTGGTGTGGTGACGCTTGGAAGGAACATCTGTTTTATGTTCGTATCAGTCTTCCTGTGGTCAGGAATATACTCAGGGTCGTGCACAGGCACTCAGGTGACAAATGTTTCCCCCAGTGGTCTTAGCTTGGGAGGCATTCCGGAAGGGTTACTCTGACTGCACCCTGGGTGGCATCAGAGGCAAGCAAGGTTTTAATGGTGAGGAGCTGGACATCAGTCTGGGATGCCATCAGATCTGCCCCCGGTGCATTCCCACCCCATCTCGGTGGTAGAACCAGGAGGGACAAGTACAGTGCCTGCGTTGGTGAGGGACAGACCAAGTCCGACCAGGGAAGGAAAGCTTCAGTGTAAAGGCTGACTACACCTCCATCTAGAGCAAGGAGGGACGCCTCCGGTAGAAAGATGGCGCTGGTCGCTTTTTTCCCTCTCTTACAGATGGGAGCTAACAATTCCAGTCTCACTCCTTTGAACTGTATTCTGAAAAACTGGGATAGATGAGCTTAAAGAAGACATGCCTGATCTTCCTATGTGATTCTGCATGGCCACGGTATCCACTGGAGGACAGCGAATAGTGGCCGGTTGCAGGGTCTCTTAATTATAATACTGTTTTACAATTAGACCGGTTTTGTAGAAAACAAGGGAAATGGGTAGAAGCAGCATATATATCATCCTTTTTCTCTCTGCAAGATATGCCAGACTTATGTCCTAAAGGTATAGATTTGGGTGTGAAACCTTCAGCTCCCCCCTGTCCTACTTTGCCCCTGTACCTGGGGCTCCAAACTGAGCAACCTGGAAATCAGAGAACCCCCCACAAGAAGGGTTGCCTTGGTCTCAATAAAAATGCAAACTGAGATTTAAACAGCCCAAGTAGATGTCCAAACAACCCCATCTCAGTATGACCTCAGACTACTCTGGTTTCAATCGAAACTCAGACCATCAAAATAAGAGACGCTCAGACAGCAAAAACTAAGGGTGGAATATGGGATGAGATGGAGGACAGGAGACAAAGAGATAAAGAAAAGCAGGTTTCTCCAATCTATCCCTGGAATCATATGTGCAGAACAGTCAGAGAGGCTGAGAGCCACACAAGCTGTTGCCTCTTCATGAAGCACCCACCAGGAGAAATAATCAGTCTATGAGAGTTAATAAGCCCTTTTCTTATCACAAAATACAAAGAATCAAGGAGGATCTGGGAGACTATTTAGAGGACCCAGAAAAATATATTAGAGCTTTTAAAGGCGTTACTCTGCTTTATGACCTTACCTGGAAGGATGTGATGTATATCTTGGAACAAATGCTGTCTCCTGACTCAAAAACTTGAGTTTTGGGGAAAGCTGTTTCTTATGGAGATGAATGGCTTGGTAATGGATCAGTAGGGAAGAGGGAGGACGAGATAGCGGCCCTCCCCACTGGGAATCAGGCGGTCCCAACTATAGAACCAGACTGGGACTACAACACAGCTAGAGGAGGATGGGATCAGAGTCATTTTGTCAGATGTATTCTTGAAGGACTCAGGCAAGCAGGTGCTAAGACTTTAAACTATGCCAAACTGGCGCACATAGAACAGGAGAAGGAAGCTCCTGGTAAATTCCTAAATAGACTGAAAGAAGCCCTTCGCAGATTGGCTGAGATTGATCCCAAAAGTGAAGAGGGAAGAATGATCTTAAAAGATAGATTTCTCACTCAGTCAGCTCTAGATATCCGCCATAAGCTATTAAAACAGGCGTATCAGACAGTCTATTATGGTAGGGAATATGAGGGAAAGAAAGAAAGGCAGAAAAAGGAACAGGCAGAAGCCCTCGCAATGGCTATGAGAACCGTTCTTAAACAGCCTGAGAAAAATGCCCAGAGGGACCTGGCTGAAAAGAGATGGGCTTGCTATTACTGTGGAAAGGAGGGGCACCTGAAGCGGGGTTGCCCTCAGGTATCTAAGCCGCCCCCGGCTCCATGTCCAGTCTGCAAGGGGCCACACTGGAGGAGAGACTGCCCCCCAGAGGCGCAGGTTTTGGGGGTCAGACTCTCAAGACAAGCAGGACTGAAGGTGCCTGAGGGTCCCCACACAAGCTCCCATCCTAATTATACCTGAGGAACCCCGGGTATTAATAACTATGGGGGGCCAATCCATCCCCCTTCTGATGTCTATGTCAGAAGCTTTCTCTGTCTCTTTTATACTTTAATAAAACTCTATTACACAAAAGCTCTGAGCGATCAGGCCTTGTCTCTGGCCCTGGATTGAGTTCTCCTCCGGAGGCCAAGCATCCCAGCAACCTTTCAAAAGGCAGCCTGTTATTTGAAATGATAAGTTCTCACCAGAGTAACTGGTATGGACTTACATAGTTACTGTCCCTGCCACCGTGTGGTTATGAATGTTTTACACATTTTTTATTTAATCCAAAGAAAACAAATTATGACAGTTCCCTCCTGCATAGTCAATTAGAAGAGCAGATGTAACTGCTCAGAGGCAAGATCTTTAGGGAGCCATTGCCTCTGTTACCAAAATGAAAATGGGACTGAGTTCTTGGGGCTTCCTACTTAAGTCCCCTAATTACATTTACCAAAGAAAATCTTAAAAAAAAAAAAATGACTGCTGCTTTATTGGCAAAGGTTTAGAAGAAACTAAGAGTCTATTAAAGATGAAGGCAAAATGATTAAATGTCATTTAGTATGATTCTTTTACTTCTTTAGCTGTCAGGGTTTGTGTGTTTGTTTTTTTGGCACGGGGGAAGGGTTCCTATTTTAATTTTCTCAGTCCAACAGAAATGAACGTGCTGCTACTAAAGCCGGCTTTGCTATTCGTCTCATCCTTCAGTGTTTTTACAACCCCCAGGTATCTGACTCTTTCAGATTCAATTTAACCAGAGAAGAAATAACTTGAAGATGGCCTTGTTAACCTCTTATGTTATCAAATTAATAAAAGGTCTCATCCCTGTGTGCAGCCCCTCTATTGTCCACATTTTTATTAGGAATGAAAATTTCTTTTCTCTAGCTTGGCTTTAACCAAGCTCTCTTCATTTTCTAAATAGGAACTTCATGCACATAAAATTAATAACAAATCTGATTAAGGTGATTTGCATAAATCAGACATTTTTATTAATATTTGAGGGCTTATCTCTACAAAAGAGGATCTATAAATTTGGATGCTAATTAAGCCAGGATTACCTTTGTTAATGAACATAAGCACATATTAAGCTTTCTAATGAAGCAGAGGGTGCACACTTCTGGGTGAAGACACTATACTGTGGGTGCTGACAGAAATCAAAATTGTGATATTTCACAACAGAAGATGGCTCGTTTATATTAAGAATATTTTTGTCAGGCTAATTTTTTTTTTGATCAATTAAAGCCAAAGAACAGGTGACATCTCTCCTTTGAAGAAAGAGAGATTTGAAAGGAAAAGAACATCTCCTGTTGCTGAAATAAAAGTAACGTGAATAGCTCATCCCAAGGAGAAACCACTCTGCATTTTTAATTGGCTCCTGATTACAATGGTCTTGCTCTTCAACTGGCCTTAATTTAGATATATTTTCCTCTGTATTTCTTTAGCCCCTGTAATGGGTTTTTAGTACATTTGGTTGTCTGAATTTTTTTTTAAGATTTGTTTTTCTTTAGAGACTGTTTTTAAATGCTTTTATTGAACTGGTTACAATATTGTTTCTGTTTTATGTTTTTTGTTTTTGCTACCTGGCATATAGCTCCCTGACCAGAGATTGAACCCTCACCCTTTGCATTGGACCATCAGGGATTTTCTTCTCTGTATTTTTTTTTTTTTTTTTAGAAAACTCCATTTTATTTGGACTGAAATGTGTATCTTATTTAGTTTTAAAACAACTTAATATAGTTTATTATTATTATCACTCTGAATAATCTTCAACAACCCAGGAACAGAACAATCTAAGGTTCCAGTTTAAGAACTCCATTCTGTGTAGAAATGTGGTTATGTTAGATTCCCTTAGAGTTTAAAATTTTAGAATCAAATCATTTTAGCCTATTAATCACTTTTTAAAACTTCCATAACATCTGATTAACAAAAGATTGTTTTAAGATACACATCAACAAAACTCAACACCACTTTCTCCAATAGTAAAAAAGTGTTTTTTTTAATTGTTACTTTTTAAATGACGTGAAACTAAAGAAAACTGGTTGCCGGCTTTAGAATCATTTTGTTTGGAGAAGAGGATTCTACCTTCATGCTGCCAGGCCTTACAGAGATAGGGCCTATAGTCCACACCCACGTCACANTGTTACTTTTTAAATGACGTGAAACTAAAGAAAACTGGTTGCCGGCTTTAGAATCATTTTGTTTGGAGAAGAGGATTCTACCTTCATGCTGCCAGGCCTTACAGAGATAGGGCCTATAGTCCACACCCACGTCACAAGGGCGATTAAAGGCACAGAGAGAGCCTTCCTCCGGGTTTGAGGCTTTCTGCATTATACTTTGTATTGTTGCAAAGAGAACCAAGCGATACTCGTTTACAAGTTTCTCTAAGAGTTGAGAGCACTTCTTCAGAGTCGACTCCTGTAAGTTAACACTTTCTCCTCCGTTGGCGCGGTCTATCCAATACAAAGCTGACCGGCTATCCAAAATCAAAAGGCAGACAGAGGGACGACTGCAGAGCATGGTTTGCAGCGGGCACGGGGTGGGGAGGAACTGGGTGCTACCACCGCAGTACAGCAGAAACAATCGGCCAAGGCAGCGGCGCTCTGTTTCTTCAGAGCTCTGGGACAGCCGATGCTCCAGGACCGTAACCAGCCGGAGCGTATCAAAGTGGTCATCTGTATCAGTAAACACGACTTCTGCTTCCAGCCCACCTTCCGATTTCGCAAGTATACATCGTGCTGTCAAATGATAAAGCATTTCTGTTTTTCCTGTTCCTTCTGGACCATGAAATTCAAGAATATCACCATGCCCCGGTGACTATTCATCAGCAAACAGATGTGGTTCTGTTTCTTTCAAGGAGCTTCTACCTTCCAGTCGGGCGAGGAGCTGCGTCCCAGATTCAGCCCTATGGAAGTCACTACACATCTCCCCGGAGGCTCGGTGCACCAGCCACTCAACCTTCCCGCCTGCAGTGCCATTTACCGCCCGGTCCTTCTCTGTATTTTTTGTGTATAAAAACATTTTTTATTTTGGAGCATAGTTAATTAACTATACTGTGTTAGTTTCAGGTGTACACAAAAGTGATTCATCCACATGTTATATATCCACATGTATCTATTCTTTTTCAAATTCTTTCTCCATTTAGGTTATTATGGAATATTGAGTAGCACTCCCTGTACTACACTGTAAGTCCTTGTTGCTTGTCTGTTTTAAATATAGTGGTGTGTACATGTCAATCCTGAACTCTCCTTTCCCTCCCTGCCCCACCGGAGCTCTCTGCAATTGATTGATGCTAAAGACAGATAAGGAGAACCTGAAACAGGTCAAAACAAAGTCACTCAAGAGAATTACAAGGTCTAAAAAGAGAGTGCATGGCCAGCCTGAATAAGATTCTGAAGAAAGTAAAATGCTTTTCAGGATTCAATCTTCTCTCTCTGTGGGACTTTTCTTTTTCTTTTGCTTTTCCGGCATGCCCATGTTTCATCTTCTATTTTTCTTTTACATTCTTCCTAAGGTATCTCCTGTTTATCCTCCCTAAATTCTCAGGGTGGGCCTGCTCTAGCTAGGAATGCCCTATGCTCTGAACAATCCCCCATCTCTTTCCATCCATCAGACCTACTTGTTCTGGGGTGCAGGGTTTGCTCAGGACCAGACCTGTTGATACGAAGAACAGAGTCAGAGGAAACATTGGCTAGAATGAAACTGAGAGAAGCAGAAACAATCGGCCAAGGCAGCGGCGCTCTGTTTCTTCAGAGCTCTGGGACAGCCGATGCTCCAGGACCGTAACCAGCCGGAGCGTATCAAAGTGGTCATCTGTATCAGTAAACACGACTTCTGCTTCCAGCCCACCTTCCGATTTCGCAAGTATACATCGTGCTGTCAAATGATAAAGCATTTCTGTTTTTCCTGTTCCTTCTGGACCATGAAATTCAAGAATATCACCATGCCCCGGTGACTATTCATCAGCAAACAGATGTGGTTCTGTTTCTTTCAAGGAGCTTCTACCTTCCAGTCGGGCGAGGAGCTGCGTCCCAGATTCAGCCCTATGGAAGTCACTACACATCTCCCCGGAGGCTCGGTGCACCAGCCACTCAACCTTCCCGCCTGCAGTGCCATTTACCGCCCGGTCCTTCTCTGTATTTTTTGTGTATAAAAACATTTTTTATTTTGGAGCATAGTTAATTAACTATACTGTGTTAGTTTCAGGTGTACACAAAAGTGATTCATCCACATGTTATATATCCACATGTATCTATTCTTTTTCAAATTCTTTCTCCATTTAGGTTATTATGGAATATTGAGTAGCACTCCCTGTACTACACTGTAAGTCCTTGTTGCTTGTCTGTTTTAAATATAGTGGTGTGTACATGTCAATCCTGAACTCTCCTTTCCCTCCCTGCCCCACCGGAGCTCTCTGCAATTGATTGATGCTAAAGACAGATAAGGAGAACCTGAAACAGGTCAAAACAAAGTCACTCAAGAGAATTACAAGGTCTAAAAAGAGAGTGCATGGCCAGCCTGAATAAGATTCTGAAGAAAGTAAAATGCTTTTCAGGATTCAATCTTCTCTCTCTGTGGGACTTTTCTTTTTCTTTTGCTTTTCCGGCATGCCCATGTTTCATCTTCTATTTTTCTTTTACATTCTTCCTAAGGTATCTCCTGTTTATCCTCCCTAAATTCTCAGGGTGGGCCTGCTCTAGCTAGGAATGCCCTATGCTCTGAACAATCCCCCATCTCTTTCCATCCATCAGACCTACTTGTTCTGGGGTGCAGGGTTTGCTCAGGACCAGACCTGTTGATACGAAGAACAGAGTCAGAGGAAACATTGGCTAGAATGAAAGAGAGAGTTTCTTTCCTTAAAGCAGCAGCATGTTGATTTAGTCTCGTGTTCAAGTTCTGCCTATAACCCTTTCCAGATATTGAGTGGAGTCATTTCAAATTCCATGGCTTCAGTTTCTGTCTCCATAAAATGGGGCTCATTGAGAAATTCAAAGAAGACCATGTAAGAGCAAATAGCTCAGAATATTCTGGTGGCTTCTCATCTTACCCAGAGCAAAAGCCCCAATCCACCCTGTATGCAAGGTCCTGGTGCATGGGGATGATCCGGAGGATGATGTGGGGTGGAGGGGGGGTTCATGTTTGGGAGTTCATGTACACCTGTGGCGGATTCATGTCAATGTATGCCAAATCCAGTACAGTACTGTAAAGTGAAAAAAAAAAATGCACCAAGCTACATAGTGCACACCACAAAATTTTATTCATAAAAGATATGAATATTAAAAAACAAATATTTGAGGGTTTGCTATATCTGTCACTATATGGGTATGCTATATAAGTTAATGCAGCATCTCATGGACTACAGTGCACGTTACTATACTAGTTAATAGATGAAGAAGACACGTGGAGATGTTGACTAATATAAGCCATCATCTCTGTTGCTTGGAATATAGCAATAGATTGACTGACCTCCCTTTTTTCCCCCTTCTTTCTGCTCAGTCTATTCTAGAACACCACAGGCAAAGTGATCCTGTTAAAACTTGATTTAGATCTGGTTCATCCTCTGCTCAGAATCTTCTGGTGGCTTCCCATCTTACCCAGAGCAAAAGCCCAAATCCACCCTGTACGCGAGGTCCTGGTGACTGGCTTGCCTCTCTTTATCTTGCTTATTCCCATTGGTTACACTGCTTCCTTGCACCCTCTCATCCTCCCACCTTAGGAGCCATCCTGCTGGCTCCTTCCTGTGCCTGAATATTTCTCTGCCAATGATCACCATGGGCTCCTTCATATTCTTTTCTCAAAAACCACCTTCTCCTCACTCACCTTATCTAAAATGACAGCCTTGTACCCTCAAGACTTTTTACTTCCCTTCTCTGCTTATACTTTCCCTCTTAGCACCTATCATAGTCTATAATTCTCCTGGTTGCTTACCGGTTCATTCTCTCTCTCCCCAACTAGCTCATGAGTTCCCTGAGATAAGGAGGGACTTTGTTGTGTTTGTTGCTTTATCTTTAGCTGAATGAATATACTAACTTTCACCCCCGTGTCATACAACCAGTAAGAGATAAGACTTGATCTCAGGCTGACTTCAAAGCCTTAACCATGAAAGTTTATTGCTTTTCAAACTGTAAAATACTAAGTAAATGATAATTCTCTTGGGTCATTTAGGAGATAATGGTGGAGTATGGGAAGAACTCATGTTCCACTGGGTGGATTTGTCCAGATAGCTGAGTGGTAAAGAATCTGCCTGCCCATGCAAGAGCTATAGGAGATGCAGGTTTCGACCCTTGGGTCAGGAAGCTCCCAGGGAGGATGAAATGGTAGCACACTCTAGTATTCTTGCCCAGAGAATCCCATGGACAGAGGAGCCTGGCAGGCTACAGTCCATAGAGGTGCAGAAGAGTCAGACAGAACTGAGTGACTGAGTATGCATGTGATTATCAAAGCACTGGGAGAGTAGGGCTCACAAAAGGGCAGGCTGAGGTCCCCTCCAACCACTGTTTTTCCTTCATCTCTCTCCTGTCCAGTCACTTACGGAGTGGCTTAGGTAAAGTCTAGTCTGGGAGAAGACCAGACTCTGAGTCATAGTTGCTATGACAAGATCAGGAAAATTATAGCTGCCACTCCCTGCTGTGTGTGTTTCTATCCATTGTTCTTTCTCTCCCTTCCCTGCCTTTTACTTTCCCTTTCATCATTTTCCCTGTTCTACAACTGTTCCATAGCCTGAGGATGGCACTCCCGCTTTTTGCCTTGCTGTGTTGGTAGCATCCAAATGAGGAGACTGTTGATCCAGTCTGGACCAGATCATTTCAGTTCAGTTCAGTCACTCAGTCATGTCTGACTCTTTGCAACCCCATGAATCGCAGCACGCCAGGCCTCCCTGTCCATCACCAACTCCCGGAGTTCACTCAGACTCACATCCATTGAGTCCGTGATGCCATCCAGCCATCTCATCCTCAGTCGTCCCCTTCTCCTCCTGCCCCCAATCCCTCCCAGCATCAGAGTCTTTTTCAGTGAGTCAACTCTTCGCATGAGGTGGCCAAAGTACTGGAGTTTCAGCTTTAGCATCATTCCTTCCAAAGAAATCCCAGGGCTGATCTCCTTCAGAATGGACTGGTTGGATCTCCTTTAGTCTCAAGCCTCCCTAAATCCTTCCCAGCTCTGAAATTATGTATCTGAAATCTAAAGTACTTGTACGTTAATAAAATACTGTGTTCACACTACGTCCCAAACTCAGAGACTGAAACCAAGGGACGAAAGAAAATGGAAAGACCAGGCATTGGTCTAGAGGTGGAACAGATTAAAGGTTGTATAAGACCAGTTGTGTCTTTTTCCACCATTGGGTGGTCTGTTCCCTACTAGTCTTATTTAGAACCCAGAAGCACTCAGTCAATAGCCTTATTCTCAGGGATTTCCTACTGCAAAGTTGCTCTGGGTCTCATAGTCCACTCACAAAGCATTTTCTCTCAGGCTTGAGTTATCTTATTAGGGCTCTTTTCCGAGTCTGGTACAGATGGAGCCACACACCTGACTTCAGCTGTTCACCCTCCTGGGTCTCTCTGCTTGATTAGTAGACATTTTTGGTCTAGCTCTAGCTATTCAACAGTTTGTAAACCATTAACTGCAACTATATTAAAGTTTTAAGAAATAATTCCTAGGGTTCCAACAAAGGGTTTCTTTATAACTGCTACAAGAATAGTAATTTTTGGAGGAGGGAGAAACTGTAGACATTTTAGGAAATCCACCTTAGAAATTTTTAGAGAAACGTTACAGGTGTAACAGCAGGCAAAAAAATTATGGCATGTCTATTTGCTTTTCAAAACCTTAAGTTCACTCAGTGTATTTTTAACATCAAGGAATAAACGATCTGATCTCACCTTTCTTCAAGAGTGGGAGGGCCCTTCCTTTGTGACCTTCTGGTTTTGCTTTTAGTCCCCCTCCATGGAAACTCCCATTACAGCCAGAGAAGACGGGTGGCTTGGACATTCCAGAAGCCTTGCTCCATATGAGAGTGGTGTGAATGGTGTTTAGCAGCCTTGAAGTGAGGTCCTGCTGATCTTGGTGTTGGTCCAGGATCACTCATATTGCAGACTGTTCTTCGGATATTACTTTTTTCCATTGCTTGCAGGCATCTCTGATTCCTTTCTTGACTTCTTAGGAACTAATTTTCTTTAAGAACAGAAGAGGAATGCAATGATACATTCTCACTTGCAGTTGAGTAGTGACTGGAACCAGGAAAGAGAAATTGTGGTGAAAGCAATAGTTGGCAGTTTTAAAGCTTACGCCACCACAGGCACTACAGCCAAGTACTTGTTGTAGTTCAGCCACTAAGTCGTGTCCGATTCTTTGTGACCCCCATGAACTGCAGCACACCAGGTTCCTCTGCCTTCCGTCACCTCCCTGAGTTTACTCAAACTCATGTGCATTGAGCTGGTGATGCCATCCAACCATCTCATCCCCTGCTGCTTCCTCCTTGTTTTGCCTTCAATCTTTCCCAGCATCAGTCTTTTCCAATGAGTCAGTTCTTTGCATCAGGTGGCCAAAGTGTTGGAACTTCAGCTTCAGCATCAGTCCTTCCAAAGAATATTCGGGACTGATTTCCTTTAGGATTGACTGGTTTGATCTTGCAGTCCAAGGGACTCTCAAGGGTCTCCTCCAACACCACAGTTCAAAAGCATCGATTCTTTGGCACTCAGTTTTCTTTATAGTCCAACTTTCACATCTATACATGACTACTGGAAAAACCATAGCTTTGACTAGATGGACCTTTGTTGGCAAAGTAATGTCTCTGCTTTTTAATATGCTGTCTGGGTTGGTCATAGCTTTTCTTCCAAGAAGCAAGTGTCTTTTAATTCAATTTCAGGGCTATAGTCACCATCCACAGTGATTTTGGAGCCCAGGTAAAGCAAATCTATCACTGCTTCCACTTTTTTCCCCTTCTATCTGCCATGAAGTGATGGGACCAGAGGCCATGATCTTAGTTTTTTGAATGTTGAGTTTTAAGCCAGCTTTTTCACTCTCCTCTTTCACCTTCATCAAGAGGTTCTTGAGTTCCTTGTCCCTTTCTTCCATTAGAGTGGAATCATTTGCACATCTGAGGTTATTGATATTTCTCCCAGAAATCTTGATTTCAGCTGGTGCTTCATCCAGCCTGGCATTTTGCATATAAGTAGAATAAGCAGGGTGTTAATATACAGCCTTGACGCACTCCTTTCCCAACTTGGAACCAGTCTATTGTTTTGTATGATGTTCTAACTTGACCTGCATACAGGTTTCTCAGGAGACAGGTAAGGTGGTCTGGCATTACCGTATCTTTAAGAATTTTTCACCGTCTGTTGTGATTCACACAGTCAAAGGCTTTAGTGTAGTCAGTGAAGTAGAAGTAGGTGTTTTTCTGGAATTCCCATGCTTTCCCTATGATCAGTGAATTTTGGCATTTTGATCTCTCGTTTCTCTGTCTTTTCTAAACCCAACTTGTACATCTGGAAGTTCTTGGTTCATGTAATCTAGTTTGAAGGATTTTAAGCATAATCTTACTAGCATGCAAAATGAACACAATTGTCTGGTAGTTGAACATTCTTTGGCATTGCCCTTCTTTGGGATTGGAATGAAAACTGAGATTTTCCAGTCCTGTGGCCACTGCGGAGTTTTCCAAATTTGCTGACATACTGAGTGCAGCTCTGTAAGTGGGCTTACAGATGAGAAACTTGTCTTACAGATGAGAAAACTGAGAGCCAGATTTTTGTTTTGATTTTTTAAATACAGTTGATTTACAACGTGGTCCACTGGAGAAGGGAATGGCAAGCCACTTCAGTATTCTTGCCTTGAGAACCCCATGAACAGTATGAAAAGGCAAAATGATAGGATACCAAAAGAGAATCTCCCCAGGTCGTTAGGTGCCCAATATGCTACTGGAGATCAGTGGAGAAATAACTCCAGAAAAAATGAAGGGATGGAGCCAAAGCAAAAACAATACCCAGTTGTGCATGTGACTTGTGATAGAAGCAAGATCCGATGCTGTAAAGAACAATATTGCATAGGAACCTGGAATGTCAGGTCCATGAATCAAGGCAAATTGGAAGTGGTCAAACAAGAGATGGCAAGGGTGAACGTCGACATTCTAGGAATCAGCGAACTAAAATGGACTGGAATGGGTGAATTTAACTCAGATGACCATTATATCTACTACTGCGGGCAGGAATCCCTCAGAAGAAATGGAGTAGCCATCATGGTCAACAAAAGAGTCCGAAATGCAGTACTTGGATGCAATCTCAAAAACGACAGAATGATCTCTGTTCGTTTCCAAGGCAAACCATTCAATATCACAGTTATCCAAGTCTATGCCCCAACCAGTAATGCTGAAGAAGCTGAAGTTGAACGGTTTTATGAAGACCTACAAGACCTTGTAGAACTAACACCCAAAAAAGATGTCCTTTTCATTATAGGGGACTGGAATGCTAAAGTAGGAAGTCAAGAAACACCTGGAGTAACAGGCAAATTTGGCCTTGGAATGCGGAATGAAGCAGGGCAAAGACTAATAGAGTTTTGCCAAGAAAATGCACTGGTCATAGCAAACACCCTCTTCCAGCAACACAAGAGAAGACTCTACACATGGACATCACCAGATGGTCAACACCGAAATCAGATTGATTATATTCTTTGCAGCCAAAGATGGAGAAGCTCTATACAGTCAACAAAAACAAGACCAGGAGCTGACTGTGGCTCAGATCATGAACTCCTTATTTCCAAATTCAGACTTAAATTGAAGAAAGTAGGGAAAACCGCTAGACCATTCAGGTATGACCTAAATCAAATCCCTTATGATTATACAGTGGAAGTGAGAAATAGATTTAAGGGCCTAGATCTGATAGACAGAGTTCCTGATGAACTATGGAATGAGGTTCGTGACATTGTACAGGAGACAGGGATCAAGACCATCCCCATGGAAAAGAAATGCAAAAAAGCAAAATGGCTGTCTGGAGAAGCCTTACAAATAGCACTGAAAAGAAGAGAGGCGAAAAGCAAAGGAGAAAAGAAAAGATATAAGCATCTGAATGCAGAGTTCCAAAGAATAGCAAGAAGAGATAAGAAAGCCTTCTTCAGCAATCAATGCAAAGAGATAGAGGAAAACAACAGAATGGGAAAGACTAGAGATCTCTTCAAGAGAATTGGAGATACCAAGGGAACATTTCATGCAAAGATGGGCTCGATAAAGGATAGAAATGGTATGGACCTAACAGAAGCAGAAGATATTAAGAAGAGGTGGCAAGAATACACAGAAGAACTGTACAGAAAAGATCTTCACGACCCAGATAATCATGAGGATGTGATCACTAATCTAGAGCCAGACATCTTGGAATGTGAAGTCAAGTGGGCCTTAGAAAGCATCACTAAGAACAAAGCTAGTGGAGGTGATGGAATTCCCGTTGAGCTGTTTCAAATCCTGGAAGATGATGCTGTGAAAGTGCTGCACTCAATATGCCAGCAAATTTGGAAAACTCAGCAGTGGCCACAGGACTGGAAAAGGTCAGTTTTCATTCCAATTCCAAAGAAAGGCAATGCCAAAGAATGCTCAAACTACCGCACAATTGCACTCATCTCACACGCTAGTAAAGTAATGCTCAAAATTCTCCAAGCCAGGCTTCAGCAATATGTGAACCGTGAACTCCCTGATGTTCAAGCTGGTTTTAGAACAGGCAGAGGAACCAGAGATCAAATTGCCAACATCCGCTGGATCATGGAAAAAGCAAGAGAGTTCCAGAAAAACATCTATTTCTGCTTTATTGACTATGCCAAAGCCTTTGACTGTGTGGATCACAATAAACTGTGGAAAATTCTGAAAGAGATGGGAATACCAGACCACCTAACCTGCCTCTTGAGAAATCTGTATGCAGGTCAGGAAGCAACAGTTAGAACTGGACATGGAACAACAGACTGGTTCCAAATAGGAAAAGGAGTACGTCAAGGCTGTATATTGTCTCCCTGCTTATTTAACTTATATGCAGAGTACATCATGAGAAACGCTGGACTGGAAGAAACACAAGCTGGAATCAAGATTGCCGGGAGAAATATCAATAACCTCAGATATGCTGATGACACCACCCTTATGGCAGAAAGTGAGGAGGAGCTAAAAAGCCTCTTGATGAAAGTGAAGGAGGAGAGCGAAAAAGTTGGCTTAAAGCTCAACATTCAGAAAACGAAGATCATGGCATCCGGTCCCATCACTTCATGGGAAATAGATGGGGAAACAGTGGAAACAGTGTCAGACTTTATTTTTTTGGGCTCCAAAATCACTGCAGATGGTGACTGCAGCCATGAAATTAAAAGACGCTTACTCCTTGGAAGAAAAGTTATGACCAACCTGGATAGTATATTCAAAAGCAGAGACATTACTTTGCCGACTAAGGTCCGCCTAGTCAAGGCTATGGTTTTTCCTGTGGTCATGTATGGATGTGAAAGTTGGACTGTGAAGAAAGCTGAGCGCCGAAGAACTGATGCTTTTAAACTGTGGTGTTGGAGAAGACTCTTGAGAGTCCCTTGGACTGCAAGGAGATCCAACCAGTCCATTCTGAAGGAGATCAGCCCTGGGATTTCTTTGGAAGGAATGATGCTAAAGCTGAAACTCCAGTACTTTGGCCACCTCATGCGAAGAGTTGACTCATTGGAAAAGACTCTGATGCTGGGAGGGATTGGGGGCAGGAGGAGAAGGGGACGACCGAGGATGAGATGGCTGGATGGCATCACTGACTCGATGGACCTGAGTCTGAGTGAACTCTGGGAGAGATGGTGATGGACAGGGAGGCCTGGCGTGCTGCGATTCATGGGGTCGCAAAGAGTCGGACACGACTGAGCGACTGAACTGAACTGAACTGAACTGAGGCAAAATGATTCTCAAATTGTTTTCAATTATAGGCTATCCCAAGATATTCAATACAGTTCCCTGTGCTATACAGTACGTTCTTGTTGTTTATCTATTTTATGTGTAACAGTGTGTATCTGTTAATCCTAAATCTCCAATTCATTCTCCCCCTTCCCTCCTTGGTAACCAGTCTTTTGTTTTCTGTATCTGTGAGTCTATTTCTGCTTTATAAATAAGGTCACAGGTATCATTTTTTAGATTCCACATATAAGTGATATCACATGCTGTTTGTTTTTCTCTGTCTGACTTACTTCACTTATCTCTGGGTCCATCCATGTTTCTGCAAACGAGCCAGAGATGTTAAGTACATCCTCTAAGGTCACCCAGATAGTTAGTGATGTAGCTTCCTTTCACCTAATGAAAAACTGTGTGTGTGTGGTTTTTTTTCCCTTCCCTATATTGAGCAACAAAGCTTCCTTTTGGCTTCTGGTTATGTTATGGAATTTTAGGGAAATTCCTGTCTAAGGAATTTTTTCTCTCAGCCTTGTTTGTATCTACCTTCTTCCTATTTCTCTCCACTCTTCCCCTTCCTCCCCCACAGGCCACAACCACATAGTACAGTGGAAAGAGAGAGGATTTTGAAAACGGGCAAGCATTCAATCTTCACTATGCAACTTTTCAAAGATAAGACTTGAGGCAAAAACTTCAGTCCTTTGAGCCCTAATTCCTCATATTAAAAAAAAACAAACCAAACAAGCTCTTTCATAGAGTAGTTGTAACGATTAAATATGATAATGCATGTGAAACTTGAATATTCTGGCCCTTATTGTCACCTAAAGTTTCTACTTTGTGTAGTGTTCCATTTAATAGGAGATACATCCATTTCCAAAAGCCTTAAGAAATAACACAAATCATTGTGTGTGTCTAAAAAAGAAAGGTGCAGTCTCCTTATTCAACATCGATCAAAACTTCCTAAAAATTCTCTTCTCCCCCGAGTTACAGTTCACAGTGCAGCTACCCCAATCCTGGCCAAAATTATTAGTTCTTCCTCATTTCGCTCTCTTCCTAATGTACCAGCCCCCGTCCAGCAGGTCGACTGTTCCATTATCTAAAGTTTGACTGAAGCATGGCCTTAAACTATTTCTAAAGCAGGTTTGCTGGGACAAACACACGCAAAAGCAAAAACCTTCCCTTTTTTCTCTTCCTCCCCATTTCCCCCAGATTCATCTCTTCCTACTCTGTTATCTCTAGTAGCTTCTTTTTCTCTTTTAGTCTTATATTTTATGGTTATCTGTGTCTAATATTCAGATAGACTATGAGCATTGATTTAGTTAGGAATGCTTCAGGCTGCAAGAGGCAGAAAATTTGACAGTGAGTGGCTTAAAAAGAAGTTGTTTTCTTACATACAGAATGTCAAGATAAAAGAAACCAGCTGTTGGCCTTGGTTTAGCAGCTGATCCTTTTGCAGAGCCAAAAATCTCTGCTCAGCTAAGTCTTTCATCTCATCAAGAAAGCTTTCCCAGAATTTGAGCAAGCATTTTTGTATATGTTGTTAAACTATATCAAATGGCAACACCAAGCTTTAGGAAGCCTGGGAGCTGAGAAACTTCACAGGAGAGGGGAATCCAAAGAAAGGGGGTTGGGATCAGGTCTCATGTCTGCCATGCTCCTTAAAGACAGAAAAAATCCTGTTCAATCCTTCTTTGCTTTGCCTAGTGCCACTTCTGCCACATAGAAAGCGAAAGTGTCAGTCACTCAGTCGCGTCCGACTCTTTGTGACCCCACAGACTGTAGCCCATCAGGCTCCTCTGTCCGTGGAATTCTCCAGGCAAGAATACGGAAGTGGGTTGCCAGTCCCTTCAGGTGATCTTCCCGACCCAGGGATTGAACCTTGGTCTGTTGCATCGCAGGCAGATTCTTTACCATCTGAGCCACCTGGAAAGCCCTGGAACATAGAAAGTGCTCAATAAATATCTGTTAAATTGATAAATTTATGAATAAATAAAAAATGAATGGATGAATGTCTTTTCAGCTGCCAAAGCATGTGAGGCTTTAGGAAGAATCCCTTAAAAAAAAAACCAAAAACACTGAAGTATATTTGATTTACAATGCTGATTGACAGTGATGATTTACAATGATTTACAATGTCAGTTTCTGGTATACAGCAAAATGATTCAGATTCTTTTCCATTACAGTTTATTACAAGAGAGAGTATAGTTCCCTGGGCTATGTAGTAAGATCTTGTTTCTTATATATAATAGTTTGGATCTGCTAATCCCAAACTCCTGATTTATCCCCTCCCCCTAAAACTTTGGTAACTATAAGTTTTTCATGTCTATGAGTCTGTTTCTGTTTTTTAAATAAGTTCATTTGTATCATATTTTAGATTTCACATAATACATTTTGGTATTTGTCTTTCTGACTTCATTTAGTATGATCATTTGTAGGTCCATTCATGTTGCTGGAAATGGCTTTATTTCATTCTTTTTTATGACTGAGTAGTGTTCCATTATACATACTGTATCTCCTTCATCCATTTATCTTTTGATGGACATTTGGGTTGCTTTCATATCTTGGCTATTGTATACAGTGCTGTTAAGAACATTGGGAGGTGTATCTTTTTGAATTAGAGTTTTCTCTGAATATGTGCACAAGACTGGGATTGCTGAATCATACGGTAACTCTATTTTTAATTTTTTAAGGAACCTCTATACTATCTTCCCGGGGAAGGCAATGGCACCCCACCTCAGTACTCTTGCCTGGAAAATCCAATGGACGGAGGAGCCTGGTAGGCTGAAGTCCATGGGGTCGCTAGCAGTTGGACAGACTGAGCGACTTCACTTTCACTTTTCTCTTTCATGCATTGGAGAAGGAAATGGCAACCCACTCCAGTATTCTTGCCTGGAGAATCGCAGGGATGGGGGAGCCTGGTGGGCTGCCGTCTATAGGGTCACACAGAGTCGGACACGACTGAAGTGACTTAGCAGCAGCAGCAGCAGCAGCAGCATACTATCTTCCATTGTGGCTGCACTAATTTACAACCCCACCAACGTGTAGGAGGGTTTAGAGAGTACTCTTTACAAGACTGGCTGGAGTTAGACTGCAGTGTAAAAAATTTTCCATGCCAAAATCAGGAGAAAATGGTTTAAATAGTCTAGACTCTGATTTTTAGAAATTCTTCAGAAGGTTTCGAAAGTGTTGAACTAAAACAGTCAGATATTTCTCCAACAAAGATAGGTACATTCAGCGTCAGCAGAAAATTACAACTCAAGGTCTGTAAATATGGAGAGCCAGTTGCAAGGGAAAGAGGCCACTTACATAGAAGGGACAAGGAAATTGGGAGAGCTATAGTAAGCCAAACGTCCATGAATTCTTATTGGCTGAGTCCTTGTCGGGAGAGAAGAGGACTTCTCTTCTCCCATTGGGCTCTGCTGTCTTCCTGGGGGCATGAGAGCTCCCCCTTCTGGTCTCAGGATTCTATCTGAACTTCCACGGACGGAGGAGCCTGGCAGGCTACAGTCCATGGGACCGCAAAGAGTTGGACATGACTGAGCAACTAACACTCGTGTCTGTTAAGTTTTTACAAAAGGCTCAAAGCGATCCTATGAGTTCTGTTAGTTATATGACCTTTGTATAGTTATACTGCTACAGGATAAGAGTAATATATTTCTAGAGAAACTTGGAGGAATTGATGATCTGAACTGGAAACAATTATGGCTTTCTTTTGTGTGCTTCATCTAAAGGCTTATTTGTTTTTTAAGCTAAAAGTTTTAAAGTCATAGAACTGATGATAGGCTGGGAGAAATTTACCACACAGTGAAGACCTGAGTAGTAATGTCCGCATGAAGTCAGTCCCATTTGGCTTTATTCAGTGATATCCTTGAATCTTAGAAAAGTCTCTTTATGCATGAGGATTGCCCTTTTTTAGAAGCATACAGGCACACTTTGCATGAACTAGCTTCATTCCCAGCTCTGTTCTATGTCTTCTTTGCTTTCTCTTCGTTTCTTTTTCCTCTCACTTTATTGTACGTATCTTTAGGAGTTTTCTTACACCCATCATGAGTAAGGCAGGATATAAACCGTGAGTTAGTGACCATGCATAGTAGTATTTTTTATGACCATTTCTGAAATGAAGAGCTATAATGATTTGTATTTTTAATTAAGCCTGTTCAGAACAGGCACACGACTTAACTGACATCAAAGGGAATTCAAAGTGTTAAAGACTGCACTCGAAAATATATCTGGGCTTCTTTGAGATGTGACATACTGTAAGTTCAATGGTGGTTTGTAACGTAATGCCAAGCTGTGAGTTTAGGCACCTCATATAGTGTTCATATTTATGACAGGCAAATCTGTTGTTTTCATGATTGCCAAACCACCCTCCCCCATTACTCACCCTAATGTTCCTTGGGTGATTAAAAATGTGTGGTTATTTCATTTGAATTTTCGCCTTCAATTAAGTATATAGGAAAATAAGAATAGTTTTCGTAGGATTGATTGGGGTCTATGAAACAGATGTGAAATAAACATTGCTTTTAATTACTGTTTATTAGATAGGAAATTAATCTCGTCGTGGTGAAGTGGCTCAGTCGTGACCGACTCTTTGCGATCCCATAGACTGTAGCCTACCAGGCTCCTCTGTCCATGGGGTTTTCCAGGCACTAGTACTGGAGTGGATTGCCATTTCCTTCTCCAGGGGATCTTCCCAACCCAGGGCTTGAACCCGGGTCTCCCGCATTGTAAACAGTCGCTTTACCGTCTGAGCCACCAGGAAAGTCCCTAGGAAATTGATCTAGCCATGCCTTATTTTAAAAAAGAGTTAGTCTTGGGAGCAATTCTTTCCTTAGTGTAAAGTCTCAGTCGGCATTGTGAAGTGAGTAGTACTGAAAACTTAACAGGTGGCTTAGCGATAGATGCACAAAGGAAGAGAATTATTACAACACCTTACCTGCTTGCAGATGTCCTGGGTATGGAAATACATGCTGCCTGTGTCTCTTAGTACCGCCTAGGCTTTTAATTTGTAGTGATTTCTTTATCCTCGACAGGACTGTCTGTAAATAAATCCAACTGACTTTTAAATTTATGACGGAGAATTTCAACTGGAGGGAGGGAAGTCTGTCCATAGAGGAGAAAAATGGGAATCGACACAAAAAGAGTAAATTGTTTTTTAATTTTTATTTAGTGGGTCTAAGGGAGTGGGGTTGAAAATTTACGTGGAGAGGAAGTAAAATCAGAATTCTCTGTTTCTTCATAGAATTGCTCTGGAAACTGCATTTAAATCTAGCTTCAATTTAAGCATGAGTCTTTGAGTATCATAATCTTGCTGTCAAATGAGATTTACCAGTGTCATTTTTCAAAAGACTCTTGTAAAGCTTTATTTGAGAGTAGTTGGTGAAGCTGTTGGGACTTCTTTACTCTGTTGACTCTAGCCCTATAGTGTTAGAAATTGTATGACAGTACAGAATACCCTGCCTCACATCACAGAGGCATATGAATTCTATAAACCATTAAAATACTGACAAAAACCCCTAATGGAGTTATAACTCTAGGTAATCAGCTTCAATGGTTAACATCACAGAGGGGCAATAGAAAATTATGTGACTCCTATTGGAAGTTAATAATATCACCCATGATGTATTTTTGGTCAAAAAGAATCAGTCTTATTAGATCAAGCTTTAGGTCTAACTAACAGTTTATAGTGAATAAAGGGGATAAAGAGATGTATAAAAAGACACCACAAGAATTTATTCACCAAAATCCAGAAGGTGAAAAACTCTATGGGACAAACAATCTGGTTTCTTTGACAAACAAATTGCCAAGAAATAAAAAAGAGAAGGAAGCTACAGATGAAAAGAGACTTACTGTGAATATCATACAAAAACATTATGAACCTCCTTGTTTGGAATCTGATTTAAAGACACCAACTGTGTTTTTTTTAATGGATATAATTGGAGAACTCTGAATGCTGACTGATTATATAATAATATTAAAGAAATATCAGTGATTTTAACATGCATTAAGATTGAATGTTATAAGTCCTTGCCTTTTAATGTACAGTGGTAGTGGTGGTTTAGTTGCTGAGTTATGTCCGACTCTTACGACTCCATGAAGCCCTCCAGGCTCCTCTGTCCATAGGATTTCCCAGGCAAGAATACTGGAGTGAGTTGCCATTCCTTTCTCCAAGGGATCTTCCTGACCCAAGGATTGAACCCGAGTCTCCTGCTTTACAAGTGGATTCTTTATCAACTGAGCCACCAGGGAAGACTTTAAGCATCACCCAACACCCCCCCCCCGCCCTTCCCCCAGGGCTCACACCACGAAATTTGGGCAGGGGGAGACGGGTGGTTTCAATGAGAGAAGATTGGCCATGAGCTGATAATTCGTGCAACTTCGTGATGCCCTTGGTACGGGGGATTCATGGTACTCATCTTCTGCATTTGTGTTGGAATTTTCCAAAACCAAAAGAAAACAAAAAATCTAAAGTTAAAAATCACTACAGCACACACACACACACACAAATACACACACCTTGCAAAGATCTCAGATTCTATTCTGACAGTTTCAAGCCCTGACATGAGTACTCTTTACCTCAAAGCTTTTCTTGATGTCTTCTCCAAAGCTGACTGTATGATCTGGCCTTGGTTTGTATCCCTGTAGTCGTCTGTGCCAACTCCTCCTGTTGTTATCATCAAGTTGTAATTGCTTAGTCACCTGGGGAGCGGAATGATATGTACATGTTTTAGTAATTGTATTTATTTTTGACGGTGCTGAGTCTTCGTTGCTGTGTTGGTGAAGTGCACAGTTTTCTCAGGCAGGGCCTTCTCTGGCTGCAGGGCAAAGACTCTAGGGCTTCGGGAGTTGGAGCACACGGGCTTGGTAGTCCTGACTCCCCGGCCCTAGAGCCCAGGCTCGGTAGTTGTGTTGTACAGACTTAGTTGCTCTGTGGCACGTGGGATCTTCCCAGATCAGGGGGTTGAACCTGAGTCTCCTGCATTGGCAAGGGAGCCAGCAGAGAAGCCCCTGGAATAATACTTTTGAATAAGCTTTCTGTTTCCCATCTCTATTCTTACCCCTTGGCCTTTACCCTACTCAGCCAGCTTAAGTATCTTTTGTTCATGGCCTCAGGGAAGGGGTGGTAGAGGAGACACAGAGACAAAAATAGATAAAGATGCGATGAGTTAGAGAAGAACTAACTCGTAGCTAGGATTCCCTTGCTGGAATATGGGATGAGATGCGGGGAACAGAGCCTAGTGGGAGTAGAGACTGATGGGATCCAAGATGATATGCCAGGTCTGGAGGGTTCCAGACAAGCCTGGAGTCTGTCTCCAGAGAGAGCTTGCCCACGTGTGACCATCCTCTAGAGTGAGCACTATTTGGCACCACCACCAGGGAGCTGTGTGAGAAGGCCCAGTCTCATGCCAGTGCGGACTGTACATCACTTGCGCTATCCTCCTCTTCGGTGCTGGGTCCCCTAGCATGGGGGACAGGATGGAGATCAGTTCAGTCGCTCAGTCGTGTCCGACTCTTTGTGACCCCATGGACTGCAGCATGCCAGGCCTCCCTGTCTATCACCAGCTCCCAGAGTTTACTCAAACTCATGTCCAGTGAGTCAGTGATGCCATCCAACCACCTCATCCTCTGTCGTCCCTTCTCCTGCCTTCATTCTTTCCCAGCATCAGGGTCTTTTCTACTGAGTCAGTTCTTCTCATCAGGTGGCCAAAGTACTGGAGCTTCAGCTTCAGCTTCAGCATCAGTCCTTCCAATGAATATTCAGGACTGATTTCTTTTAGAATTGACTGGTTTGATCTCCTTGAAGTCCAAGGGACTCTCAAGAGTCTTCTCCAACACCACAGTTCAAAAGCATCAATTCTTTGGTGCTTGGCTTTCTTTGTAGTCCAACTCTCACATCCATACATGACCACTGGAAAAACCATAGCGTTGATTATATGACCCTTTGTCGGCAAAGTAATGTCTTTGCTTTTTAATATGTTGTCTAGGTTTGTCATAGCATAAGACGGAGATGGAGGGAATATAACCTGGAGAGAAGCAGACAGGTGAGGTCTGGGATGGTGGGATATGCCTGGCTTCTGAACAGAGTCAGAAATGAAACCAAGAAGTGACAAACAAGAACCACAGTATCACCCTTATTATTAACCAACCCTAGATAGAAGATGTAGAAATGGGTTATAGAAACCCAGATGAGGTAGACATACCTTCTCTCCTTGCTGGCAGTGCTGGAGGAAGGGCAGGCTCTTGCTCTGGGAGATGAGGGGTGTTCCGTGAGGTTATTGGAGGCTCCAACTGCTCATCTTGGTAAGCAGGTTTGCTCTTGAGAGGAAAAAGGGAGATGGTATGAGCATGCCCAGTATGTTCTTCCTGAATTTATCAGGTACAGAAATGCCTATATTTACCTTTCCTACAAAATTGGGCTGGAGAACCAGCAGAGTTATGTTAGTTGTGCTGCTCTTGACAGTAAAGGAAAACCAGAGATGACGAAGAGGCTGTCCCCTCTCATAGTCAGCAATCAGCACACCACCTAGTGATTATCTGACGGAAGATAGTCATCTGCACAAAACTTGGCTCAATACCCAATCAACTGGTCCAAGAGGGCTAACCAGCATCTCAAAAATCCCAGGACCCTTGGAGACGCTACAGTGGAGATTGTGAACATCACTGCCCAAGGGGTCAGTGGTGGCTGTAGCTGGAAAGTTGAACTCTCAGTTACCCTTGAAAGTGGTAAATTCATTTCTGTCTTTGTGTGTGTACGTATGTGTCTGTGTGTTCCTTCACCAAAAGTGTAAAATATTTTTGAGGGCAAGGATTAGAGTTTGTTTAAAATTGTATTAGTATCTATAATGTAAATATAAATAAATATTTACTGAATTCCCTTACAGTGATATTTTATTAATGTTATTTTTACCAATTAAACAAATATCTTGGCTACTGAGAGCAAATCCACTTGTCTTCTGGATTAATGCCACGATTATGGCCCCATGTACACTCACTTCTAGATTGCCATCTATTTTAATTTCATAAGTTAACCTTTGAAACAGTTACTGTCTTGTAGTGTTAAGGACAACTTCATTCTCTCCAGTAATTGAAATATTATTTATAAATTTATAAATTAAATTTATAGCATTCAGGTAATGGATGTTATAAATTTATCAGTACTTTTTCCCTTTCCTGCCCACGATCTATGGAAATTGAATTGTGTTCTCAGCATGTTTCTAAATCAGCAGTATCATCCAATAAATCATAACTATTCATGTCACTTCTTGAATTGATAGAAAATTTTATCAACTTAGAAAAATACTGTGCTCAACTACCTAATTTTATAGATGATCTCTGCTTTCTAAAATTAAGTTTCCTTTTCAAGTTGTACAAAATCTCACATATTATGTCATCTTGCAGTGACATTTATCAATTATTGGCCACTCAGCACCAATACCTCTTCCCACTTACACACTGATTGTATTTAGGGAAATTAATTCCCTCCATTGTGTTTTGGACTAGTGCTAAATGCAGATATTTGCTGTGCCNGCATATTATGTCATCTTGCAGTGACATTTATCAATTATTGGCCACTCAGCACCAATACCTCTTCCCACTTACACACTGATTGTATTTAGGGAAATTAATTCCCTCCATTGTGTTTTGGACTAGTGCTAAATGCAGATATTTGCTGTGCCATTTTGGACTCTGAGGTGATTTCTGGAGGCTCCTTCTATTGAATCCTTTTTCCTTATCACTCAGGAACTACCTAGTAGCTGTAGGCTATGATAGTATCAGAGTTTCATGCAGCTTTAAGTCTTGAGTAGAATTATGCCAGGTTGGAAGAGATTGTTGGAGCTGTTACATGCTAATGGTACAATCTGGGCACAGTTGACAGCAGTTTCAACTGCAAAGACCTTCTGGAGTCACTTGGTTTCATTCACTTTGAGACTATTTTATCATCTCTTTCTTCCAGTTTGTGGTTCTCCCATATCCTTTTAATTAATCCTTCCCTTTGTGTTTATGTTTGCCAAGACAGTTTCTGTTGCTTGTAGCCATAGAAGCTTAACTAACTTAGCTTAAGTGAAAGCAGCACAAAGTGGAAGGAACGCTGAGTTAAGGGTCATGGGATATGAGCTATAGTCATGGCTTTGCAACTCACTTGCTTTGAGACTTAGGAGGAAAAGCCACTTAGCCTCTTTAGACTTCAGTTTCCTCATCTGTGAAGATAATAGGATAATATTAAAGGTTCAGGTTTTTAAAATATAGGTTCACAAATCACGTTGTTACTGGTTAGGGACCACTATTAGGAAATAACAACACAACATTCTAATTAAAGTAAGAACTTCTTTTTTCTGAATGGCTTTACTTTAAAAAAAAATAAACTGGTTTATATTTTCTAATTACAAAAGGAAATAATTTAATACATACTTGTGCTAAGTTTAGAAGACACAGACAACTAAGAAAGTATAATGAGAAATCGCCGAACGCCATAGTAAAAATGAAGCCCTCATCTCAAGTAACAAATTTTTGTCAAGTGAGAAGATTTTAATTGATTTTCTCTCACTACAAAATTAGGACATTGGTATTAATATTTAACTATATAGAACTTATAATGAAATACTAAACCAACAAATAATGTATAAGATAGGTTGCTAGTGGGAACCTGCTCCCTAAAATAAAAACTTTTATAGAAGTTTCACTTGATATTGCAACATACAAGGTGCTGTGAATATGTCAAATACATTAATCCTTGACTGAGCATTTACTCCGTAGCTCATCTCTTGGGTGGAGTGACCAAATATTGGAACAGATTTCTACAACAGAGAGTAAAGAGTAAAGGGACATGTAACTGCAGGCTCTTGGAAAATATTAACTCAGTTCATTGGGTGTATTTATGACAGAGCCAGCCTCAAAGATGACTGATAGCGTTGGTTTTAGGTCCAGAGAGTAGGAAATGCTGACACATTACATTAAAAATAAAATAAAGCCCATTCAGCAGATGTTGGCTGTGGGGAATGAATCCTTCTTTCAGAGGGCTTGAGTCTGTTGTAAATTTGAGATATGTATATACAACCTCTGGTTTGAGAGTGGTTGTCACTGAGTGTCGCCTGTTATTTCTAGGCTCCTTCTTATCTCTGGTTTCATCAGATTTGGGTTAGCACTTTCGGTGACCTGTGGATGGCACAAAGACTGACTTCCAGTTACTTCAGATTTCAGATTCAGACTTTGTGGTTGTTATACTTGACCTGTACAGTTCAATGCTGTAGAAACACAGCATCTAAAGGACATTTGACAGTTTTCCAGATACTTCAGATGACTTCTACAATCAACTTGGATGCTATTAGATCCTTGCAAAATCTACTTTGAGGTCATAATATACAGTCTGTGTGTCGTTTGTTTGACTACCGAGATCAAAGCACATCCAGTTCATTTGGCCTCATAGAGACACTTAGTCTCTTAGAACTGATGGACCACTTGGTTCAGAGTCTTTTCTAAGACATTTACTTCCACCAAGCGGATGATCTTTCACTTCTCAGATTCTTGCAGGTTTTCCCTCTCATTCAGATGAAAAAGTTGTAGACTAGCCTGTAATACCTCCCATGATCTGGTCCTGCTCTTCCCTTTCTTCGCCTCCTTCTGTCTTCCCGGGTTCACCCCATTCTAGTCACATCAGTTATCTTGTTCTTTGAACTCTTGACTGTCTCAGGGACCTTGCCTTGCTGGAGGAAAGAGGCCTCTAGCACCCTCCAAATTCTGTGAAGGAGTTCTTCTCTACTACTAGAGTACACCACCACGCCACACCAATGGATACTGCATCCTACTGCTGTGTGAACCAGAGGGTCTGGTCTGATGGTGGGTGGTAGGCTGGATGGTTGCTAGAGTGTTGGTTACTGGAGTCTTTGCGCCAAAGTTGACTATTATTCACCCAAGTCAGCCCCACACCAGTTTGCTGTGCTGGAGCTGGGCCACCATGTATACTGGTCCCATCCCAATAGGGTAGAGTATAGCATTGCTGCCCACAAATGGTAGTAACTAATATTCGCTGAGCACTTACTATGTGCTAAGAACTTTGTTCACTTAATGCTCATAACAGCTCTGTGAGGTGGGCACTATAATTATCCACATCTTATAGGTGGTCAGGACTGAGTCTTTGAAAGGGTTAACTTGTTTATACAGGTAACAAATATAGAGACTGGATTTTAGCCAAGCTGTTATGACACCACCCTTATGGCAGAAAGCAAAGAAGAACTAAAGAGCCTCTTGATAAAAGTGAAAGAGGAGAGTGAAAATGTTGTCTTAAAGCTCAACATTCAGAAAACGAAGATCTTGGCATACAGTCCCATCACTTCATGGCAAATAGATGGGGAAAGAGTGGAAACAAAGGCTGACTTTATTTTTTTTGGCTCCAAAATCACTGCAGATGGTGATTGCAGCCATGAAATTAAAACATGCTTACTCCTTCGAAGAAAAGTTATGACCAACATAGGCAGCATATTAGAAAGCAGAGATATTACTTTGTCAACAAAGGTCCATCTAGTCAAGGCTATGGTTCTTCCAGTGGTCATGTATGGATGTGAGAGTTGGACTGTGAAGAAGGCTGAGTGCCAAAGAATTGATGCTTTTGGACTGTGCTGTTGGAGAAGACTCTTGAGAGTCCAGCTGGACTTCAAGGAGATCCAACCAATACATCCTAAAGGAGATCAGTCCTGGGTGTTCATTGGAAAGACTGATGCTGAAGCTGAAACTCCAATACTTTGGCCATCTCATGTGAAGAGCTGACTCATTTGAAAAGACCGTGATGCTGGGAAAGATTGAGGGCAGGAGGAGAAGGGGCTGGATGGCATCCCTGACTCAATGGACATGGGTTTGGGTGGACTCCGGGAGGTGGTGATGGACAGGGAGGGCTGGCGAGCTGCAGTTCATGGGGTCGCAAGAGTCAGACATGACTGAGCGACTGAACTGAATATGATTCCAGAAGTCAGGAATTTAATGGCTCCAGAAGCAACTCATGATGTTGAGTTCAAGTGGGAAAGAGCTCTTTCTCCCATCATTTTGTCACTTTAAGCCCAAAGAATTCATATCATTTTCATTTTAAAAAATAGAACGATAATTTCTTCAGTTTTCACTTACTGAATCAGGATGCATCTGTCAGGTTCTGGGCTAAAATCAGCCTCAGAACTAACCAGGTAATGATTAGAATTGATGTCACATGTAGCAAAATGCAGAAAAGCTTGCCTGTATGTATGATCTAAATGACAAAAATGATGATTCATTAAGAGATGATTCATGGTTAGAATAGGAACAAACGTGAAATCAGCTCCCTAGGGTCTCTCTCTTAGCAACACTCCCCCCAACCCCTGCCAAAGTAAAGTTAAAACACTTTTCAGTTCAGTTCAGTCACTCAGTCGTGTCCCACTCTTTGCGACCCCATGACCGCAGCATGCCAGTCCTCCCTGTTAATCACCACTTCTGGAGTTCACCCAAACTCATGTCCATTGAGTCAGTGATGCCATCCAACCATCTCATCCTCTGTCGTCCCCTTCTCCTCCTGCCTTCAATCTTTCCCAGCACCAGGGTCTTTAAAAATGAGTCAGCTCTTTGCATCAGGTGGCCAAAGTATTGGAATTTCAGCTTCAGCATCAGTCCTTCCAATGAAACCCAGGACTGATCTCCTTTAGGATGGATTGGGTGGATCTCCTTGCAGTCCAAGGGACTCTCAAGAGTCTTCTCCAACACCACGGTGCAAAAGCATCAATTCTTCAGTGCTCAGCTTTCTTTATGGTCCAACTCTGACATCCATACATGACACTGATTTTGGTATTGACCATCTGGTGATGTCCAAGTGTAGAATCTTCTCTTGTGTTGTTGGAAGAAGGTGTTTGCTATGACCAGTGCATTTTCTTGGCAAAACTCTATTAGTCTTTGCCTTGCTTCATTCCGCATTCCAAGGCCAAATTTGCCTGTTACTCCAGGTGTTTCTTGACTTCCTGCTTTTGCATTCCAGTCCCCTATAATGAAAAGGACATCTTTTTTGGGTGTTAGTTCTAAAAGGTCTTGTAGGTCTTCATAAAACCATTCAACTTCAGCTTCTTCAGCATTACTGGTTGGGGCATAGACTTGGATAACTGTGATATTGAATGGTTTGCCTTGGAGATGAAGAGAGATCTTTCTGTCGTTTCTGAGATTGCATCCAAGTACTGCATTTATGACTCTGTTGACCATGATGGCTACTCCATTTCTTCTGAGGGATTCCTGCCCGTAGTAGTAGATATAATGGTCAACTGAGTTAAATTCACCCATTCCAGTCCATTTTAGTTTGCTGATTCCTAGAATGTCGACATTCACCCTTGCCATTTCTTGTTTGACCACTTCCAATTTGCCTTGATTCATGGACCTGACATTCCAGGTTCCTATGCAGTATTGCTCTTCACAGCATCAGATCTTGCTTCTATCACCAGTCACACCCACAGCTGGGTATCGTTTTTGCTCTGGCTCCATCCCTTCATTCTTTCTGGAGTTATTTTTCCACTGATCTCCAGTAGCATATTGAGCACCTACTGACCTGGGCAGTTCCTTTTTCAGTATCTTATCATTTTGCCTTTTCATACTGTTCATGGGGTTCTCAAGGCAAGAATATTGAAGTGGTTTGCCATTCCCTTCTCCAGTGGACCACATTCTGTCAGACCTCTCCGCCATGACCCGCCCATCTTGGGTTGCCCTGCGGGCATGGCTTGGTTTCATTGAGTTAGACAAGGCTGTGGTCCTAGTGTGATTAGATTGACTAGTTTTCTGTGAGTATGGTTTCAGTGTGTCTGCCCTCTGATGCCCTCTTGCAGAACCTACCATCTTACTTGGGTTTCCTTTACCTTGGGCGTGGGGTATCTCTTCACGGCTGCCTCTCTTTCTGACCTTC
The DNA here is from genome assembly GCA_006410675.1 of Oreotragus oreotragus. Lineage (NCBI taxonomy): Eukaryota > Metazoa > Chordata > Mammalia > Artiodactyla > Bovidae > Oreotragus > Oreotragus oreotragus. The sequence goes on along the minus strand of SJYX01018203.1, from coordinate 293,772 downwards.
AATGTGGGATGGAGCGCTCCTCTAGGCCCTCCTGTGCCTGCACAGCCACCTTTCCTTGGGTTGCTCCTCCAGGCCTCCATCCCTGGCCTCGGGCACGTGGTGGCTCCTTAGGGCCCCCGCCTCTGGCCTCGGGCGTGAGGTGGCTTCTCCCGGCTGCCCCTGACCTCGGACGTGGGGTGTCTCCTCTCGGACACCGCCCCTGACCTCGGACTTTGGTAGCTCCTCCCAGCCACCACCCCTGACCTCAGACTTGGGTAGCTCCTCTCAGCCATTCCTGCGCCGTCACCGCCTAGCACTCTCGGCCACTGCCCCTGACCTCGGACGTGGGGTAACTCCTCTCAGCTGCACTTAGTGTGCCAGGTCGCAGCCTCATCAATTATGATTAAGGGTCGATAGACCTTATGATTATGAGTTGATAGACATACAGATCTTAAGAATGCAGAGCACATAATAAAAATCATTTAATTATTNGCCACTGCCCCTGACCTCGGACGTGGGGTAACTCCTCTCAGCTGCACTTAGTGTGCCAGGTCGCAGCCTCATCAATTATGATTAAGGGTCGATAGACCTTATGATTATGAGTTGATAGACATACAGATCTTAAGAATGCAGAGCACATAATAAAAATCATTTAATTATTATTTATCCTTTTTCTAATAATTTTTTGTTCATTGATATCATAGACAAATGAAAACATTAGAAAATGAGCTTTAATAGGTATAGTAAATGCACATCTTATTGTTTCCCTCTAAAATGGTGGTTTTGTTCAAATAAATTAGTAGACCTATTAAAATTGGAGCACATCAACACCTTTCTTAGACAAACTTATTTACAAAACAAAAGTAGGGTCACAGATGTAGAAAACAAATTTATGCTTTTCAAGAGGAAAGGAAGGGAGGGACAAATTGGGAGATTGGGATAGACAAATACCACAACTATCTATAAAACAAATAACTAATACAAGTCCCTTGGACACCAAGGAGCTCAAAGTGGTCAATCCTAAAAGAAAGCAATCCTTAATATTAATTGGAAGGACTGGTGCTGAAGCTGAAGCTCCAATACTTTGGCCACCTGATGCAAAGAGCTGACTTAGTGGAAAAGGCCCTGATGCTAGAAAAGACAATTAGTAGACCTATTAAAATTGGAACACATCAACACCTTTCTTAGACAAACTTATTTACAAAACAAAAGTAGGGTCACAGATGTAGAAAACAAATTTATGCTTTTCAAGAGGAAAGGAAGGGAGGGACAAATTGGGAGATTGGGATAGACAAATACCACAACTATCTATAAAACAAATAACTAATACAAGTCCCTTGGACACCAAGGAGCTCAAAGTGGTCAATCCTAAAAGAAAGCAATCCTTAATATTAATTGGAAGGACTGGTGCTGAAGCTGAAGCTCCAATACTTTGGCCACCTGATGCAAAGAGCTGACTTAGTGGAAAAGGCCCTGATGCTAGAAAAGACTAAAGGCAGGAGGAGAAGGGGGTGACACAGGATGAGATGGTTAGATGGCATCATGGACTCAATGGACAGGAGTCTGAGTATACTCCAGGAGATAGTGAAGGATGGGGAAGCCTGGCGTGCTGCAGTCCATGGGGTTACAAAGAGTCGGACATAACTTAGTGACTGAAAAACAACAATATGAACATACTGTATAGCATATAACTAACAAGCCTGGTAAGCTGGAGTCCATGGGTCGCAAAGAGTCAGACACGACTGAGTGACTTCACTTTCCCTTTTCACTTTCATGCATTGGAGAAGGCAATGGCAAGCCACTCCAGCGTTCTTGCCTGGAGAATCCCAGGGACGGGGTAGCCTGGTGGGCTGCCGTCTATGGGGTCACACAGAGTCGGAAATGACTGAAGCGACTTAGCAGTAGCAGCAGCAACCCACTTTTCTATATACCTGAAAGTAACACAGCATTATAAATCAATTATACTCCAATCAAATTTTCTTTAAAAATATTAACATGGTATTTTGACTGTTGTATATATGTAACCATTGACAAGAAACAAAGCTTTATTTCCTGTTTTTATTATAGCATTCATAATGGTAAATTAGTGAATGGATTTTTAAAGACACTGTAAAATAGGAGAACATCTTAAAATTTACCAATCTCTAAATACCAGTTGTCCATTGATTTCAATGGTATTTAGGGCTTCCCAGGTGGTGCTAGTGGTAAAGAACCCACATGACAATGTAGGAGACATAAAAGATGTGGGTAGAGGTGGGCATGGCAACCCACTTCAGTACTCTTACCTGGAGAATGACATGGACAGAAGAGTCTAGGTGCCTATAGTCCATAGGGCAGCAAAGAGTCAGACACGACTGAAGAGACTTAGCATGTGTGCACTGACTTCAAAATGAAAACTTTCATCTTAGCATGTGATTAAAAATTTCTTCAGAGTCCACACATAGAATACACACACACACACACACAATACTCTTCATGTTGTTTATTTTAACATAAACAAATCTTATGGATTTTTCTCCTTGTTTAACCATGAAAGGATGACTTAAAAAATGTCAGCTTCCCCCAGAGTTGGCAGCTTTCAGTGATTTAATCAATATTTTAGTGATTCACACTCAGTCAGCTATAGTTACTGAATCCATTTGTTATACCAAAATTTGACAAAGAAAGACTGTAGAATAATTGCTACTGCTAAGTCATGTCAGTTGTGTCCGACTTTGTGTGATCCCATAGACGGCAGCCCACCAGACTCCCGTCCCTGGGTTTCACCAGACAAGCATACTGGAGTGGGTTGTCATTTCCTTCTCCGGTGCATGAAAGTGATAAGTGAAAGTGAAGTTTCTCAGTCCTATCCAACTCTTCATGACTCCATGGACTGCAGCCTACCAGGCTCCTCCGTCCATGGGATTTCCCAGGCAAGAGTACTGAAGTGGGTTGCCATTGCCTTCTCCGGTAGAACAGTTAGAAGGAAATAGGCACAGGAGAAGTTTACCTTAAAAAGTTTCTTTTTTTTTGAAAACTAACGACAAAAGACAAACACATAGAAAAAAATACCCAATATAAAAATGGGCTTTATTGGTTATCTATGTTTGATTGGTTTAAGTATAGTGCCATTTTGGGTTTGAAATGTTAGAAGATGACTATGGCCCTAACATATTATTGTCAGTATTAAAATAATAAAATTTATCATTCATATGAGAGGTTTAGTAAAACCAATCTTTCTGGGTCTTTGGAAAGTTTCCAGCCATCAGGGGGAGTGCAAGGTTCTTGAGCTCCAAGATCAATACAAAATTCTGCAGATGCTGAGAAGGGTGAAGACACCCTCTAAGAGTTTACCTATCGGTGGTTCCTGTGTTCTCCAGGAAAAACTGAAGACTTTCAGAGATTTCAGTTCCAGTTTCATGCCTTTTGTATTTTTTCATTGGGTTCTTAGCAGCTGGATTTGAAACGTTCCATTTGTTAATATCCAAATGTCGAGACCAGTGCTTCAGCACCTCCAACCAATCATGCTGATGATAAAGCCCTGTTAGTTGTCACTGTATAACCCTGATTGTCTGCTGGAGCATTTAGTTAGTAAAAAAAAAAAAATTAACCATATTGAAAAATAAGGTGGCATGTGAGTGAACAGTGTTGACAGAGGTCCTAAAAGAATGGTATGCTCATGTCTACACCTAACCCTTCTTCCCAGATAACTTACTATATAACAATGTTTTCTGTATCCTGTTGTAAACATATTCTTTTATTTTATGGCTTCTGTGCCTTTTCTCAAGGTAATCTCCTGAGAATGACACCATTGAACTTTTAGCTACTGGTAGAAAAGCTATCCACTCTTCCTTACTCATTTCACTATTTGTCTCCAATATGCTTTTCTTGATACCCCAGATAATCAAATTGCTGATTATTTTGTACCTATATAATGATTTTCTGAAAATATTTTTGAGATTACTTTGGGAATCTAAAATCCTTTGAAGCCAGGGGCTGTGCCTTATTAATCTTTGTAGTGTGCACTGTATAGTATTTAGAATTTTGTGCTATGTAGTTTTATAAACTTCAGATACTTGTTGAGATGAATTAGAATTGTTTTTATAGAAAGTGTAAAGTTTTTGGTCAAATATTTTGAAAGTAGTCTTATGTATAAAAATACTATGCATGATTTACAGAGCAATATAAACAATAACTGCATGTCATAATAGATGAATTTATGTATATCATTCTATTAAATATTTTACACCTTTACATAATATAATGTCTTAGAGTTATTTCTTTGTTTATTCTTTATTTTAACTATTCTATTATGAACCTGATTCTGACTTTTCAAGCCAAAAATATGATTTCCAAAAATATTCTTTTTATTTGAGAAAATAATTGCTACCCATATTATGATACATGTTCTAAGAAAACAAATATGAAACATTAGGTAATTTTTGTATTTTTTCTCATCCTCCTGAAAGTCTCTTGTCTTTCCTAAGGATAAGAGGAATTCAAGAAATTAATTATAATTGAGATTTGTATAAGAACAAGTTTAATAAAGAGATTTAATAGAATACATAGTTAACAAATTTAATGTTCATATATTTTTATGCTTACTATCCTATTGTGTAATAATACGACTTAAAATTATTTTATGGAAAGAAAACCTAGGTTTTTGGGCACTTAAGCAAATGCTTCTTTCTTTAAAGTAGTTGATATTTATATTCTCAAGTCTCTCTTGTAAGCTTTATATGCCTCTATATCTCTATATCTATTTATTTATTCAAGTTTGAATGAGAAAGAAACAATTACTTTTCTTAAAAATTAAATAATGATTTCTATATTTTTTTAAATGTACTTTCAAATGTGTTATAGAAAATATATCAGAAATATCTTTAAAACTTTATTGGTTCAAGAATGTTGTATACTACCAAATTTATCCTGGCACCTATAACTAATCTTTGATGTACCAAATGTTCTTTTGAAGATTCATTTTGTGTTTTGAATGCAGCATTTCCATTTTTTTCTGAGAGTTTGAAGAAGAGGAAATGAAGTCACTATACAGTGTTTTAGAGGTTAAATTTCTCAGTTTAAAAAATAAGCCTAATTACTGATTAAACACAAAATGTAACGAACAAACAAGATACCTTGAATAAGTACATCAACTAGTAGAAAAAATTTAGTCAAAGTTTTATTTTCAAGATTCCATAATTGGGAATTTCAAATTGGGCAATCACCTGGTGTAGAAATTAAGATTATTTAGGCATGTAATATTCTATCTCTATTTCTTTGCATTGATTGCTGAAGAAGGCTTTCTTATATCTTCTTGCTATCCTTTGGAACTCTGCATTCGGATGCTTATATCTTTCCTTTTCTCCTTTGCTTTTCGCCTCTTCTTTTCAAAGCTATTTGTAAGGCCTCCCCAGATAGCCTTTTGGCATTTCTTTCCATGGGGATGGTCTTGATCCCTGTCTCCTGTATAATGTCACAAACCTCATTCCATAGTTCATCAAGCACTCTATCTATCAGATCTAGGTGCTTAAATCTATTTCTCACTTCCACTGTGTAATCATAAGGGATTTGATTTGGGTCATACCTGAATGGTCTAGCGGTTTTCCCTACTTTCTTCAGTTTAAGTCTGAATTTGGAAATAAGGAGCCACAGTCAGCTCCTGGTCTTGTTTTTGTTGACTGTATAGAGCTTCTCCATCTTTGGCTGCAGAGAATATAATCAATCTGATTTTAGTGTTGACCATCTGGTGATGTCCATGTGTAGTGTTGTTGGAAGAGGGTGTTTGCTATGACCGGTGCATTTTCTTGGCAAAACTCTATTAGTCTTTGCCCTGCTTCATTCTGCATTCCAAGGCCAAATTTGCCTGTTACTCCAGGTGTTTCTTGACTTCCTACTTTTGCATTCCAGTCCCCTATAATGAAAAGAACATCTTTTTTGGGTGTTAGTTCTAAAAGGTCTTGTAGGTCTTCATAAAACCNCCATCTTTGGCTGAAAAGAATATAATCAAGTCTGATTTCAGTTTTGGCCATCTGGTGATGTCCATGTTTAGAGTCTTCTCTTGTGTTGTTGGAAGAGTTTGTTTGCTATGACCAGTGCGTTCTCTTGGCAAAACTCTATTAGTCTTTGCCCTGCTTCATCCTGGACTCCAAGGCCAAATTTTCCTGTTACCCCAGGTGTTTCTTGACTTCCTACTTTTGCATTCCAGTCCCCTATAATGAAAAGGACATTTTTGGGGGGTGTTAGTTCTAGAAGGTTTTGTAGTCTTCATAGAACTGTTTGAAGAAAACACCTTTAATTTTGTCATTTTGTTTGTTTTTCATTTTGGACTCCCTGGTGTGATTCCTTTGAAGAAAGTGTTCTGGTATTCTAAAAAAAAAAGATGAAAATCCCAAATCCAGAGAGCTATTATTGATATTCCTTCCTCTTCCCTTTGTGGGTTGGGTGTGCTGGGGGCCAGGGGAGAATAATTCAGTCTCTGGCCTCATGGGGATTTTGTCAACGGGAGAGTATATTTTGACAAGGATGAACACAGAGGCCCAGTTCCCTCCGCCTTCTGGACAGAGGTGAACTTTCTGGCAAGGATCCCTTTGAAATGTTTTTTTTTCAGGTTCCTCTTTTGAAGTACCGGGATAAACAAAACCCTCCTTTAAATTCTTTCTATTGTCTTTCATTGTTTCTATTTTCTCTGTGGATAAAAATAAAGATGATAAACAAACCCTAGCTCTTCCTATCAGAAAGAGCTAGTTTAAAAACCTCAAGTTACCTTCACACAGAGCAGTGGTGTGGTTTATTGGGGCCACATGAAATTCTGATTTGCCAAAGGGGTTGTGACTCAGTGTGAAGCTCCCCCAGGCCTTGTAGATTTCAGGTGGTACCGTGGGTGAGGAATTCTGTTGCAACAGCTGCTGTGCTTACAAAACTGTGAGAGCAATATTTCCTTAGGATTCCCATAAGCCTTCTTTCCCATCCCCATATTAGCAATGAAAATTATACTTAAAGAGGAAGAAATTATATGCAGATATAAAATGAAAGTGAAATGATTTTATCACCTGGTTAAGTACTTCTCCAACTGAGTGATTTATGAGTCCAGAATAAAATGTCGTGATGCAAGTGTATGTAAATACTTATTTACGTTTTTAGATAATGAGTTCAACAGGTGCCTTATGAGTGTTGCATTAAATGTTCACATTAGAAAAAAGAACTCTCAGCATATTTCAGAACATAAACCACTGGGAAGAGTTTGCTCACCCTTCATTTGTTAGAAGAGTAATAGAAAAATTATTTCATAATAATGTATTCTGTTCCCATGGTTGGATTGTAGTGCATAGGTTAGTTACTGAAATGATATTTTTATGGTTCCAAGCTGATACCCAGTAATTATCAGGCCAACAGTTTCTTTCTTTCTTTCCTTTTTTTTTTTTTTTTTTAACACTATCTTTCTATTCCATAGCCTGTTTTTCCTTCAAAGAGGTAGAAAATTAATTTCTCAGTGCCTGGCTCTGTAACGACTCACAGTAAACTCTAGAAATGTTTGCTGAATAAATAAATGAATAGAGGCATTTCACAGTACTGTGAAAATGAGCAGGTTGGAGCATTTATTTGAAGTCTATTACTTCATTACTTTTGAAATAAAATTCTATTTTCTGAGTTTGGCGACCTTTCAAAACTCTGGATAAATACAGAAATTCTCACACTTTATTCCCACTGATTGTTAAATTTATGGAAGGAACAAGTTATTTAGACAGGAACCATAAACCTCCTGAGGTTTAAACTTAGAGATAAAACTAAAGTAGGTCAGGGCAAATGTGCAAGGTCTAACTTGCTATATAAGTTTTTACGTTTGTCCATTTTGAAGTGTGTTTATTTTTGATTTAGGTTAACCCTTGAAGGGCCCTAAGGTGCCCCCAAAGGAGGCTGAATCCTTCTCCCTACTTTCTGTAAAAAATGACCACTTTGAAATAGGAGCCCAGCTGGAGAATTTATCCCTCCCTGCAGACGTCTATTTCTGGAACACAGCTCTTAAAAAGATTATGTCTCTAAGAGGGGACCAGACGGCTGATAATATTTCTGACTTCAAAATATGTCAATGATAAAACTAGGGTTCAACAGATGGAGTTGAGGTTTGTTGAGCAGTCATGCAATACTTTCATAGAGAGCGATCCATACTCCAAACCAACATGAAATATAGATTATGATATATTGACTTGACATACTATAAACAGATAATTTATCAGAGTTAGAACATTAACCTCAGAAAAAATCTCAGAAATCTAGTTGTGCAGGCATTCTTGGAATCTATATTCCAACTCCTCCCTAAGTTATTGTATGCTATGACTTTATCCCCTTATGAAATGCCATATCTAAATTTAGAACTAGCTGTGAAAGTTGAATAGTTCTTTCTTACAAGGAGTCGAAAGTCCTTTCTCTATGTTTTTCTGGATACTACTTCACATAGACACTTTTTGTAGGAATCAAAGGGATGGGGCTAGGACTGGAGGGTAGAATTTACAGAGAGACTGATTTTTTATTACTGTCAAGAAGAATTTTCTGCGGGTCAGAATGTTCTTGGCATGGAGTGGGTTGCTTCATGGTCACAGGGAGAATGAATTACCCATTGCTGGAAAGCTTTGAGTTAGACTGTACAATCAATGGATGGGAATATTATAGAGAGATTCAAGCATCTGATAGGTGTATGGGATAGATAATACTTAAATGTTAGTCGCTCAGTCATGTCTGATTCTTTGCGACCCCTTGAACTATAGCCCACCAGACTCCTCTGTCCATGGGATTCTCCAGGCAAGAATACTGGAGTGGGTTGCCAGTCCCTTCTCCAGGGAATCTTCCTGATCCAAGGATCGAACCCAGTCCTCCTGCATGGCGAGCAGATTCTTTACCGTCTGAGTCATTAGGGAAGATAAACTTAAAGGATCCGTCTAATCCTGAGATAGTATGATTCATTTTATGAGACATGTCCTTAGATATCTCTTCTGGACTTCATACAATGCGTATCAAATGGCCTACTTGACATCTTCACTCTGATGTCCCAAATTCAAAACACCTAACAGCAAACCCTCAATTTCTTCTTTCACTCCTACTCATCCAATGATCTTTTCTTCTTTTTCAGTAATCTTTATATCAGTCAATGGCCCCTCAAGAGTGTAGTCAATAATTCTTTGGAAACCCTCGTACAGCCTCTCATCATACCTCGTGTTTCCTTTGCCTGGAATGTTACTCTTCGTACGTGGGCACGACTCACTCCTCTTTTCCTTGGCCTCTGCTCAGGGTCACTTCTTCAGAGAGGCTCACCTTGACCGTCACCCCTGCATGCTATTTTCTATTCCCTTACCCACTCTATCTTTCCATGAGAAACTAGTATTACCACATATTTATTTACTCATTTAATGACCATTGTCTGTCTCTCCAACTAGAATTTAAGCTTCTTTCGAAAAGAGATTTTGCTATACTGACTGCTATTTTTTCAATGCTTGAAACCATTTCTAACTTATAGTAGGTTTTCAATAATATAGGATGAAATGATACATATATGGACGATAATAGAGATTTAATTCAAGCGGGAAAATAAAGAGTGAAAATGTTGCATGAACCATGTATAAACAGGGCAAAGAGAGAGGGGACGTACTTATGACTTTTTCATAGTAAAGGAAAATAAATTAAGGGCTCTCATGCCCCTTTACAAAAGTATTCTCCGAATGCAGCAGTCTTCCTATGAACCGTACATACTCATTAGTACACATGTTCACTCTTGGCCTTTAAAAGTAGTAGAGACATTGCAAGCCTCACTAGCCTTGACTGTGCTGTTTCCATAGACAATATGGATCTCCAGACACACCAGATACCAGGGCTGGTAGACATGAATAGTAGATGTCCAGAGGTGAGGAGCAATCATTGGGTTTACCTCTCAGTCAGTCATATAAATGGAAGACAGATATATGTTTCGCATCTAGAGGGCAACTAAAGTTTTTATATTTCTTCTTCCCTCAAGTAAGATCTTCCTCATTTCAAATGCTGGGACTAGTCTTTCTTACATGTATGAATTATTAAATTTCAGAGTCTTTATTTAAGCACAGCAAAACTCCTTTCTCAAACATGAATGGGATGACAGGATCACTGTACGTTTTGTCACTAAAAGTGGTAATTTCTTCCCTGTTCTTTACTTTAATAAAATAGTTTTTGTCCTGAATAATAATGACTGGTGATTTGCATGTTTTTCTAAAATTAATAACTATATTATCATTTCTCAGCTGCTTTAATAACAGAAAAATGGATAGTCTCGGAGGGAATATATTTCAAATCTTTTCTATAATACACAACAAAAGTTTTAAATGCTGGTGGGGAAAGCAATTCATTTTATTTTTTTTTGAAACCTGAATATATCATCTTACAGCTGTCATAAAATTAAAACATACTGAGAACAAATTTAATGGTAATTATTTATTTTAGTTTTTAAAGGCATTCATATTTTAATGAGAAATGTCTTAGAGAAAATAAAGAAAATGTCTCTAGATTCCTCAAGGAATAAAGCTGCTTTTTAAAAAACAAGTCCCACTTAGGCTTATGTGTTAAATGGGAGGAAGGATGCGATAAATCCACGGTGCCTTCTGGAATACAGTTTANAAGGCATTCATATTTTAATGAGAAATGTCTTAGAGAAAATAAAGAAAATGTCTCTAGATTCCTCAAGGAATAAAGCTGCTTTTTAAAAAACAAGTCCCACTTAGGCTTATGTGTTAAACGGGAGGAAGGATGCGATAAATCCACGGTGCCTTCTGGAATACAGTTTAGCAACTCATAAAAATCAGACTGACTCAGTATTCCCACTTGTAGGCTTTTGCCCTGAGGACATATAAGAACAGAAAGATGTAGGCACGTGAATGTTTCTTATAAATCTGTTTTTAATATATAAAATTTGGAAACATCCTAGACATCTATCAGTAGAGGTCTGATTAAGTAAATTACTGCACATAAATGCAATATTATTTTTAAGTCATTAAACNCAGAAAGATGTAGGCACGTGAATGTTTCTTATAAATCTGTTTTTAATATATAAAATTTGGAAACATCCTAGACATCTATCAGTAGAGGTCTGATTAAGTAAATTACTGCACATAAATGCAATATTATTTTTAAGTCATTAAACTTGATTTACCATTTATTGACATGGAGAGATGTTTGTGATATAGTGCTGAGTGAAAAAAGGTGAAAACTGCTCTAAGCATGACTCCATTAATATAAAATTATCCCCTCATTAGAAAGATATTCACTGAAATGTTACTTGTGGTTATTTATAGATAATGGGATCTTGGTGCATTTTTTTTCAGGTATTTTTTGGTTTTTAAGTTTATATTGTGTGTGTGTATAATTTTAATAAAAACAAAACAAATTCACAGATGAATTTCTTATAGTAAAATTTAATTAAAATATACTACTTAGAGCTACCTAACTGGAGTCAATTTGGCATCTGTTTAATAGAAAGAAATTTAAAATAATATATAATTTATTCATGAAAATAAAAATTTTAAAAGCATTTAAAAGAATGATCTACCAAGTTTCCATATCTGAGGACTGTGTAGGACTGTAGGACATATCTGTTGAAGAAAACCTGCATGTAAGGGGGAAAAAAATGTGATCTAAACAGCATGACATTGTATGTCATTTAAACCCAATCTGGAAGAAGATATAGTTACAAAGTAATATTCCTAGAATTATAAAGATATTTTCACTTCCACTACCTTCTCATGAATATAATCTGTCATATGGATGTTTTAGAGGTGGCTCATTTGATGCTAGTAATGAACTGGGGAGACCCTGGAAGCATATTCTGGTGGTGGAACTGAAGACCACCCCTGGCACTCAAAACTTTTCTTGTGGTGAGCAGTGCTCAGCTGAATGATAAATTTACTCATCTGATTGCCAGTGTTTGCTACACAATCTACTACATACATATTTGGAAGCTCTTAAACTGTACAGCTTTTTTTAAAAGTTTTTTTTTTTCTTTTATAAGCTGTAAACATAAAAATTTGTGAATTTCTTTTTAATTGAAGGATAATTGCTTTATAGTATTGTGTTGGTTTCTACCAAACAACATAATAAAGTTTATTTATTTTTAATTGAAGGATAATTGCATTACGATATTGTGTTGATTTCTGCCATACATCAACATGCATCAGCCAACCGTTTTAAATGTAAAGAAGTGGACAATCATTTTATTGATTGCTTGCTATAGGTAAGGATTGAAATAGTTGCCATTATACTTTGAACACAAGCTTCTAGGAACATCTTTATACACTAAGTTTGAGAGACATAAGCTGAGAAAAACTGGTAGTAAAGAACCTGTCCTACAATGGAGCAGATGCAGGCTGGGTTGAGAAAAACCCCTGGAGGAGGAAATGGCAACCTACTCCAGTATTCTTGCTAGGAAAATTTCACGTACAGAGGAGCCTGGTGGACTACTGTCCATGGGGTCGCAAGGAGTTGGACATGACTGAATATGCATGCAATCAACACACAATCCAACTACTATGAGGAAGACCATGAAAGACATGTATATTCTACAAGGAGGATTCCATGATACATTCAGAACTATATTCTTAGAGCACTTAGAAACAAAAAAAGCTGAAACCATTGACTCATTGGAAAAGACTCTGATGCTGGGAGGGATTGGGGGCAGGAGGAGTAGGGGACGACTGAGGATGAGATGGCTGGATGGCATCACGGACTCGGTGGACGTGAGTCTGAGTGAACTCATGGAGATGGTGATGGACAGGGAGGCCTGGCGTGCTGCGATTCATGGGGTCTCAAAGAGTTGGACACGACTGAGTTACTGAACCTAAGATTCTACCTATATTCTAAATATTATTGCCACAGAGCACACAATTATATTCAAGTTAGTAAGTGAACTTTTATATTAGCTCGGGCAAAACGTTAAAACAAAGAGTCATGTGAAGATGATCTTAAAAGTTGATTTCATTACTACTCTTAACCAGTGGGAATTCGTTGTATGCTGCAGGGAACCCAAAGATGGTGTTCTGTGACAACCTGGAGGGGTGAGATAGCGAGGAGGGAGGGTAGGAGGGAGTTTTAAGAGGGAGAGGACATGTGTATGCCTGTGACTGTTTCATGCTGAAGCATGGCAGAAACCATCACAATATTGTAAATTAATTATTATCCAATTAAAAATAAAATTAAAAAAATATTCTGTAATGATCTATACAGGAAAGGAATATTAAAAAGAGTGGATATATGCTGATATTTTTCCATTTCTTCAACAGTAAATCAGATCCTTCTAAAGCCATCAGATTTTACAGCTACTGCAAGGAGTCAGAGAAGGCAAAGGCAACTCACTCCAGTACTCTTACCTGGAAAATTCCTTGGATGGAGGCACCTGGTAGGCTGCAATCCATGGGTTCGTTAAAAGTTGGACATGACTGAGAGACTTCACTTTTACTTTTCACTTTCATGCGCTGGAGAAGGAAATGGCAACCCACTCCAGTGTTCTTGCCTAGAGAATCCCGGGGACCGGGGAGCCTGGCGGGCTGCCGTCTGTGGGGTCACACAGAGTCGGACACGACTGAAGCAACTTAGCAGCAACAGCAGCAACAGCAGTTCTAGGAGTCAAGGGCAAAATCTTCTTTATGAAAAATGAGGTAATGATATAAATAAAGTCCTGACTACTTGGAAAAACAAAACATCTTCTATATAAGAAACTGGGAGAACATAGAAAGAAGAGGTGAGGGAATAAAGTAGCTAGGTGTGAGTATTCTGGTTCTCTGTTCTCTCTCTCTCTTCTCATGCACACACACAAGATTGGGAGATTATAAAACAAATGGAGGTGGAAGAAATTTAAAAGTAAACCCCTTTGCCCTTTTAGTATTCTTGAGAAAGCCTATTGCCATGGAGAAGCTGTCTCTAAAATAAGCATGAAGTGATTAGGCACTGAAAAAGCCTCAGCTATTCTCACATGCTTCCTCCAGCTACTATGCTGTGTAGTTAAACGCAAATGATTTGTGACATACATCAAGGGTATTCATATGAGAGTCAGTGCCTTGGAGACTTGACTTGGGCAAGAGCCAACAGACTTACCAGTAGCTTGAACAGCTTAAACAAAGTCCTAGTTAGAGAATGAAGGTGTGATTCACAAGAGTGTAGTACCAGGCAGAGCTAAAGTTTTGACTATGCTAACAACTCTTCTATGCTTTAACTGACCCACGGTAATCCCTCCACACTTCAAAAGTGAACTGAGGTAGAGCCATCAGTGATTAGTTAAATTGGAAACATCTCCCAGGAAAAAGATACAGAAGATGTTATTTAGCTGCTCTTACCCGTAATAAAAGACTTGTTACCCCATTTCCCCATGCCTATGAACATGAAACCTCATCTTTGCCCAGACATGAAATCTCAAATATACCCAACCCTACATACTATTCATCTGTCCTTGTGCATGTAATGCTACAGAAGTTAGAGATCTTGACTAGTGTGGAAGATGTGTTATACAGAATTCTTCAGGAGCCCTGGTACTTCTGTCTTGCAGCTCCTTCTTCCCCTAAGCACTAGGGTATTTTCTTCAACTACGTTTAAAGCAAGCTCTCAAACCATGATGCTTTCTAGCTCAAATGGAGGGGAAATAAGAAATTTGTAGTCAATTTCCATTAAAGAAAGTGATGAAAAAAGTTGCACACATCAGTCTATGCAAGACTCAGTGGAAAATCCAAACTGTAAAGAAGTCACAAAGTCTTGTTCCTAATCTTGGTTTCTATATTCCTAATAATACTCTATTACTCTGGAAGAAAAAAAAAATGATAGGTTGCTTGTCTGCCACACTTATGACTTGTCAAAAAGACATTGAGTTTTAAAGAGATTAGTTTCCCACTCCACCAACAATACTGTACCTGTACTCTTCTTCACTATCTAGCAAGATGAATGATAACACAGAAAATAAAACTAACTATATAAACTTAAAAAAGCTACAATTTATTAACTGATTTGATTGGAATAATGAAACTATGTAAAACTATTACGCATATATTCTATTGACTTGCATGATTAAATTAATGGAATTCTTAGAGAACAATGTCTTTTTTGCTAATTTAATACCATTTTCATACCAAGATCTGTGCCTCCTAAATGATTATGATTCTGTAAAATTCTCCAACATCACCTCAATTCAATCTCCAAACCATTTGCTCAGGTCCAGGCAAGTTGATCTCCCTCTCTATTCCCAGAACATGCTCATCTCGTTCCTTCCTCAAAAGTTCTGCAGGGTTTATCTCTTCTATATTTATCTCACTTATGCTTCTTTACCTACTTGGTTCCTCTGTCTCCTTCAGCTGTCCTATATACCATCTCCAGAAAGAGGCCTGTCTTCTTTAAACATCCAATATAAAGCCATATTGTGCTCATTTACTCAGTCACATCAACCTAGGTGTTCCTTTTCTTTACTGAACTTTTCACAATCTATAATCATCTTATTTATCAATTTATTCAATAGTGCATTGTTCTCCCCAAACACAAATATAAGTCCCATAACTGTGTATTTTCTATGCCACTGTCACCTCACAACCCTGTCATCTAGTACAGAAGTGCCACAAAATGGGGTTTTAAAATGTTTATTGAATGAGTGTATGGTGAAAATAAGTTCTTTGAAAAACAAATATATAGATGTGTGTGTGTGTGTGTATATGTGTACATGTGTGGTGTGTGTACTGTGAGCTGAATCTTACTATTCCTCAAAAACAAGATGAAAATAAGCTTGTTTACAGAAATCTTAAACAATTTTTCCTCATAACAAGTACTGATATATGACTCTAGAATACAATGTTGTTGCCCTCGAGGCAATATGAAATCCAGCCAAGAAATGGATTGTTGGTGACTAAATCAACACTTTCATATTCTACTCCAAACTCCAAACAGACCATATAGCATCGTAGCCCCTCCTTTATGTAAATCTGTTTTATATTAGTTCTTTGATTTTCTTTTTATATTTGTATAAAAGAGTTTTTAAGGAGAAATTTCCTTAAAGATGGGATTTAAATTACTTTAACAGCAGTACACACTCTTTAGACTACATGATTAACAGCATGATTGCAGATAAGTTATATTATGTTGTCTTACATGATAGTATAGTATAGAATTTTCTAATGAGTCCTAGAGGTAGATGCCCTATATTTTTAATGACCTTGGGCAAGTGATGAAAATTCTCAGAACTTTAGCTTTTTCATCTGCAATAATGCAGACAATATCAGTTTCAATAGTTTAGAGTTGTTGTGAAGAACAAAAATGACATACCATGTTTGAAGATCATACATAGCAGAAAGCCTGCCACAGGACAAGGGCTCCATAAATCTTAGAAAGCTACTGATGACTAGCCAGGTATTCCCTGACTCTACTTTGGCAGTATGAAAGTTGCCTTGCTTAAATCTACTAAAAACTATGTAGATTAGATATTGTTATCTTCATTCAATAGATGAGAAAATTATAGCTCAGAAATGTAAGTTCCTGACCATCACACAAGTTGTGGGCAGCAAAGCCAATTTATTTTCAATTTTATTTCATTATCTTTTCCTTAATTAATAACCTATCTTCAGAGTTCTTCTTTTCAGATAACCTGACAACCAGAACGAGAAAATAAATCTTTGAGTTATTGTTTCTTTCATTTGAAACTGTTGGTGTGTTGATAGTTAAGCAAAAGAGGGTGAAGATAAGAGAAAGTAAGAAAAGAATGAAAGAAAATAGCAGAAAGTCAGAAAATAAAGTCTAAAGCACTAATGATAGTGTATATTTTAAGGAAATAAAACAAACAAGCCATGTTTTCTTTTCTTTTTCCTTAAAAATGCCCCAATAATAGACTATCAACTAATTACTGGACATATCTTTAAGATGTAAAAAGAAATCAGAGAAGTATGTGAAAGAATATATCTTATTATATTTGTTCTCTTTTAAAAGTTTAAATTACATATACACAATGGAGTATTACTCAGCCATTAAAAAGAATACATTTGAATCAGTTCTAATAAGATGGATGAAACTGGAACCGATTATACAGACTGAAGTAAGCCAGAAAGAAAAACACCAATACAGTATACTAACATCATGAGAAACGCTGGACTGGAAGAAACACAAGCTGGAATCGATTGCCGGGAGAAATATCAATAACCTCAGATATGCTGATGACACCACCCTTATGGCAGAAAGTGAAGAGGAGCTAAAAAGCCTCTTGATGAAAGTGAAGGAGGAGAGTGAAAAAGTTGGCTTAAAGCTCAACATTCAGAAAACGAAGATCATGGCATCTGGTTCCATCATTTCATGGGAAATAGATGGGGAAACAGTGGAAACAGTGTCAGACTTTATTTTTGGGGGCTCCAAAATCACTGCAGATGGTGACTGCAGCCATGAAATTAAAAGACGCTTACTCCTTGGAAGAAAAGTTATGACCAACCTGGATAGTATATTCAAAAGCAGAGACATTACTTTGCCGACTAAGGTCC